>CM042244.1:18349909-18689909 GCA_023566225.1 Romanogobio albipinnatus | reverse complement strand
TATCTATCTATCTATCTATCTATCTATCTATCTATAACAATCTGTGATTGTGAATGTTAAACAAAATGACAAAATACAAAAAAAGCATAACAATCAGCAATCAATCAATGTCTACAACATAACAAATGAGACAAATTATCTGCACAAGTAAAACATCGCTTCAGAAGGCCTTTATTAACCCCCCGGAGCCGTGTGGAGCAGTTTTATGATGGATACATGCTGAACTATCTATCTATCTATCTATCTATCTATCTATCTATCTATCTATCTATCTATCTATCTATCTATCTATCTATCTATCTATCTATCTATCTATCTATCTATCTATCTATCTATCTATCTATCTATCTATCTATCTATAACAATCTGTGATTGTGAATGTTAAACAAAATGACAAAATACAAAAAAAGCATAACAATCAGCAATCAATCAATGTCTACAACATAACAAATGAGACAAATTATCTGCACAAGTAAAACATCGCTTCAGAAGGCCTTTATTAACCCCCCGGAGCCGTGTGGAGCAGTTTTATGATGGATACATGCTGCACTATCTATCTATCTATCTATCTATCTATCTATCTATCTATCTATCTATCTATCTATCTATCTATCTATCTATCTATCTATCTATCTATCTATCTATCTATGCCCAACACCACCCCCTTCACTTGGAAGGACACTTTCTATCTATCTATCTATCTATCTATCTATCTATCTATCTATCTATCTATCTATCTATCTATCTATCTATCTATCTATCTATCTATCTATCTATCTATCTATCTATCTATCTATCTATCTATCTATCTATCTATCTATGCCCACCACCACCCCCTTCACTTGGAAGGACACTTTCTATCTATCTATCTATCTATCTATCTATCTATCTATCTATCTATCTATCTATCTATCTATCTATCTATCTATCTATCTATCTATCTATCTATCTATCTATCTATCTATCTATCTATCTATCTATCTATCTATAACAATCTGTGATTGTGAATGTTAAAAAATGACAAAATAGAAAAAAAGCATATTTTACAATATAATATACAATATAATTTATATTATATTATATTATATTATAATTTTACAATATAACAAATGAGACAAATGATCTGCACAAGTAAATACAAAACATGAGGACAAAAAGCATAACAAAATATTGATATATTGATATCTATCTATCTATCTATCTATCTATCTATCTATCTATCTATCTATCTATCTATCTATCTATCTATCTATCTATCTATCTATCTATCTATCTATCTATCTATCTATCTATCTATCTATCTATCTATCTATCTATCTATCTATCTATGCCCACCACCACCCCCTTCACTTGGAAGGACACTTTCTATCTATCTATCTATCTATCTATCTATCTATCTATCTATCTATCTATCTATCTATCTATCTATCTATCTATCTATCTATCTATCTATCTATCTATCTATCTATCTATCTATCTATCTATGCCCACCACCACCCCCTTCACTTGGAAGGACACTTTCTATCTATCTATCTATCTATCTATCTATCTATCTATCTATCTATCTATCTATCTATCTATCTATCTATCTATCTATCTATCTATCTATCTATCTATCTATCTATCTATCTATCTATCTATCTATCTATCATCTATCTATAACAATCTGTGATTGTGAATGTTAAACAAAATGACAAAATACAAAAAAAGCATAACAATCAGCAATCAATCAATGTCTACAACATAACAAATGAGACAAATTATCTGCACAAGTAAAACATCGCTTCAGAAGGCCTTTATTAACCCCCCGGAGCCGTGTGGAGCAGTTATATGATGGATACATGCTGCACTATCTATCTATCTATCTATCTATCTATCTATCTATCTATCTATCTATCTATCTATCTATCTATCTATCTATCTATCTATCTATCTATCTATCTATCTATCTATCTATCTATCTATCTATCTATCTATCTATAACAATCTGTGATTGTGAATGTTAAACAAAATGACAAAATACAAAAAAAGCATAACAATCAGCAATCAATCAATGTCTACAACATAACAAATGAGACAAATTATCTGCACAAGTAAAACATCGCTTCAGAAGGCCTTTATTAACCCCCCGGAGCCGTGTGGAGCAGTTATATGATGGATACATGCTGCACTATCTATCTATCTATCTATCTATCTATCTATCTATCTATCTATCTATCTATCTATCTATCTATCTATCTATCTATCTATCTATCTATCTATAACAATCTGTGATTGTGAATGTTAAACAAAATGACAAAATACAAAAAAAGCATAACAATCAGCAATCAATCAATGTCTACAACATAACAAATGAGACAAATTATCTGCACAAGTAAAACATCGCTTCAGAAGGCCTTTATTAACCCCCCGGAGCCGTGTGGAGCAGTTATATGATGGATACATGCTGCACTATCTATCTATCTATCTATCTATCTATCTATCTATCTATCTATCTATCTATCTATCTATCTATCTATCTATCTATCTATCTATCTATCTATCTATCTATCTATCTATAACAATCTGTGATTGTGAATGTTAAACAAAATGACAAAATACAAAAAAAGCATAACAATCAGCAATCAATCAATGTCTACAACATAACAAATGAGACAAATTATCTGCACAAGTAAAACATCGCTTCAGAAGGCCTTTATTAACCCCCCGGAGCCGTGTGGAGCAGTTTTATGATGGATACATGCTGCACTATCTATCTATCTATCTATCTATCTATCTATCTATCTATCTATCTATCTATCTATCTATCTATCTATCTATCTATCTATCTATCTATCTATCTATCTATCTATCTATCTATCTATCTATCTATCTATCTATAACAATCTGTGATTGTGAATGTTAAACAAAATGACAAAATACAAAAAAAGCATAACAATCAGCAATCAATCAATGTCTACAACATAACAAATGAGACAAAATATCTGCACAAGTAAAACATCGCTTCAGAAGGCCTTTATTAACCCCCCGGAGCCGTGTGGAGCAGTTTTATGATGGATACATGCTGCACTATCTATCTATCTATCTATCTATCTATCTATCTATCTATCTATCTATCTATCTATCTATCTATCTATCTATCTATCTATCTATCTATCTATCTATCTATCTATCTATCTATCTATCTATCTATTTATATATCTATCTATCTATCTATCTATCTATCTATCTAAACAATCTGTGATTGTGAATGTTAAACAAAATGACAAAATACAAAAAAAGCATAACAATCAGCAATCAATCAAATGAGACAAATGATCTGCACAAGTAAATAAAAAACATGAGGACAAAAAAAGCATAACAAAATATTGATATATTGAGAGTTAGATCTATCTATCTATCTATCTATCTATCTATCTATCTATCTATCTATCTATCTATCTATCTATCTATCTATCTATCTATCTATCTATCTATCTATCTATCTATCTATGCCCACCACCACCCCCTTCACTTGGAAGGACACTTTCTATCTATCTATCTATCTATCTATCTATCTATCTATCTATCTATCTATCTATCTATCTATCTATCTATCTATCTATCTATCTATCTATCTATCTATCTATCTATCTATCTATCTATCTATCTATCTATCTATAACAATCTGTGATTGTGAATGTTAAACAAAATGACAAAATACAAAAAAAGCATAACAATCAGCAATCAATCAATGTCTACAACATAACAAATGAGACAAATTATCTGCACAAGTAAAACATCGCTTCAGAAGGCCTTTATTAACCCCCCGGAGCCGTGTGGAGCAGTTATATGATGGATACATGCTGCACTATCTATCTATCTATCTATCTATCTATCTATCTATCTATCTATCTATCTATCTATCTATCTATGCCCACCACCACCCCCTTCACTTGGAAGGACACTTTCTATCTATCTATCTATCTATCTATCTATCTATCTATCTATCTATCTATCTATCTATCTATCTATCTATCTATCTATCTATCTATCTATCTATCTATCTATCTATCTATCTATCTATCTATAACAATCTGTGATTGTGAATGTTAAACAAAATGACAAAATACAAAAAAAGCATAACAATCAGCAATCAATCAATGTCTACAACATAACAAATGAGACAAATTATCTGCACAAGTAAAACATCGCTTCAGAAGGCCTTTATTAACCCCCCGGAGCCGTGTGGAGCAGTTATATGATGGATACATGCTGCACTATCTATCTATCTATCTATCTATCTATCTATCTATCTATCTATCTATCTATCTATCTATCTATCTATCTATCTATCTATCTATCTATCTATCTATCTATCTATCTATCTATCTATGCCCACCACCACCCCCTTCACTTGGAAGGACACTTTCTATCTATCTATCTATCTATCTATCTATCTATCTATCTATCTATCTATCTATCTATCTATCTATCTATCTATCTATCTATCTATCTATCTATCTATCTATCTATCTATCTATCTATCTATCTATCTATCTATAACAATCTGTGATTGTGAATGTTAAACAAAATGACAAAATACAAAAAAAGCATAACAATCAGCAATCAATCAATGTCTACAACATAACAAATGAGACAAATTATCTGCACAAGTAAAACATCGCTTCAGAAGGCCTTTATTAACCCCCCGGAGCCGTGTGGAGCAGTTTTATGATGGATACATGCTGCACTATCTATCTATCTATCTATCTATCTATCTATCTATCTATCTATCTATCTATCTATCTATCTATCTATCTATCTATCTATCTATCTATCTATCTATCTATCTATCTATCTATCTATCTATCTATCTATCTATGCCCAACACCACCCCCTTCACTTGGAAGGACACTTTCTATCTATCTATCTATCTATCTATCTATCTATCTATCTATCTATCTATCTATCTATCTATCTATCTATCTATCTATGCCCACCACCACCCCCTTCACTTGGAAGGACACTTTCTATCTATCTATCTATCTATCTATCTATCTATCTATCTATCTATCTATCTATCTATCTATCTATCTATCTATCTATCTATCTATCTATCTATCTATCTATCTATCTATCTATCTATCTATCTATCTATAACAATCTGTGATTGTGAATGTTAAACAAAATGACAAAATACAAAAAAAGCATAACAATCAGCAATCAATCAATGTCTACAACATAACAAATGAGACAAATTATCTGCACAAGTAAAACATCGCTTCAGAAGGCCTTTATTAACCCCCCGGAGCCGTGTGGAGCAGTTATATGATGGATACATGCTGCACTATCTATCTATCTATCTATCTATCTATCTATCTATCTATCTATCTATCTATCTATCTATCTATCTATCTATCTATCTATCTATCTATCTATCTATCTATCTATCTATCTATCTATCTATCTAAACAATCTGTGATTGTGAATGTTAAACAAAATGACAAAATACAAAAAAAGCATAACAATCAGCAATCAATCAAATGAGACAAATGATCTGCACAAGTAAATAAAAAACATGAGGACAAAAAAAGCATAACAAAATATTGATATATTGAGAGTTAGATCTATCTATCTATCTATCTATCTATCTATCTATCTATCTATCTATCTATCTATCTATCTATCTATCTATCTATCTATCTATCTATCTATCTATCTATCTATCTATCTATCTATCTATCTATCTATCTATGCCCACCACCACCCCCTTCACTTGGAAGGACACTTTCTATCTATCTATCTATCTATCTATCTATCTATCTATCTATCTATCTATCTATCTATCTATCTATCTATCTATCTATCTATCTATCTATCTATCTATCTATCTATCTATCTATAACAATCTGTGATTGTGAATGTTAAACAAAATGACAAAATACAAAAAAAGCATAACAATCAGCAATCAATCAATGTCTACAACATAACAAATGAGACAAATTATCTGCACAAGTAAAACATCGCTTCAGAAGGCCTTTATTAACCCCCCGGAGCCGTGTGGAGCAGTTATATGATGGATACATGCTGCACTATCTATCTATCTATCTATCTATCTATCTATCTATCTATCTATCTATCTATCTATCTATCTATCTATCTATCTATCTATCTATCTATCTATCTATCTATCTATCTATCTATCTATCTATCTATCTATCTATCTATCTATGCCCACCACCACCCCCTTCACTTGGAAGGACACTTTCTATCTATCTATCTATCTATCTATCTATCTATCTATCTATCTATCTATCTATCTATCTATCTATCTATCTATCTATCTATCTATCTATCTATCTATCTATCTATCTATCTATCTATCTATCTATCTATCTATCTATCTATCTATAACAATCTGTGATTGTGAATGTTAAAAAATGACAAAATAGAAAAAAAGCATATTTTACAATATAATATACAATATAATTTATATTATATTATATTATATTATAATTTTACAATATAACAAATGAGACAAATGATCTGCACAAGTAAATACAAAACATGAGGACAAAAAGCATAACAAAATATTGATATATTGATATCTATCTATCTATCTATCTATCTATCTATCTATCTATCTATCTATCTATCTATCTATCTATCTATCTATCTATCTATCTATCTATCTATCTATCTATCTATCTATGCCCACCACCACCCCCTTCACTTGGAAGGACACTTTCTATCTATCTATCTATCTATCTATCTATCTATCTATCTATCTATCTATCTATCTATCTATCTATCTATCTATCTATCTATCTATCTATCTATCTATCTATCTATCTATCTATCTATCTATCTATCTATCTATCTATGCCCACCACCACCCCCTTCACTTGGAAGGACACTTTCTATCTATCTATCTATCTATCTATCTATCTATCTATCTATCTATCTATCTATCTATCTATCTATCTATCTATCTATCTATCTATCTATCTATCTATCTATCTATCTATCTATCTATCTATCTATAACAATCTGTGATTGTGAATGTTAAACAAAATGACAAAATACAAAAAAAGCATAACAATCAGCAATCAATCAATGTCTACAACATAACAAATGAGACAAAATATCTGCACAAGTAAAACATCGCTTCAGAAGGCCTTTATTAACCCCCCGGAGCCGTGTGGAGCAGTTTTATGATGGATACATGCTGCACTATCTATCTATCTATCTATCTATCTATCTATCTATCTATCTATCTATCTATCTATCTATCTATCTATCTATCTATCTATCTATCTATCTATCTATCTATCTATCTATCTATCTATCTATTTATCTATCTATCTATCTATCTATCTATCTAAACAATCTGTGATTGTGAATGTTAAACAAAATGACAAAATACAAAAAAAGCATAACAATCAGCAATCAATCAAATGAGACAAATGATCTGCACAAGTAAATAAAAAACATGAGGACAAAAAAAGCATAACAAAATATTGATATATTGAGAGTTAGATCTATCTATCTATCTATCTATCTATCTATCTATCTATCTATCTATCTATCTATCTATCTATCTATCTATCTATCTATCTATCTATCTATCTATCTATCTATCTATCTATCTATCTATCTATCTATCTATCTATCTATCTATCTATCTATGCCCACCACCACCCCCTTCACTTGGAAGGACACTTTCTATCTATCTATCTATCTATCTATCTATCTATCTATCTATCTATCTATCTATCTATCTATCTATCTATCTATCTATCTATCTATCTATCTATCTATCTATCTATCTATCTATCTATCTCTATCTATCTATCTATCTATCTATCTATCTATAACAATCTGTGATTGTGAATGTTAAACAAAATGACAAAATACAAAAAAAGCATAACAATCAGCAATCAATCAATGTCTACAACATAACAAATGAGACAAATTATCTGCACAAGTAAAACATCGCTTCAGAAGGCCTTTATTAACCCCCCGGAGCCGTGTGGAGCAGTTATATGATGGATACATGCTGCACTATCTGGGCCCTATTTTAACGATCTGAAACGCAAGTGTCAAAGCGCAAAGCGCAAGTAACTTTGTGGGCGGGTCTCGGCGCTGTTGCTATTTTCCCGGCGGGATAAATGGCTCTTGCGCCCGGCGCAAATCTAAAATGGGTTGGTCTGAAGTAGCGTCATTATTCATAGGTGTGGTTTGGGCGTAACGTGAATAAACCAATCAGAGCGTCATCCAACATTCCCTTTAAAAGCAGGTGCGCAAGTTCCATTATGGATTGCTATTATTATGGCGTATTTACCAGGCGCACGCCAGGAGCGGTTCACAGCCGAGGAGACTGATGTTCTTGTAAGAGCAGTGAAAGACAGAGAAGTTGTATTGTATTGGGATGGGAGAAACCCACCCAAAATAGCGTCGGTTAAATAAATAATTAGCCTGAATAATTTGTAAGCTAGATTTATGCCTATTTTTTCACATCTTCGTGGCACACCACAATGATTTCCGTCATCTCATGTGTTAATATTTTTTTAGTGTAACAATTTATGATTTGCAAAAATAACTGTTGCATCTGTGTAGATTACATGAGCAAAGTGTATGCGCGTCCTTAAAATAGCATAATGAACAACGCGCAACGCGCCACTGACTTTAGACTAGGTTTTTTCTGGTCAGTGGCGCAATTGTTTAATGGAACAGCAAAATAGCACCAGGGATTGTTTGCGCCGGAACACGCCTCCTTTTTTGCGCTGAACCGCCCAGGGAGCGCAAGTTCATTCACTAGTTTAGCGACGTGCTTCTGTGGAGGGAAAAGCGCGCTTTGCGCGGGTGCAAAATAGGAATGACACATGCGTCGGTGTACAAAGTCAATTGCGCTGGGTGCAAGATAGGGCCCTCTATCTATCTATCTATCTATCTATCTATCTATCTATCTATCTATCTATCTATCTATCTATCTATCTATCTATCTATCTATGCCCACCACCTATCTATCTATCTATCTATGCCCACTATCTACCCCCTTCACTTGGAAGGACACTTTCTATCTATCTATCTATCTATCTATCTATCTATCTATCTATCTATCTATCTATCTATCTATCTATCTATCTATCTATCTATCTATCTATCTATCTATCTATCTATGCCCACCACCTATCTATCTATCTATCTATCTATCTATCTATCTATCTATCTATCTATCTATCTATCTATCTATCTATCTATCTATCTATCTATCTATCTATCTATGCCCACTATCTACCCCCTTCACTTGGAAGGACACTTTCTCTCTATCTATCTATCTATCTATCTATCTATCTATCTATCTATCTATCTATGCCCACCACCACCCCCTTCACTTGGAAGGACACTTTCTATCTATCTATCTATCTATCTATCTATCTATCTATCTATCTATCTATCTATCTATCTATCTATCTATCTATAACAATCTGTGATTGTGAATGTTAAACAAAATGACAAAATACAAAAAAAGCATAACAATCAGCAATCAATCAATGTCTACAACATAACAAATGAGACAAATTATCTGCACAAGTAAAACATCGCTTCAGAAGGCCTTTATTAACCCCCCGGAGCCGCGTGGAGCAGTTATATGATGGATACATGCTGCACTATCTATCTATCTATCTATCTATCTATCTATCTATCTATCTATCTATCTATCTATCTATATATAACAATCTGTGATTGTGAATGTTAAACAAAATGAAAAAATAAAAAAAAGTATATCAATCATCAATCAATCAATGTCTACAATATACCAAATGAGACAAATGATCTGCACAAGTAAATACAAAACATGAGGACAAAAAAGCATAACAAAATATTGATATATTGATATCTATCTATCTATCTATCTATCTATCTATCTATCTATCTATCTATCTATCTATCTATCTATCTATCTATCTATCTATCTATCTATCTGGTGGAATAAAAACATGCTCCTCAAACATATTTTTTATAGCTACAATATTATCTATAACGTTACATATAGATATATAGTTTTACCTACCTTTGATGTCGCTGATGGTGCGGCACAAACGCGCGATGCAGCAGATACACTTCTCCACACTGCATTCACTCATCCAACATTCGAACTTGCTCACAACGTCAGAATAGCGACGCCACCTCGCCAGACTTCCTGAGCATATGTTTTGATTTGAATTAATATGTCTTCTTGTGTTGTTCTGGTTATGGCATTAATAATATTAATAAAAAGCATATGGTTAAATGTATGTTCTTCCAGAATTTGGGAAGTAGGAAATCTCCAAAGCAGCATTAATCTAAGCCCTGTCTGTGAAACCAGGCCATAGACTTTCAATCTAAAACTATGAAAATCCATTGTAAAACTGTTATAAACTGAAAACAAATACACATAAAACATTTTAAGAGCCTAATCATTTCTATCAATTGTTTTATTTAAACCGCATTTGCAGTAGGGATGTAGCCTAGTCGATAACGTTAAACAATAGTAGGCCCTACTGCTGCTAGTCGACTTGGAAAGTAAAATACTAACGGTTAGTCGTTTACACTTTTTTGCCCATTTAATGTTTTTCTTTATATGTTTAAGTTAATGTTAAGTTACATCTTGAAAAGTGTATATCTGCAGCAAAACAAAATCGTTTGATTTTACCTCAGGTTTTGCATGTGTTGGTTTTTTCTGTGGCGTTCAGCGGGTTCAGAGAAATGTCCGCTCGGAATATGAGCAGGCTGAGGGAGGATGTTTAAAATAATGTAGCCTATAGTTGTCCGTACATGGCAAGCTTTTCTTGCGATTTTATGTACAGATACTTTTCATACACGAGAAGCGCGTTCAAAAACTCGGGCAAACAAGTGGTTGCCGTGGTAACGAACAACATTCTCGGCGAGTAGCAGTTTAAGTCGCGCATGCGCAATACAACGTCAGAACACCGTTGCAGTTCCATTCACAGCTGTTGCTTAAAGCTACACTGTGTAACTTTTTTTGTTTATTCTTAGCTAAAAACACTTAGTTCTTTCAAAAATATATGTGTTCATTAATGTATATTTACTTCTTTCAATTAATAAAGTATTCTCATAAGTTTATAATATGCGATTGAAAATACATACGGGTAAGGGGTTCGAATGGGGGTCGCCATGTTGCCCCTCCATCTTGAAAGTACATTAGCCAAAGAGGGACATACCCGTAAATTCAAGCTTCGCCTTTCGCGTTTTAACACTCGATGGCACCGTGTCGAATGTGAAGAGGGGGATTGTTGGATTGAACTGGAAGCCATGTTAATCTTGGACTAAATCGGCCACCATAGGAGTTAAAACGAAATCGGAATTGGGAGGAACAGAAACTAATATTTAATGGATGGTCATATACCTTTTCACCGCTAGATGGGGGAAAATGTCACACAGTGTAGCTTTAAAGTCCCTATAACCTTAAGACTACGCCCACCGGGGGGCGGGCAATCAATCAAACCATCAATGGCGTGAAGCGGCCTCCTTGTCATTTTTGACTTATAACAAACAACAGAACACTAACAATGTATAAAAGCTGATATGTGACAAGGTGCAGGCTACAACAAACAAGCTAAAAACCCAGAAGTTTTTATAAGCTGTTGACCCAAAAAACGAGCGTCGAAAGTGGATACAGGCAATTGAGACAGAGCTACACCCACTAGAGGGGAACGAAATCAGCGACAGGAAATATATAATATATAAAACTAACATTTGAATATTTGACTTAAGTTAACAGTGACAAAATGTTTAGTCAGTGTGTCAGGATCCCAAAATGCAGAGCCGGCCCAAGGCATAAGCGAACTAAGCGGCTGCTTAGGGCCCCCTTGGCCACCAGAGGGCCCCCAATAGCACAATAAATTACTCTCCGGCAAAGTTATTTTATGATGATTGAAATTGCGAAATGGCCTTAAACAATTATTGCAATAAATTGCAAAAAGTTTTCTAATATATGCACGGATTGATTTGGCGCCATTGGCTGGACACTATTCGCTTGTTAGTCAGGATTCATCAAGTCCAAAGAGCGGGAAAATCGGCGCTAAAACTTACTCGTCAGTTGCCCGGTAACCTTTTTATGAATGGATGGATTTGAGAATGCGCTATATGGTTTAGTGCGAATATATTGTCTGACGTGCTGCATGTTTTGGACAGAGTAGACAGCATAGCTTTTAGTTTCTCCCTTGAAATTATAAGTTGTGTAGTCTACATTTTGGAAGTTTTTATTCAGAAAATAAAAAGGTTCTCTCTACAAAGTCGAATGGAATACAAAAAAATAACATTTTGTTTCCGCCAAAATAAAAGCTCTGTTTAATGTTTGAAAGAAATCAAGTTTTTAAAATAGGTCTCTTCTTCTCACCAAGGCTGCATTTATTTGATTAAAAATACAGTAAAAACAGAAATATTGTAAAATAATATGATGTAAAAACAGCTGTTTTCTATGTGAATATATAGTAAAGTGTAATTTATTCCTGCATGTGATCAAAGCTGAATTTATCATCACTACTCCTGTCTTCAGTGTCATATGATCCTTCACAAATCATTCTGATATGATGATTTGATGCTCAACAAACATCTATGATTATCAGTGTTGAACAAATTTTTTTTGAAAGCTTTCTATTTCAGAGAAATGTTGTTCTTTTGAACCTTCTATTCATCAAAGAATCCTGGGGAAAAGTGAGCATATTCAGCATAAGAGACTACTTTAAAAAAGTACATATCCCAGTGTGAACTATATGGTAAGACTTACTGTAAGAATTTGAATATTAACACCTGATCACTCTTGTGGGTTTGCTACTGTTACAATGAACCTTATAAGGATAAAAACATGACAAGCAGACATGATGTAACCAACACAACTACAACTAATACAATTTATACTGGGTTTGCAAATTATCAAGAATTGACAATAGTCAATCGTATTGGTGCCACAGAGGGGCCCCCAAATAAAATTCTGCTTAGGGCCCTATAAGGGCTTGGGCCGGCCCTGCCAAACAATATGTAACTTTACTTTATAAGAGGTGTGCCCTAAAAAGTGAGCATGCAATCTTGAGAACACCAAGGAAAGCGCACGTTCTTTTCGTCTGTTTGGATACTTCAAACACAAGTTTGCACTGCCTGTTTGGTTTACCTGTTTAGCCTACACGTTAACATGCGTCCGACTCAGCGCACGTCCTTGACGCGTGATTTACCATATAAGCTTGCGTTCTTAACGCTTGAAATGCGCGTTTTCCTTGACCCCAAAGCGCACGTTAAGAACGCGCGTTTTTGTGGTAAATCACGCGTCAAGGACGCGCGTTTTGGCCGGTGCCCCCGCCAGGCGCGCCCACTAGCGATATTCCATTATTATCCAAAATTCTATTATGGAATCTTATGAGGGCGCCTACTCTAGCCTGTTAGTCCTCTAAAATGTTATATTATATTGAGGAAATTATTTAGAAACGCGCAACAGCACCTACATATAGATTTTTTTTATTTATTATTATTCCCATGCTTTGGCGCCCCCAAGGTGCTGCGCCCCTATGCGCCGCATATAGCGCATACCCACTTTTTGCGCCAATGATCGCAGGTAGTTCGTGTCCACCTGAGTTGACGTCATTTGCCTCCGTCCCTTTTTCAATGACGTACGACGCGCATTTACTGGGGAATATCCGATTTGACCGCTTACATGGCAGACACAAATGCACGTATCCGAATCATATCGGATTTATTACCACATATGAATGAGGCCTGAATCCGATCTGAGGATATCGGAATTCATGCGTTTTTCCCCTGCTTACACGTTCACATGTCATATCCGATCTGTGCCACATGAGAGGAAAAAATCGGAATTGGGTCACTTGAACCATGCAGTGTAAATGGGGCCTTATTGCCTGTAGGCTATGTATCCACTTTTGTCTCCTTAAACGCTCGTTTTTTGGGGGTCGACAGCTTATAAAAACTCATTTTTGTGTTTTTTAGCTTGTTTGCTGTACACCCTGTCACATAGCAACTTTTAGACATTGTTCAGTTGGGAACACTTTACAGTAAGGTTTTATACATTGTGTGGCTCATTTATTTGTAAAGGAACACCAATAGAGGAGGATGCAGAAGATGGTGCAGATGAGGAAGAAGAGGAGGAGGAAGAAGAAGAGATGGTGGTATGTTACTACAGTATTACATAAATCAGATAATTATTAAATTACTCTCTATCTTATACAGTAAGTTAAAAAAGTATCTGAACCCCTTGCAGAAAGATCCTCCTGGTCCCAAAAATGCTTCAGTTTTTCAGCATATTTTGCACATTTGAACCCTTTACAGCAGCTGATGAATGACTTTGAGATCCATCTATTCCCACTGAGGACAATTGAAGGACTCAAACACAACTATTAAGAAAGGTTCAAACATTCACTGATGCTCCAGAAGGAAACGTGCACTGTAAAAAATAAAAACGGAAACTGTAGGGTAGAGTGGGGGAAAACGCCCCCCTGGGGTAAAACGCCCCCCACCTGTTTTTCCCAAAATAACCACTAGAGGGAGTCAAGATACATTTTCACTGTTGCTATGCACTTCGTTGACAACGGGGATAAACAAATCTCCTTGGAGAAGCTGACACCAGCAACATATTTGAAGAGAAGAGGATTACATGGTAAGTGCTATAATTTTCAGATATTAGTAAATAAGTGTTTAAGGGAATATTGGTCTGCAGGATATCACAGTGATGTATGATAGATGAATAGTGAAGTCTGTAGTTTGAGAGGAAATGTAATTTATAAGGAATATAATTATATTTTAAAAATTAAACATTTTTTAAAAAAAGTCATAGCTTGTGGGGCTGAGGGGTAAAACGCCCCCCAAAGGGCATAGTTTCTCTCTATCATAATTACTATAATAACATATTTCTGTCTATCTGTCTATTCTGTTAAAATGGCTGTGAATGGCTACTGAATTAAAGTTTATTTATGTATGTATTTATTTATTTGTTTATTTATGTATTTATTTGTTTATTTATTTATTTATTTATTACAACACATTTGTTTGCATGGCTTAGTTATATAAATATAAATGGTAAAATGGCTGTGAATGGCTAATTAATTAATGTTTATTTATTTATATATTTATTTATTTGTTTATTTATTATTACAACATATTTGTTTGCATGGCTTAGTTATATGTATAAATATAAATGTTAAAATGGCTGTGAATGGCTAATGAATTAATGTTTATTTATTTATTACAACATATTTGTTTGCATGGCTTATATATAAATATAAATGGTAAAAATTTGGATATTTTGGACATTCCTCAAATAAATATTAATATATATACATGTTGATACATTACTTGCCTTTTACTTTGAGAGATTAAAAACTATAGTCTGCTCATTTTGCTGTTGATCTATGAAGCAAACTGGTTGGTAAGAAAGGGGGCATTTTACCCCACCTTGGGGGGCATTTTACCCCACCGCTGGGGCAAAACGCCCCCTTTGTACAAAAATATTTTCAGTCAAAATACTAATTAATTATGAAGGCTGCGCAATTTTAATATTTGGTGAACAACTCCTGCCATAGTCACTCAAAACCGGGATGGCAATTCAAGTCACATTATGTTTTGTTTCACTGTAATGTCACATTTTCCTTAAGGGGGGCGTTTTCCCCCACTCTACCCTACTGGTAATTTTCTACCAGGAATTTTACGGAAATGTCCATTAACCATTAAAACACAGACTAATGCTATGTGTAATTCAAAATACAGGTAAAACACCTGTTAAAAAATAAAAAAAAACCTTCATATTTTTACAGTGTGATGCATTAAGATCCAGGGGGTGAAAACTTTTTGAATTTGAAGATCAAGTTAAATTGTACTTAATTTGTCTTCCGGGAAACATGTAAGTATCTTCTGTTGCTTCCGAAGGGCAGTACTAAATGAAAAACGAAGTACTGAGTGTTTCCTTCTGGAGCATCAGTGAATGTTTGAACCTTTTTTAATAGTTGTGTTTGAGTCCATCAATTGTCCTCGGTGTGAAAAGATGTATCTCAAAATCATATACAGTCACTGCTGGAAAGTGCTAAAATATGCAAAAAATGCTGAAGACCGGAAGAACATTGGGCAGTTTAACAGCTCAGGACAAACAAGGGACTAAAGAACAACCATCACAAAACATATAAACAGCCGTGGATCATCCAGGTAATGACACGCATGCAGTATTAAGAATCAAGGGTATGTAAACTTTTGAACAGGGTCATTTTTATAAATTTAGCTATTTTTATATAGTCGTGTGGACTATATGATATGTAAACATCTTTTATGTAAAATATATTATTCAGGACAATACTAAAAAAAAAATAACATGCATTTTCTCTCTTATTTTGTTAAAATTATTCACATTTTTACTGATTCTGCAAGGGGTTGACATTTTCTTGCACTGTATCTTTTACATAAAAAGAAACTAAACAAATGAAAGCATCATTGTTGAAGGAGAGGTGAATGTAATTTAGATTAAACAGTGTATGACCCCCTGCAGGACCCCCTAGAAACAGACAGATTTGAGCAGACTGCACATTGCATGCATGCACAAGAAAGACTAGAAGCTTGTGAAACTCGAGTTGCCTCGCAGTCACACACACTGAAGAGGATTGTATAGAGGAGCTGTTTGACTTTCATGCACGGGGCCACTGCGTAAGTCACGCTTAGCCCCTACTAGTAGTCAGTTTTCAAGACAGTGTTCTTAAAACACAAAAGCTCTTCAATTCAGTTAAATGAAGGCCCTCTGAGATACTATCCTTTTGTTCCAGTGGAGTATCTCAGCATTTAAGAATTTAAATGTACTGAAAAAGCATAAGTCTCAAAACTTGTAATTGTGTTGAATGTGAATAAATGTGTGAAGACATCATGTATGCAGGGTACATTTACCTATCAGGCGGTTCTTTTGTTTACACAACGTCAAATGTGTAATGTGTATATTCTGCTTTCCATGCAGTGGTCACATCAAAACTACGTACCATTATTCTAGATCGTATTGCAATTACACATAGTCCCACAAGGTGGCAGTAGACACTGCATTTTTGGCTAGTTTCCACTCGCTGTCAGTTAAAATATAATATAGCTTTGGCTTTTTCATAAAAAGAGATGATTCTTGTTTGGAATTTGTTACCGCAGTGTTGCAAGCAAGACAAGTCCATGAAAGTAGTTTTTTTTTTTCATTTTATTTAACCACTGGATTATTATTTTTTCAAGGATAATGAGTTGTTTAACAAATACTTTGCTACAAAAAAAGCCTCATGTTTTCCACAGGAGAAACATGACTAAGTGTCTCCCTGAAGCTCATTTTCACTTGCTTTTATACAGATTTTAATGAGATTTAAAATAATAGGGGGATATTCATGCTCTCAAATGGCAGGTGTTTATTTACCACATTAAGAAATAAGGTTGTAAAGGAGCTTAGAAAGGCGAAATTAATGTTTTATTTAGGCAATCAATGAAGCTAGAGAACATATCTAAGAAATATGGCATTAAGTGAATTTTCTTTTTATAATATTCATAAAACAATTGAATTGAATATAGTTGGAAATGTGACTAATGATCCATGTAAGGTGGCAAAAGTATAAAAATATATATATATATATTATATATAATATATATATATATATATTCGATTCTACAAAATCTTTGATTCAGAAAATTCCTAGTTCAAATTATTTAGTTACACCCATAAATCTAATGCTCCTATTTTGAATGTTAGATAAGTGACCAATTCTATAGTATATGATCTTTTTTTTTTTTTTTTTAAGGGCAAAGAATATGGATTGGATACAGTATTTTTTAAAACCTATAAAGAGGCACTTATTCCTCCTATTTTAATTGGTCTGTATATTGAGTGCTTCCAAGTGCTTGGAAAACTGCAATAATTTTCAAACCAGGTGATCACATGGCTATTAGTAATTATAGACCAATTAGTTTCCTTCCAGCATCTAAAACTGCAGAAAAATGGATTTCTGAACAGATATCACATTTGAATAGTACTCCATTCTCATTACATCTGATACATTTTGGGTTTCAAAAGTATCAATCCACAGAAACTGCAAATGTTTTTCTTTTAGAAAATCTAAATTAGACAAAGGAGGTGTGGTTGAAGCGGTCTACTTGGATTAAGCATTCGACAGTAAATCATGCAGATTAATTCAGTTATCAAATTATAAATGTATCACTAAAATATTTGTAAAAGGTAATTAAATGAATAAGATCATACCGTTTTCTATCAGTAAGGTATGTTTGGGTAGACCATAAGACTTCACAAAGACTCAATCCTATTGGCATACATCAAGGTTCAATATTGGGTCCTTTGTAATTCAGTTTGTATATCAATGACCTTCCTGACATCTGTTCATTATAAATATGCTGATGATTTGATTATATACTCACATGCTAAAAGCAGAAGAATTATCTGCAGTGATCAAACTATCTAATTGGTTAAATTCATGTTTCCATCTTAATGTTAGTAAAACTATGCATGTTTTTTTTTTAAGTCTGCAAACAGACATCCAGACCCAGATGTTTTAGTAGCTGGAAGGAAAACAATTCAGTAGTGCACAAATACAAATATTTAAGCATAATAGACTCACAAATAACATTTAAAAAAGTTGAGAACAGGATTAAATTTAATCTGGTAAATTGTAGACATTAGGAATAATTTATATTCCTCAAAGTTATAATGTCATGATCTTCTCACATATGATCGACTGCCTCACCAGCTGGACGGCGACAGTAGGGCACCCTTATAATACAAAATAAATACAAAGACTATATGCACACATTAAATATGGGATAGAAAGTCAAACGTATATAAATCACTAATATTTAACTAAATATAATACACTATATTGCCAAAAGTATTGAGACACCCTCCAAATCATTGAATTCAGGTGTTCCAATTACTTCCATGGCCAAAGATGTATAAAATCAAGCACCTAGGCATGCAGACGCTTCTACAAACATTTGTGAAAGAATGGTTCGCTCTCAGGAGCTCAGTGAATTCAAGCGTGGTACTGTAGGTTGCCACCTGTGCAATAAGTCCATTTGTGAAATTTCCTCACTAATAAAAATTCCCCATTCAACTGCAATTGGGAACAACAGCAACTCTGCCATGTAAAAGCACGCCGCCACTGGACTCTAAAGCAGTGGAGACGTGTTCTCTGGAGTGACAAATCACACTTCTCTGTCTGGCAAGCCATTGGACGAATCTGGGTTCGGCGGTTGCCAGAACAGCCCTTGTGGGTGTTTTCAGGGGTTGGTCTTGACCCCTCAGTTCCAGTGAAAGGAACTCAATGCTTCAGCAAAAAAAAAATTGACATTTTGGACAATTTCATGCTCCCAACTTTGTGGGAACAGTTTGGGGAAGGCCCCTTCCTGTTCCAACATGACTGCGCACCAGTGCACAAAGCAAGGTCCATAAAGACATGGATGAGCAAGTGTGGAGGAACTTGACTGGCCTGCACAGAGTCCTGACCTCAACCCGATAGAACACCTTTGGGATGAATAAGAGCGGAGACTGCGAGCCAGACCTTCTCATCCAACATCAGTGCCTGACCTCACAAATGCGCTTCTAGATGAATCGACAAGAAAAATAACAAACACACTCCTAAACCTTGTGGAAAGTCTTCCCAGAAGAGTTGAAGCTGTTTTAGCTGCAAAGGGTGGGCCAACTCCATATTAAACCCTTAGGATTAAGAATGGGATGTCATTAAAAGTTCATGTAAAAAGGCAGGCAGCCCAAAATATTTGGCAAGTGTATTTTACTTGTGTATAAAATGTTTGCATGGTATGGCCCCAACTCCGCTTAACAAGTTTATTAGACAAAATCATAACTCATCTACTAGAGGGGGATTGTACAATCCCACAAAAGTAGTACTTTTGGGCCATCAGCTTTTTCTTAGAGCAGCACATACTATACCCACAGAAAAAAAGAAAGAAATACATTTTATTTCTTAAGAAAAATCTATAAAACAGTGGTTATTGGATAATCAAACATGTCTTCATTATTTGGAGTAGTGGCTTGTTTCAGTCTCATATTTAAAGTAATTGTGTTTGTGTCTTAATATGCTCTGGTTATTGCCATGTTTGCTGGAATATGTTTTTAATGATTCTTAAATGTTTTAATGCACTTATCCTGCCAGGGACTACAGATGAAAAATAGCCTGTATGGCTAAATCCAACACATTTACATAATAGACTTGAGGGATCATGTTAATTAAATGTGCTCTCCCTTTTAAAATAGAAAAAAAATTCTTACTCCTTTCCCTGTAAATGTAAACTTCAGCTAACCTCAATGAGTAAGAATATTCAACTAACATAACCAAAACAAAATATAAAAACAAATGTTTCATTTACGGTTACAAAACCATTTCCACAAGCAAAACCCAGTTTAGGCGCTGATGAAATTGATGCAAGCCCAAGACTTTCATAAACCAATTCATATGTATAAAACCATAAAATAATTTTATTAAAAGAAAAACATGGTCAAAATGAAACTAGGTTTAGGCAATAATTTTAAAAAATAAATATTCAGCTGAAGAGTAGCATAATTTATCCAAATTCATGTTCCTGATGCATCCATGCACACAGTGCATATGAAAACGAGAGCTTCCGGTCACTTCCTCACCAAGGGTAATTCTCCTTATTGTCCAGTCCAACAAAGTCATTCATTGAGGACTGGGGGAAGAAGAAAAAGAAGAAGAAAAAAAAAAATGAATCAGAGACCTATAATAAACTTCCTAAATCAATGTTAACCTAGTTTAAAATGGGCAATTTAAATTCTGAAATGACTGACAACTAATGTAAAAAAAATCATCCGGCTTCCTGGGTGCCTTTTATAAGACAATCTAAGACCATTTAGATTCAATCTTTTAAATTGCACTGGTCTGGTATAACAGAAAAGGTTATTCATCTGAGGAACAGGGTGATTGTCTAAAGTGGACTGACCTGCATGAGGAGCCTCTCTTTCCTCAGTCTCTTATAGAAGAGCAGAACGTCCTGGTTGGCCTGCACCACTCGAGGATCAAAGTCCATCACACGCAGACCTTCCAGACTCCGAGCCCGTGACAAAGCAACATAAGCCTGGCCGCTCTCAAACACACGCGCCAAAGAGATCTCCACACAATCCAAAGTCATTCCCTAAATAAACAAAATTGAGACACCAATAATTTATTTAATTCATCTGCCAATTTTAGAAATTTTACCCATTTTTGGTAAATAGGCTAGAAATACCATGTTTTTGGTATTGGAACCAAGCTTATGACATAAAACTAAGGTACAAAGTACAAAATACAAAAGAAAATTTAGTTTGTAAAATGTATTTAAATTGTAGCAAGGGTGAACAAGAGAAAAACAGAAATGCGATTTTTACAAATCCGTTTCAAGCTTCATTCATATGTGGTTTGAAATCCTATTCAGATTGCATTTCTGGAAATATGTTTCAGACCCTCACGCCACGTAAAAGTCAGATGTTATAGTAAACATGCTGAAAGTGGCTGCAAAAAAAAAAGGTTGTGTTGTTGCAAAGTGCCGGGCGAGCAGAAAACAATATAACCTAGACATACGTTTTGGCGGAGATGACGACAGCACAATAGACCTATTTTGTTTTTGTAAACAGCGATGACGTGTTGTGGGCGGGACCTACCTGGTGGCAGAAATGACAGGTCTGCAGTAGCACTCTATGGAAGCCACGTAATAAATAAATAAAAAGTAATCGAGTTTTTCACAATTTTTACTTTAATTCTGATATTTCAGGCCCAAGCACTGATGGTGTGAGGAGGACCCTATTGTAATTACCTATAACACTTGATGAATCTCATTGAGGGCTCAAACTCAAAACTTTGCAGAAAGCGTCAGAAGTGGTGAAACCCATATCAGATGTAAATTTTCAGAATTAGGTGTGGCAAAATGGCTCATTAGAGCCACCTACAACATTTAAATTAAGCACCGTTTGTATGAAAGCATGAAATTCGGTAAACACACACAGCAGCCCAGTACCTACCAAAAAGGCACTGGGAGAAAAATCTGAAAACCCAGTAAGATATTTTGACTTATCTGCTAAATTACATTTTTCTTGCCATTTCAAGATGTTGTACAAACTCCTCCTAGAGATTTAATCAGATCAACATCATATTTGGTCTAAATCTAATATCTAAAAGCCTTGGTGATGTTAAATTGTGAAGATCTTGTTTTCCCTGAAGGGTGTGTTCGTGGCAGCCTGACAAAATTCTGTGTTTTGCCATGAAACAGGAAGTTGTTGTAACTTAGGCATACAATGTCCAGTCTGCCTTAAACGTCACATGTTTGATAAGTCCTGGCCTGGAGACATCTACACCCCAAAATTTAGTTAATAGTCAAAGGGTCACCTGCTGGCAGCAGGAAGTGTGACACATCGAAGTGACACGTCCATATTTCTCCTATATTTACCCACTTAAATGCATGTCGCCACTATTCGCCGTTTTTACGAAGGCCATCGGGTGGCGGTAGCTGGCCCCGGGTGCAAGGGCATTTTATTGCTGCTTGCAGCTTTAATTCTTAGAATTGTGAACTATAATGTAAATTCAATATTCTGTCTTTTTCCCCTCAGAATAAAACGTTAGTTATACATTTCATGCTGTAACTGTAAAGCTATTATGCCCATTAACTGCATGTGAGAATATGTCGATCTATTGTTTACATCAAATCCATGCTTTAATAGTAGACTAATCATTGCAGGTTTCATCAGTCCAGTCTGTGGCTTGCAACCATAAATGTCTGCATTTAGCGTCGCAGGAGTTTGACAATGGTACTCTATGAATATCAACAGCATTCCGATTCTGACATCCAAATACATTTTTTCCTCTTATTCTGTGGATTTAATTTCTCCACTTGTTGCCAGTTTTTCTGCCACCATCATGCACATGCAGCTGCAAATGTTGCAACCGTGAAATTGGTCTATTAAGCCACCAAATGCATTGTAGCATCCCAAAGTTCTTTTTGAACTTATTACACTAGATTTAAGCCTACGTGGTTATTGTGAGGAATTGTTTTAATATGCCATTTTTCCTCAGTTCCTCCACTGAGCATTGGGACACAGCCACATGCAACGTTTCTGAAACGTTTGCCAGACAGCCAATGAGCTTGATTACTCTGACACTCATAGCAACAACTGACAGTTCATCAGTGCAGAAAAGTGTAAACATGAAGACTAGTTAATGAATCAATACAGAAGCCAAAACCAGTCCTGAGCATCTGTTCACAGAAACACATTGTTCCAAAGCCAAGTCACTTTATTTAATAGGACTTTCAATGAAAACTGCATGACCATTTCCTCTAGGGCCCAGAACTGTAGGAGATCACCAGCACACTCTGGTAATATTAAATGTCATTCTATGCATTCAGCTGATGCAGATTTGACTCACTATGCATAGAGTCATAATGG
The DNA here is from genome assembly GCA_023566225.1 of Romanogobio albipinnatus. NCBI lineage: Eukaryota > Metazoa > Chordata > Actinopteri > Cypriniformes > Gobionidae > Romanogobio > Romanogobio albipinnatus. The sequence goes on along the minus strand of CM042244.1, from coordinate 18,666,451 downwards.
GGCTTCATTGCAGAACTCACCTGACTCTTGTGGATTGAAATGGCCCAGGCCAGTTTGAGCGGCAGCTGCTGTCGGCTCAGGTACAGCCCCCCAGACCCTTTAAACATCCAACGCTCTCTCTTCATTACCTCAACAGCCCCACAGAGGAATCGCACCCGAGGGAGACCTGTGGGGGAGGGGGAAGTCACAAATGAAGGGGTGTCACACCATCTCACTGCATGTTTATATCCTCAAAAAGCTGGTGTTCAACAAGCAGCCAGTTACAGGTATTTGGGTGAATCTCAAAGCCATTTAAGAACATGTCAGAATAAAAATATAAACATTTTAAAATTGACAACCCCCGATTTTTATTACATCAATATGCGTAATTGAAATATATAAAATTGGATGCATTTATTTTTAATGCGTGTAACTTGTGGTTCTAAATTAAACTGGAATGAATCTCACATTGCGTTAATTTCTTTTTAAATAATTTATTTAAATATATATATTTTTGAACAGTATATAGTGTAGATTTTTCATGGAAAATCAACCAAGTGGGACAGGAAAAAAAAAAAAAAAAAAAAAAGGTTTCAGCTTAAATAGTGTAAACAAAAAAATTCCATTACACGTAGTATTTGTTTTGCTGCCAGTGGTTTATTATCAAAATCAGCATAAATTACATCTACATAAAAAACTAATCTTACATGGTCCTAAAAATAGGCTTTCAATTCCTTCTAACAAAACTGTGTTCTAACCTTCTAACAAAAATATGTAAGATTACATATTTCTCCCTCTAATTGGGTTGAAATCCGATACAACATATTCTTTGTGAGATGTACCCATTTATTTACTGATAGGTAGGGTAAACGTACCTATTAAGCTCACCAAAATCTACATTAAGACATTTTAGTGCACAGGGTATTGGTTTGAGCTAGTTATTAAAATAAAATATTTCTCACACACTAATATTTTATTTTATTTTAAATGAAAAAAAAAAAAAAACATTTAAAGATATACATCATTAAATGCAAAAAGTCTGGCTGTGCTTAATGGGTAAAAGTTTGTACCCTTTAAGCACACCCCTGTTGCCATTAAGCTCATGTTTTTTGGGGAAAATTCTTGTTTATTTTAAACAACATTTTTAAATAATATTTTTTATAAAGATTAACTTGGAGACAACCATTTGTTAATATTTAAAGTCTGTTTATGAAGTATTTCCATAGACGTTCAATGTGGATGAGCTTAAAGGGAGCATACTGAGCTTTATTGGAACAGCAAACCTTTTTTGAATTAATAAATATTACTACATTAAAAGGACAATTTTGCTAAATAAATAATCTAGGTCATGTATTAAGTTCATATATATTTAAATATGAACAGTGATTATTGAAAACTATCTATGAAATTACACTTTTTCTTATTGATATCACATTGAAGCTGTGATTTTTATAGTTGTGCACCCTTTAAGCTCACCATACAATAATATGATTTATTTAATAAATTACAGCAGTGTAAAACCACAGACCATCAATAAACTGTAAATGTATAATATAATGAATTTAAAAAATACAAACCAGTAATGCCTGTGAAGTAATATATTAGTGTAGCACACAATCTTATACAGCTAGTAAGCTAACAAAGTGTTGAAGCATCTGTGCTATGTTGCTAAAACTATCTTTTTGATCTAACTGTAATAAAATTCCCACATCCAGGTTATAATATGCAAAAATATTTATTTATTTTTATAATGCGAGCTCAAAAGATAGTAGTGTGCTTAATGGGTATTTGAGCTTAATAGGTACATTTACCCTAACACTTTATTTACAGTTAATTTGTTACATATTACATGTAGGTACTATAGTAATTACTATAAATTGTGCTTAATTATATGCAACTAATCCTAAACTACACCTTAATCCTAACCCTATAGTAAGTACATGTAGTTATTATTACTCCGTACTTAAATGTATTACACCATAACATGGACATAAAAAAAAATAAAGGTGTTACCACTGATAGCAGTATAGTTTTATAATAGCATTTTTATAAAAACACACTATGACAAAGTAAAATACGATGTGTTGGGGAAGTGCCTGTCATGGATTCAGTCAGCCGTACCTTGATTGCCTGGCTGAAAGTCAACCACTACTCCTCTGGCTCCATTCACGAGACCCCTCTGGACATCCAGGTTTTTAGTAAGCATGACCTGAACAAATAAAAAGGTTCTTGCAACATTTGACATTAAAAATCAAGAGCAAATGTTAGCCAGAAGGAGATAACGCCTACCTGAGCACCCACTTTAAGCTGCAACAGCCGACTCACTGGACTCTGGGCATCAATGGTCTGAACCAGCATAGGGTCACTATCTAGAGCTTCAAAAACTCGCACGGCCCCTGCAAGTAAACACTTGAAACTTAGAAATGTGTAAAACACCTTATCTCTGGATTTCTCATCTTACAGCTTGTGTAGAAACATTACATTGTTTCTAGTGCTATATGGTCAGATGGTGGATATCTGGAAATTATTTCAGCTTCCGGTGATCTCATTCAAACCCATTCTCGCCCAGCATTGACAGTGATACCAGAACAGTCACCGTCTGATGCGACCAGCAAACCAAGTCACATTTCACACATCTCCAGTTGAAAATTAGATTTCTGTATGACCAACCTGGTAACTGTTTGAGTTTATTCTCATTAGTAAGCTCCACATCATCCTTGTGTGTGCACAGCCTGGTTGCTAGGATACCATCCCTCTCGATGCAGTGATTGGCACTTCTCAGCAGCTGTACGGTAACTTCGTCGGTGACTCTACGGTATAGAAAGCCACTGTTACAAATGGATCAACAAGTTGACCAACTTCATTGATTACAAGACGAAGCTTGAAAGATCCCCACCACAAGACTTATAAACATGTAAAAAAAAAAAAGAAAGAAAATTCACACCTACAAGAACCACATTAGGTCATGGAAAAAAAAACATGAACAACAGGGACTGCATCCCAATAACACCCCGAGCCAGTGAGTCACTGCACTGAACAGTGGACGTGGTGAGATCTCAGTACCTGCCCACTCTCACAGCCTGGAGGAGAGAAATAAAGGCCTTGTCCGTTTGTCTGCGTACCTCCATCAGCTCCATGTTCATGTGGATACACTTCCGCCAACTTCTCGACTGCAGGGAAAAATTTTTTTTTTACATTTTATTCTATTCTAGAAACTTAGACAGTGGATAAACAGATGCTAACCCAAACACAATTATACATTTTAAATGAACAAAACCAACTTTTACCATCAAGAACTATGTTACTTTTTCACAAGGGCAAATACAAGTTAGAATCAAGAACTTTAAAGTCTGGACCTTCTTGAACTATTGACTAAATCGGTTTTCCCCTTGCTAATAATGACATTAGGAGAAACCTATAAAAATATTCCAAGAGATGCCAGGGAATTAAAATTTTCAGTGCAAGGAAATTAAGTAAAGATAGTTTGACTTCCCATGGCACTAGGGCTGAACGATGCATTTGCGATAATAATCGCGATATGATAAAACACGATTTCTTAACCGAAAAGGCTGTGATTACACTGATCACGTGACACATGAGAGTACTCTGCAGAAGAAGCATCAACTTGGCACGTTACGCCTACAGGCCTTGCGTAAAGGAAGGAACAGTTTGCAGGGCTCGACATTAACGCTTGTCTGGGACAAGTGGATTTTTTGAAGGGGCAAGTGAAAAAGAATTTTACTTGCCCAACGGACAAGTATCCGGAGTAAAACGTCAAAACAAAAATAACTAGGGAATCACCAAAGTGCAATAATGATTCTGCATTCAGTTACTGTAAGTGGTGATTGATAGGTGATAATATAAAACGAACTGACCTTAACAAAGTTGTCTTGTTGAGGCTCGCGCAGCCTCTCGAGGAGAAAATCGAAAACAAATGAGCGCCACTCATACAAAGAAACTCAGTTAACATACATGGTTAAAATTGTGTAGTTTTTATATTTATAACATATGATACAGTTAAGCAACAGCACACTAACAAGAGTGTTGTTTTCCTGAATACCATCACGACTGAAAATGACACTGATTTCATCCGCCAGTTCCATAAACAATTAATTAACATTGTCACTTACATTTAGATGCAATATGGACTGTTTTTGTTCTATTTCAGCAGCGAAAACAGTTCCAAACAAATATCACAGCAGAACCGTAACGCATCTCACAGCAACAGCGTGTTACTGAATGATTCAGTGTTTGAATGAATCAGCCGTTTCACAGAATCGACTCAATGACTCGCTCATTAAGACGGTCACATGTCACCTACTGGTGGTTTAGTTTCATCTTTCCAAAATGCATTTTCCCTTTCAGTCGGTCACGTTCAACATACGTCGGAACTGACCGACGAATTGGGATCTATTTTCAGAGACCAATCTACTTTGAGTGTATCGATACGAGCCAATAAATGGCATTGGCATGCGGTTCACGCACCTCTTCTTCTCGCTGCGAAGACCCCCAGAAGTGTTCGATAAATGTTGTGCTATCTTTCCTACAAGATGGGTTGGAGCGAAGGCTGTCTCCCTCCACCCTGAAAGTGTACGTCGCAGCAATAACGGCGTATCACGATGTAGTTGAAGGTAAATCCTTAGGGAAGCACAAATTAATTGTCAGGTTCCTCAGAGGTGCGAGGAGACTATCTCGCTACCCTCTTGGGACTTAGCCCTGGTGCTCAGAGCACTTCAGGGCCCTCCTTTTGAGCCTTTGCAGTCCGTTGAGTTAAAAATCCTGTCTATGAAGACGGTACTCCTGACTGCATTGGCCTCAATCAAGAGGGTGGGGGACCTGCATGCATTTTCGGTCAACGAATCGTGCCTAGAATTCGGGCCTGGTAACGCTCACGTCATCTTGAGACCCCGGCCCGGATACGTGCCCAAGGTTCCTACCACTCCCTTTCGTGACGGAGGAGGCAGACCCAGCCCTGGCTTTGTTAGGTCCCGTCCGCGCTCTTCGCGCTTACGTTGACCGGACAAAGCTTTAGGACCTCAGAGCAGCTCTTTGTCTGTTACGGAGGCCAGCAGAAGGGAAAGGCTGTCTCTAAGCAGTGGTTCACAAGATTTTATAGCCTCCGTGTGGAACAGGTTTCTTCCCGTGTACTCGCCTCCAACGGCCGGTAGACACGAAGTACCCGTTCCTGTGTCGGCTTGCTATGCCACTCCCGCCTATGGCCGGATACGTGCATTTATCTTCTCCAGTTGTGTTCCCCAGAAATTGTGAACCCTGTCAAGCTCCTCAGTCACCCCTGCGGTGTCAGATGTTGCGGCCGTCTGACGCCAGGCCTGCACCCGTTTGCTTGTGGAACGTGTGTGTTAGGCTAGGTCCATATGTAGCGGTCCCCTCACGGCGACCCCATATGTGTATTCTCCACGGTACCAGCTACCCTACTCGGCTAGCCCTGTGTCTTTCCCTTGACAGAGCCCGCTCTGTCGTCTCTGGGTGTGTTCTTTCCCCCCTGGGACCAGGTTGGATCCACCCCAGAGACTGCCATATGTTGTTACTACCCAGATAGGTTAGTCCGTATGAGTATTCTCCACCTCTCCTCCTCCGGAGGACGTGGCTCCGCAGCGTACCATCTCCCGAGAGTGGGTCTTGCAGAAACAGCAGTGTCGGACCTCCCTGCCTTAAGCCCTGTCTGCTGCTCCAACTGGGAGCACCCAGTGAGCTTAAGCAGGGCGCTGGAAGGGCCAACACCCTGGCGTTTTTATAGGGATCCCAATTCGTTGAATTCGATCCAAGTACGTCGAATGTGACCGACTGAAAGGGAACGTCTCGGTTGCGCATGTAACCCTCGTTCCCTGAAGGAGGGAACGGAGACTTACATCCCGTCGCCAGGTGCTGTGCTTCAGCTGCAGGCCTGAGTCACATCTCGGCTCCTCAGTTGTAAAAGCGGTATGTGTTGTTCACTTCCGTGTTTTATATCCGCGGTGCGGGGCAGTGCGTGAACCGCATGCCAATTTTTATTGGCTCGTTTCTATACACTCGAAGTAGATTGGTCTCTGAAAATAGATCCCAATTCGTCTGTCAGTTCCGACGTACGTCTCCGTTCCCTCCTTCAGGGAACGAGGGTTACATACGTAACCGAGACGATTTGTATATTAAAAAAATATTTAAAATAATGTCATAACATTATTTAATGCAGTTGTAATTTTTTGGTGCAAATGATTTAATTTGATTGGTAACAGCCTATAGTGTCTTATTCTAATTTTATTTATAGATCAAATTTAAGAATATAAAAAGGAAAGCTGAAGCATATCCTATATTTAATAAGATTATGGAAAAATTCCCTTTCTAAAAAGGTAAAAATATCACAAATATGCATATTTAAATATGTCTGATTGAACATTGGTGAGAGTATTGCTTCAGAATAGATTATATTTACAAAAAAAATCCAGACAAGCAAATTTTTTACTCGGACAAGTGAATGACAGATTTACTTGTCCAAAGGACAAGCGTGTGAACAGGCTTAATGTCGAGCCCTGGTTTGTGTTTAATCGATCTAATATTGTGTTGGTCATACTATACAATAGAGGTGGGAGAAAAGATTCTCTCTCAAATGATTCTGGATCGAATCTGAGCTTAGATTTTAACTGCAGATGTGTGATGGTGCTGCGTGTGTTTTAGAAACACCCGATTTCTGATTGCATCCATTTCCTCTTACATACACACCACTCAACCCATAAAATTATATTTCATAAAGTTCAGAAAGGTTGAAACGAGAGTGCTCGCGCATGCGGCACTCAAAATGCTTTTGTGATGCAAAATTAATGTAAACACAGTCAGTAATGTCTTAAGGAATTAAACAGACAGGACAAACCACATATTATAATTCAAAGGAGATCTGTGCATTAGTGTGAGTGCAGATCTCCCGCTGTCTATAATGTCATCATTAATAAGCAACAGTAAAACTGAGAAAGAGAAATCACTCAGCACTCTGTTTATTGCCTGCAATATGTTTTTTGTTCCTCTATTATTTACTAGCTTTTATGTTTTGCAGTTATATTACTTTATATATTTAAAATTATTAACACGCAATTGTTTTAATTGAATTTAATGTGAATTTTTAAAAAAGTACTTATAAACTACATATAATTTAAAAAAAGATTACGTTTTATTAATACGATTAATTTATAAGAAAAAAAGTTCAAGAATTGTTTTGGAATCGGATCGTGAGGTGCCTAAAGATTCCCACCATTACTATACAATGATTTATTGCTGAATAATATTGGTTATAAAAAAACTATACAAAATAATTTTAAAAAACCAATTAGACTATTTTCCAAAATCGTTCAGCCCTACATGTCATTCAAGAAACAGAAACCTCTCAGGTTTCATTAAAAATATCTTAATTTGGTTTTTGAAGATGAATGAAAGTCTAATCAATGTCAGCTTGGAACGTCATGAAGGAGAGTAAACGATTCCAGAATTTTCATTTTGCGGTGAACTAACACTTTAAAATGCCAAATCCAATCAATGCTGAAGTGGAAAAAGCATGAGCTATGCCTAAATAAGGCAAATAAAGAGGGTAGTACCTGGAAACAAAAATTAGCTTTGTCCTTTCCTTTTGTTACAGGTGGAAGTTGAAGAAAATCTCCACACACAATCAGCTGAATCCCTCCAAATGGCTCAGTTGATCTTCTGATGGACCTAGAAACATAATATATAGATGACACTTGTCTAATAAGCAAATCTGATCTAATATTGAAATATTTAGCGTTGTTCCTTTCCGTCAGAACAGATGAGAATTTACAAACATGTACAAGACTTGGACTTTTGAGAATTGATGGTTTGGATTAACTTTGAATTCAATTTCTGATCCAAATTACATTTAAATATTCATTTGCCACCTGGTGTTCATTAGGATGAAATCCAGAGTGATTCAAATGCAACAAATCACGTTAAATTAAATTGTTATGCTGTTAAAAACAACAACAAAAGCATAACCCTTATCGCCACATTAACTGATAATGGTAAATTGAATTTTATCCATGTGGAAAATTAAGTGCGCTGAGAAAAAAAAAAAAAAAAAAAAAAACCTGGTATTTTGTAGTGTTGTTCACCTGGCTATGGCTTCCAGTTTGTCAAAGAACTCAGCTTCCACCATTGAGATCTCATCAATAATGAGGTGTTTGCAGGAGGTCCAGTGCTGCAGCACCCCAGGACGCTGAGCGAGCTCAAGACACTGTTCAAGAGGAGCAGAGCCAGACCCAATACCTGATAAGATATAAAAATGACTCACACGTACACAAGATCACAACTCTATAGCTTTTTATAGATTTGAGGTATGTGTTGATCACATGACACTTCAGGAACGTGACCCTATGGTGTGTACATACCAAAATAAATCTCCTGTCACTTATGATTACTGTTTGGTTTGGGGTGAAAGGATACTAGCCATTTAAAAAATTTAAAAAAAACTTTGCCATCATCAATTATATACGAGGAGATTTCCTAATAAATGCATGCAACATGTTTGCATTTGTTGGGAGATGAGTGAAATCATTTGAACTTTACATTTTCTAACCTGCAAAACTGTGTAGTGTGGTCCCTCCTATGTGACAGGCTGCAACGCCTGTGCTCGCTGTTGCATATGTGCTTTTTGGAGGCAGAGAGCCTACAATCCTTTTGAGCAAGAAGGACTTCCCTGTACCTAAAAATAAAGCCATAAACAGCAGTGTTTGAAATGCCATAACATGTGGCTATAAATTATAATTTAAAAAAAATACATGAATAATCTGTGAAGTTCATTACCTGCACTGCCTGTGAAAAACACATTCTTGCCACTCAAGACTGCATTGAGAACTGCAGTTTGTTCTTTGCTTAGCTTTTGTGCCACAGGCATAACCAAGACAGGCTTCTTATTGGGGTGAAGCGCCTTAACCTAAACGAGACAAATAATCAGTCCATAATCCTGCTAAAAACATCACATTAAACCTTCACTGTCACTGTACGGTCTTTTTCAGCAAATGGTAAAAGGCGCTGAACTTTCCAAAAATGCTGAATCTCAAATCTACATTAATTCATAAACATTAAAATGTGAGGCATGATTCAAATTGTATGATTGTGGTTACTAAAATGAATTTAATGAATATCAATTTTATATACACTAAAATTAATATCCATTTACTGGACCGAAATTTACTAGTCAATTTTATGTGTCTTGGCTCAACAATAAAAATGAATGCAACAGTTTGCATAATTTTTTGGAGTCATGACAACTTTGAGTGAATTTATGTTCAACAAGCTACATTGAGTTAGAGGAACTTGATTACTCAAATATTGAGTCGCTGCAACTACCAGAGTTGTAGCCCTGGAACCAATTAATCTTATCCATTTCAGATCAAATCAACAGCTATCATAACTTATTTAACATGCATATTTAATGAACTAGATAGATATCACTTGTGACTGGCATTAGCGCAGCCATTGCTTATAAAGTCAATGTAGTGTTTACCTTTCATGTATCTACTCTGCACCTTTAATTTTCACATTAATTCTCCTTATCCAGTCCTGTGCAAAGCATGCTGGGAACTAGAAATCCACTGCCTAATTTCCGAAGTTAAAGACAATTTAATTAAGTTACTACAACCTAATGTTAAAAAAAAAAAAAAAAGCCAATTAATGCAGAAATTTGAGCTTAAATTACAGACAATATTAAGTTGGTGTAATTATCAACATTATTATGTCAACAGAACTACAAAATAATGTTTGCAACTTAAAAGGTTGCCTTAAACGGCAAATAGCGTGCCTTGTTGGCAAGTGCTATTCGCACTAGCTTCGCCTAACAATGCCTGGTTGGGCCAAACAAGATTATAAAAAGACGCATGTTTTTCAACATCTTCAGTGGCGTAGACAGTGAAGCGTAAGGATTTTCCCCATCACATAGGACCAGGAAAGGCATATACTTTAAATAAAAATTAAGAAAATGCTCTAAAAATGGAAATGAAGTGCATAACAAAATGTTTAATAATAATAATAAAAGCATTTATTGGGTAGGGTTAGGGGTAAGTGTAGGGAGGCCTTTTATTGTCCCATTTAATAATTTTAATAAATTTAATAATTTACACTTACTATTGCATCCTGTTTCTGTACAACAATACTGAGGTGCAAATAGTATGCATCTGTCAAAAAGTATACATTTCATGTAATCATTTACACATTGAAAAGAACTGCTATTTTTACTTGGTGTAAATACTATAGGATACATCATTTTCACTTAGTATAATATTTCACTTAGTAAAAAGCACCTATAGCTATTTGCACTTAATGTAAATATCATCCATCGCTAAGAAAATATGCTATTTTCACTGAGTGTAAATATAATCTAATTGCTATTTAGACTTGGTGTAATTAATTTGTTAAGACAAATGTGTAATTTATATTAATGGAATGTAGGCCCATCATATACAAAAGGATGAACATACCAGAGTTGTGTCACAATCAGGTCTGGGTCTTTTCACTTGTTTCCTTTCACCAAAGACCTTATTGACAGATCTCTCTGAAGGGCCTTTGGGTTGGATTGGGGCGTTCACTTTACTTCTCAGCTCGTTTGCTTTCTGCACATCTTTCAGCTGGAGAGGACTGACGGTCTCAAAGGCTCTAGGCAGGCCGGCTCGTAGTTTAGCCCTATCACTCATAGGCTTGTTGCTTTGGGATGCTTGATGTTTGATGCTGAGCGTTTTGAGAAACACCTTCAGACGATCCGGGGGACAATCAGAGACTAGAACCTGTGTGCTCTCCGGGATGAACTTAACAGTGCATTTACCATCCTTTGCAAAGCGCGTGAAGAGCTGGAAATCGCGCAGCATGAAGTTCTGAGGAGCTTTGCCATCGTGGACGCGCAGGACCATCTCCTGAAACTCATTACGCCCCAGTGTGACGGTGGCTTTGCGGATGAGCTGCCGTTTGATGGCTTGACCTGCAGGATTCAAGCGCTCCACTGCCACGGTGCACTGAAGCTCAGCGGGCTGAATGTGTCCCAACATTTGACCTTAAGAAAACAGAAGAACAGCTTAATGCATGTGATCGAGTATATTATGACTTAAGTCATTTAATAACACAGATGAGTCTTCAGCGAGTGCTTGGATTATACATTTAAATGTGTACACTAAAGACTACATGCAACAAACATTAATCTCATCTGAAACGGCAAATTTAGCGTTAAAGTATACGTACGTGTTCATGTCTTGTTATTATTTTACTTAATAGAGAAGACTAACTCACCGTTCTCATGCACTGTTTAAACAGCAAATCACCACCAGCTGTTCATAATGCTCAAGCACGATTTTCAAATAGTTCCGCTCTACAGCGATTGGTCGATTGTGACAAACTGTTGACCATTCAAACCGGAGGCCTTTAAAACAATATCCAATCAACGATTGCGCTTCCTAAACATAAGCGGCGGGTCCGCCTACGAGCAAGTTCTCTACCAATGAGACGGCGTTGCTTTTCATTACGTCCTCGTTCCTTTGTGCATCTCAAGGACTGGAGCGTCTGCGTTGCAAGTACAACAAAGTAGCAAATTAGTTAATTTCACTGGTAACGCTTAACAAAACTAAAGGTTGTATTAGTTAACATTAGTTAATGCTTTATTTAACATGAACTAACCATGAACAACACTCTGTTTAGCATCTTTGTTAACGTTAGTTCATAAAAATCCAGCTGTTCATGTTAGTTCACAGTGCATTTACTAATAATAACAAGATTTTTATAATGCATTAGTAAATGTTGAAATTACCATTAACAAAGATAAATAAATGCTTTATAATTTGTGCAGTTCATTTGTTCATGTTAACTAATGTAGTTAACTAATGAACCTTATTGTAAAGTGTTACCATTTTATTTATTCAAATGATAATTTCTGAAGTCACGATTTTAACAAAAGTAATATTGAAATAAGGACAGAAAATGGCAATTATCCATCGATTAAAATAACATGGAGAGCATGAAAAAGTAACGTTTGGTTTACTTTTTTTATTCAGTTCTCAAAACAAAGACGCATTTAATGATTTCTGAAAAACTCTACACAAAAATGCCATCTTTTGAACAAATGCAGGTTTAACCATTAATTGTCATTCATAAAACACAAACACATAGGCCCTAGGCCTAATATAATTAACTCAAGTGTCACAATGTGAACTTAAATGCCACATTTATCCATGAGTAAACATTAAGAAGCAAAAGTGACGACACACCAATCAGAATCTCAGGATAATATAAATAGGAATATTGTCAGAAGATCAAGAAACTGTGTACTGTATGACATTTGGCTCAATGTGAAAAGGATTCTGAATTTATTTATTTATTTAGGGAACTGTGTTTAGCATATTGCAATTGCAAACAGAGTGTAAAGCAGATAATGTGTTTGCAGCTCTGCAGACTTGGTCTGAAGATTAGTGAATGGTTTCACTGAGTGGGCCTCAAGTACCACTTTTAATGTAAACAATAAAAAAACTGTAAAGTTAAATAACTGAATCAACTGAACATGCTTTATTCACAATGAACAAATTAAAGATTCTTTTTTTCATTATACTTATACAGTCTATTTCTGACAGTATAGGGTTTTTCTTTCTTTCTTTCTTTCTTTCTTTCTTTCTTTCTTTCTTTCTTTCTTTCTTTCTTTCTTTCTTTCTTTCTTTCTTTCTTTCTTTCTTTCTTTCTTTCTTTCTTTCTTTCTTTCTTTCTTTCTTTCTTTCTTTCTTTCTTGAAACAATATAAATACAAAGAAAGGTAGTGCAGATTTCTGATTATAACAACATCACTTAATATTCACATTACATTAATAAATAAATATGCCTTATCCATCCAGAAACAGCACTTGGCAAGTTCCCTATATTGTTATAATTATTCACCAATAAATCAGTGATCAGTGATTTACAATTAAAGGATTAGTTCACCCAAAAATGAAAATTCTGTCATTAATTACTCACCCTCATGTTGTTCCAAACTCGTAAGACCTTTGCTCATCTTCAGAACACAAATTAAAATATTTTTTGATGAAATCCGAGAGCTTTCTGACCCCGTCATAGACAGCAATTTAATGAACACGTTTAAGGCCCAGAAAGTAAAGACATTGTTAAAATAGTCCATGTGACCCCAGTGGTTCAACCTCAATTTTATGAAGCGACGAGAATACTTTTGTGCGCAAAAACAAACAAAAATAACGACTCTATTCAACAATTTAATTCTAGTCTGTGTAACAGATGTTATATCAATTTATTAATTTTACAAAATCTCACCCTTTATCAAATTACATAATTATTTTGTATTCTGGCAATTCTTTTAATATTCATTTTTGTTATTTGAGCTGTTTTCTATAAGCCTGACAAACCAGACCCACATCAAGATGTTGGGTCTGGAAACTCACCATTGACAGGGCTCAATCCGAGGGGCGGGATAAACGGTTGTCTGTCAAATTCCCTCTGCACACAATTGGATAGCACCACAACCAACCGAAGCGGAGCTAACAAAGATTAAACTCTGAATACATCTTCCTTTCTTACGAATGACTTCAGTGCCATTCTTTGTTCTTTCCTCAAAGAAAAGCTTCTTTGTTTACCTGTAGCACCAAAACCTCAGCAACTGCGCTCTGTCATTATGTTAAGCCCGCCCATCAACTCTATACACGATGTGATTGGCCTGACCAGAGTTTGGTTTTTCTAGCTCTGAGGTGAGAGTTACTAGACTACACTCGCGGCAAAATAAATTTTCTGCCGCTAGGGTGCGTCTAGATTTCTAGGCTAGTTTTCTATGTTTTTAAATGTGCATTGCTTCAGTGTTTGTTGTAATTGTTGAATATGGTACGTGTCCCCTTTAAGAAATGCGTTCAAGTTGCTTTCCTTCAGTTCGCGGTAAGCGCGGCTGGGGAAATGTCAAAGGTGAGGTTTGCTCGAGCTCTCTCTAAAAAGCTTAATAGGAGTTAGTTTCTTGCCATTAAATATCTATTTTTGTGTTAAAAATTATGTTTACTCTTATTGAAGGGTAATGGAACACAAAGTATGTATTCGTTTTGAGAGTGTTTGTTAACCAAGATCTGTAGCTAAAATGATCTGTTTTGACTGTCAGGCCAATGGCGAAACTGTGAAGAAAGGCCTCCTTTTCATAAATTGTCCTTTTTTTATTCACCCAGGTATGTTTTATATCCATGTTCCTGTTATATTGTTTAGAATTTATGGAAAAATGTTTTATAGTGAGAAAAATGTTAAATATTTTTGATCTGCTCATATGCAGTTTTATCTGAAAATTGTAATATGAAGTGCAGTTCGCGGTAAGCGCGGCTGGGGAAAGGCCAATGGCCTTTTCATAAATTGTTCTTTTTTTTTATTCACCCAGGTCTGCGGAATTTCTGTTGTCCAGGTCACACCTAGCTGTGTCAGTCTCCTACGCAGTTTACATTGGCCAGCTCCTCACCCATGCGTCGTGGTGGTCACGTGAACAGCATCAGCTGCTGAATTTGTGTTCTGAAGATGAAATAAGAATTTACGGGTTTGGAACGACACGAGGGTGTGTAATTAATGACAGTATTTTCATTTTTGGGTGAACTATCCCTTTAATATTGTGTAATCTAGGCAATTTTCACACAGGCTAGGGTTTACTATCTACTGACAATAAAACAAGTGTCTTTTGATTTAGAGGTGGTTCATTGCATTTTCCAGTATATAATATCAGTCATGGGTTGGTGTATTTCCATAAACAAGACGAGCTCTTTTACGTCAGCTGAGAAAGAAATTTCCAGGAATGGGTCACTGTCCCGCATCATTAGGCCCATTCAGTACATGCAAGCTTTTCTTTAATTTACATTCATTGGCAAGACGACAGCAGGCTGAGTTATGACACTCAGGAGAGGTGGGCAGTACCAGAATGAAGGCTAACAGTAAGGACTGCCGTCAGCCCATTGAAGATGTAGTGAGGTAGAATAATAATCATAATACAATGAAAGATAATGATCACTTTAATTGCATATATTTTGGGATATGCAAATAGGGTTATGAGTAAAACTTCACAGAGTCTTGATTGTAAAAGTGTAATTAGCAATCGCATTATGAATTCATATCTAATCTAGCCGCCTCTCTCCTTTCAAGCAAACAGACCTGCTTCACTAAACAGTAGTTCTGTAGCACTACATCCGTAAAGAAAATAATTTGAATTTTTGAATGGCCTCCTTCAGAAATCAGTGTTTTCCAACCAGGACATTTACCATCCAGCAAGTGATAATAAAAATTAAGTATACTCTTGTCTCTCATGCAGGCTTTAAATAAATCACTGAGAATTAACAAAAGAAAAGATTTCAACTCCCCTTACATAGATCATATATAATGAGTCTATCATGACAGGAATTCCCCATCATGGCTGTGTTGAACCAGCCAAAGACTCATTAGGCTTGTCATTATTTCAGAATGACTGCTGTTTGTGTGGATTATTTGCTCTCCACTGACATAATGACACCCTTACACCACATATTTGTAATGATCCCACATGACTAGTTTCCAGATTCTCACACCTTGGTCCCCATTAAATTTGTCTTTCATGCTTCATTTCTCATTTAGAAAAGTAAACCATCTTGTATGCTGTCACAAAAAAGCCAACTGTAGACAGCCACTCAGCATAAAATATGTTTTAGAGCTCCAGAGATCATTATCGTTCCTGCTTGGGTGAAATGTAAAGGGTATGACTTTACCAAGTGCAAAATAAATGAACCGATGACTCACTTCGCAGCACACTCTTGATTCACCTCACATGCAATAGAGCATCTATAAAGAAATAAAGAATGGAGCTCAAATAACATAGGAGTGGTAATGTTGTACAGTACATTCGTTTCTATTGCATGATCTCAATTCAATGGAGCATTTAATACAAATACATCAGAAGTAACTGTAATTGAATTACAGAAAAATTAAGAGAAATCCCTTACTTTACTTTTTCAAGGGAAAAGTAATTAAATTAGAGTAATTCATTAGTAATGCATTACACCCAACACTATTCACTGTAACATTTTATATTCAGTTAGTGTCACCTTCATGGACTTTTAGTTTGTTTGTCTTCAGTCACATGTTTCCTTTGTTCTATTTTCCCACCACTCATCAGTCACCATGGACACTAATCATCTTCTGTTCGTCACAATCATCGAGTGGATCGATCCAGTGTCTCCACCTTCGGCCTCAGATCGTTTCTCTCCGTCTCGGCCCGTCGACCTGTTGGCTTCACCTTGGCTCTAACATTTGGCTCCACCAGACACCCTCGGCCTTTCGACTACTGGGTTCCCTCATCCCACCGGCTCCCCCTTGGTCAGTCGTCACACCACCTCCGCCATGGACTTGCGGATCTTCCGCTATGCTCCATTCCTCCACCCCCTACGGCTGCAGCGGGCTCCTCTTTCCCCTTGGGTACACCTCGGTCCTCCATCACACCGCCATCGCCTCAGACTGCGGGCAGTCTGGCTCCTCAGACGATTGTTGACGCGGCATCGCCTATGCCTCCTGTGCCAGCAACGTTGTTCGTCTCCATCTGCTCTTCGTTCCATCGCCTCCGTCGGTCGTCTCCACGTCAGCCTCCATGCCACCTTGGCTCCTCCCTCCCTCGTCTCCACTGTGGGCTGTCGTCTCTGGGCTCTGGGTCTGTGCCGTACCGTCCTTCTTCATCGCAGCCAGGGTCTCGTCATCAGTCTGTCATCCCTTCACAATCTTCTGTTGCCAGCCCTCCACCATCTCCACGCCTTCCTCCTAAGCCTCCCCCTTCTCCTCTCCACCCGCGAGGTCGTGCCTTCCAGGAGGGGGCATTCTGTAACATTTTATCTTCAGTTAGTGTCACCTACATGGACTTTTAGTTTGTTTGTCTTGAGTCACATGTTTCCTTTGTTCTATTTTCCCGCCACTCATCAGTCACCATGGACACTAATCATCTTCACAGCTGTTCGTCAGTTAGTTAATCACCATGTGTATTTAATGCTGCGTTCCAGGCAGGTTTTTGAGCCATAAGTCACGACTCACGCCTTGGTAGCGCTCCAGGCAAAGTCACGCCAAACTGCCTGAGCGCAAGGAATTGTGGTGGCTAGATGTAAACGAATCATGGCGGACTGTACGGGGCTTATGCTCATTTACAATAATTTTTTGTCGCCAAAGGTGCTTACTCCTTGCTTATTTGAGGGAAACTGGGGAGAAAAAGCGGCACATAAGGCAAGAGAAGCTGTTAAACCTTTTATTTTACGCAATTTGTAAAATACAGTGTGCAACTTCTATAAACACAGCATCCGTAGGGGCTGGCATTGTTGTTTTGCAGGCTAGGACGTCAGAGCTTGTACATCGTTCTAGTAAGAGTTCACCGGGTGGTAAGTCACGGGTTTGATTGCCGTTCCAGTGCATTAGTTCCTCACCTTTACCTTTACACTCGCTGACAATCACAATAGGGAGGAAAGGACGATCACAATTTCTGTTTCATGCCGAATTAGAGACATAGTTTTTCATAATTACCCCCCTCTAACATTTGAAATCTTATTGCTGGCTCAGATAGTGTGGGCATATAAATTGGGTGGATTTTAACAGTATAATTCTGTAAAATATCACATCATCCTAACATGTATTGTTTCTTCTTTTCAACTTGGCAAATAAATCGAACGTGTATGACTTTTTTCCATCTGAGCCTCTGTGGAACACGATTGTAAGGATCTTATATACATGAGTCACTTGCTCTGGTGATTCCGACAACTTCAGAGATCATCGCTTCACTCAATAATGCTCTAAATGTCAGACGGCTATATCTCAGAGCACAAAAGCAATAAGGTCTAAACGATATTTTTGGACTTGATCAATGAGCCGCAACAAGGGTGACAATTAAGGGCTGAGAACTATTGGCTAGAGCTTGAATACTGTGATGTGAGAAGAAATACAGCCACTGAAGCCCTTTCCCAGACCACATGAAAGCCCTCCAAAAACCCATTACGTAATAAATAACTGGCAGTAAAAGCAAACCTACTGTATATAAATATATATCATAACGTCTGAGGACGTTCTCTTAGCATCTATATTGACATACCATGGAAAAGAAAGCTATATTTATCAGCAGTTTAAGTAAATGATCATTTTGTTTTGTTGCAGCATGAACGTCATCCTGACAAATTGCACCACGGATGTCGGGAAAGGCCATGCAGTTCATTATTAAAACTATGGTATAGAGAGGACGACAGCGAAGATATGGTTAAGAAGGGCTATCCATCCTCTGATATTTTTGTTAATTGAAGGTACACGGTACATATCATAAATACGATGAATAAAAATACTCTTATAACCCCAGTGGAACCCAAAGACCTTGAATTGTGACGCACAAATATTCTTGTTTTCTAGACAGGGTCAAATTCTACCCACAAAATGTACGATTCCCTCAAATGTTGTTGCTCTACAGGTCTCAGATTATTCTGTTTTTACCAATAAAGAATAAACTAGTCACTGCAGATTTATTACTAAAGGTCAGAGCTATTCAGTTCTGTTAATGGAGGGCCATGACCCGCAGAGATTAGTTCCAATCCTGATCAAGCACATCAAGTAATTTTGAAGACCTTGATTAAAGCTGATTCTGTTTAATTAGGTTCTGAATTAAACTCTGCAGGTCATGGCCTTCCAGGATTGCAATTGCAACCCTGCTATAAAGCACCACTCAATACCAAATAATGGGGGTTTTGATTTATCAAAAGCCCTATTCGGATGGGATTAGTTTTACAAGGGTTGATGGAGTAATGTAATTTTACTGCAGGACGTCTGTAATATTAATGGCCAATTCGCACGGGATAAGAAATCTCAGTAAATCGAGTGGGAGGGGTAACTATATTTACGCACAGCTATCACCACCCTTTTTTTGATCAGAATGGTAAGCAGAAAACATTTGAGGTTTGCCACAGACTTGTCCCACAGCCTACAACAAAGCTGAATGATTTTTCAAACACACCCATACTTGAAAAAATGCAGAAAACTACTTTTAAACAGGAAATATTTACACACATATTACAGCGGGTCTATTCACATGGGATTAGTATTACCTGAGGTAATTTTTACAGACCTTTTTACAGAAGGTAAAAGTCGTCGTAATCTTTACTGACATTGTCCGTAATGATTACTGAGATGGCACATTCGGAGAGGACTAAAATCACTGAGAGGCTGTGGTAATAATCACTTTACCCCACCTCTCCATGTTAAACTAATCCCATCCAAACAGGGCTAGTGTCATCTCAGTGACTCCAGTCTTTTGAATCCAAAATGATTTGTTCAGTGTCCTTACATCATTGTAAGCTACTGGATTTAGTAGGTTGCGAAAAGAGTTATATTTTAGTGTTATTGGTGAGTCACTGAGTCATTCACTCAACCAATTTATTAAAAACACCAAATAAATTATGACTTTCAATGTCGTCATTACGCTATTTTAATGGTCAGTTTTACACAAACACAATTCTTCAGTCCCCTTTCTACTTGTTGTAGAGAAATATGGAACACATTCTTCTTCAGAAAGAATCTAGAAGGATTTTCCATTTGAAGTCTGTCCAGGGAATGAAGATTTGTCTCCTAGTTGTTTTCTTTGATGTCTTAATATTCTTCTTTTTATGGAATTTTGATCAGCAAAACTATTATATCACATTGATAAATATTATTATTACATTTTTTGCATTTTTGGTATAGCGATTGTTTTCCCATGTAGGCTCTTTCGACTTTTTTGTATGACACATGCCTGTAATGAATCATTCTCCTATGGATATGCAATTACTACAATTTTCTGATGTTTGATATTCTTTCTAATGCTATTGTTATACAGTAATTGCCTTGGATATCTAGGTGTCATGTATAGTTTGGGTTTTGATTCTTTGAGTTTAGTTTCTTTAGTCCCTGTGTCATTGTTTGCTACGGTTAGTTGATTGATCAGTTAGTTGATCACACCGTTGCCTGGTTTACCCCTCTTATATTCCCCTGTTTGGTTCCGATCTTGTCTATTGTGACACTGATGACGATGTGAATTGAAAACATTTTGTCTTTGCACTGAGCATGTTGCATTTTTTTTTTTTTTACCTCTGAATAAGAGCATTTTGTAAGAAATCTTGGTAACACTTTCTATGAAGGCCATGCTTACAATGAATTGTAGCCCCATTCATACTTATTTATAAGTAAGTATTAATATTCTATAAATGTATTTATTAAGACTCATTAAGACCTATACTGCAATTTAAGAAAAGTTATAGTTACATTGATATTATTTTTATAATTACGTATAAGTCATGCCTCTGCTTTTTCAATGTGCATGCTCATAATCCATTGTGATTTTATAAATGAGCAAATATGAAATAATTCCAGAGACATATATATAGATTTGTTAAAATCTATATTTCCTCAGCCATATGCATAGTATTGCTTATAGCAGTTTGAAATTATACTTTAAAAATATTGTTTCAGTGTTTTGCTAGTATATGTAACATTAAAAAAGATACATTCATCTGTTTGAATTAAGGATTTTTGTTTTTCATTATTTTATTACTGGAGTTTATGTTCATTATGCATTTACAAATAAACAACTTAAAATGTATAATGAGCATATTAACATTTTAACATCTTAACATTTGCTTTAGGAAAATGCATCATATGTTTTCACTTTACTTAAAGCCATCAATGATGAATTTATAGAGGTTAGTTACTTATTACTCACAACAAGTATTTATAACAACACAACACGGCTATTAATAACAATATATTCACTTATTTGACAGAAATAAATCTGAATGACTAAAAAGTCATTGTTACTATAATATAATAACATTATAGCAATGCAGGCTGCATCTTTATAAATACAGAACATCCATGGAACCATATGACTGACTAATTGATACTTACAAATCAGTGTATAATGGATTATGAGCATGCACATTGAAAAAGCAAATGTATGACTTATAAGTAATTATAAAAAATAATATATTATAACTGTTCTTATAATGCAGTATATGTCTTGATAAGTCTTAAAAAATGATAGAATAGTAATACTTATTTATTCTGCTTAGTTTACATTTCATATAACCCTAAAACACAACACAATGCAATCCGTAACTTAAAGTACTGGTAAAATACCTGTGAAAAATCAATACAGAAAATTATTTTATATTAATACAATACATTGGACCCTTTTTTTACTGACTTCTTTTTAAAGTGTTTATGATATTCCTGGTTAGCATTTTATTTCCTGTCATCATCCCAGTGGAGTGATATGTTCTTCTTGTAATGTTTGTTCGAGTGAATGAGATGGGAGACAGAGAGGAAGTATCATGTGACAGCAAAACAAGCAATCCGTCATTTCATATCAGAGTTTGTCCTCTTTAACTGAGGCAGAGTTCAAGGTTTTTGAATCAGACAGGAAATCTCATTTTATCTCTCTCTGCTGCATTATAATTGCCCTGCTTGCTAATGTGCTGTTGTTGTTTTCCAATGGAAATGTAGGATCTTTCATTAGAAACGGACAGTGTCAATCTGAAGCACATGTGGATGCTTAGCCTTTGAATACCAAAGAGCCATGGTGAAAGAAGAGGAAAATTGCTTAATGTCCTGAGAGGATATTAATTCAGGCTGCATCCACATCCTGTCAATAGGAGAGACAGATAAAACGCTGAATCTCGATAAAAGCCCTGGTTTGAGCCACCTGCCTTAGTTATTTTGAGAGCTGCATGGTTTAATGTAGGCTATATTAGAATGACCACACTCAATTAGCCAGCTAGCCTTTTCATTCAGACGTTCACCCACTCACTCATTTAGTCTTTGCTTTTTTCCTTAAATGTGTCAGCTAGTAATGAATTTTATGGCATTATACCATCTTAACTCAAAGAGGCATCAATTATTTGGATTACCAGACAACAGTGATATGTGATACTTAAACTTCTACCTGCTCAAATTCTGTGAATGATTTCACTACCCAATTCACGTGTAAAGTATACTATAGAGCTAATGTAATGTTCTCTAATAAAATCCCATTTACATACATTAACACAGCTACTTCGAAAAACCAGAGCTAAGAGACAAAGAGCTTTGCCATTTAGACTCTGCATTTAGCAACTCTCGACCTCTCTATAAGAACAAATTTAGCACCGTGGCATTAAGAATAAATGAAAATCACTCTGGGTATCTGTTATTATTCCTGTGTCTTGCCAGCTGAGGAGTCACAAGATGAACAATTCTAATATCTCCCCTGACCAGATGCTGAAGTTACCGCACACATTCCTTAGAGGGGCAATAATACTACACGAGGCTGTTAGTCACCCAAGCACCACAACATTATTTTCTAAACGCGTCTTCAAATGATTCATGCCGTCTTTCTATGTGGTTCACAATTTTGAGAGAAGATATTTGCTTAATAGTCCCTAAGAGACAATGGAGTCACAGAGATAAAGATATATGGAAAGCACCAATGCTATGTTGTGAGACTATTGCAACCTCGGAAATGCATCTGAGAAGCTCTTCCATCTTGAGTTTTTTACGTCATGCATTCAAGACATAAATATTCTCATTTCTATTACATGCATAGTTTCTAACTAGTGCAGTCAATTGATAAAAAACAACAACTAATTAATCACATTTTTCTTTATGTAATTAATCGTAATTAAAAACATTGGAGTTTAAAAAAATATTTTTAGATTGTAATAATTTCCAAGTTACTCCCCAAATTAATGCATAAAAAACTTAAAGGCAGTATATTTTAAATATTTGTTTGTAATGGCATCTTTTTATGAATGAAGGCTAGTATTCAGTGGTTCGGATCGTGTGTCAAACCACCAAACTGCTGAAATCACGTGACTTTGCCACTCCAAACCACTGAATCGACTCGCTGATTCGATACGCTCCGAAGCTTCATGCAGCAGTTTTTTTAATCGGTTATCACTATATAAGTTGTTATTTTGTTTTTTTTTGGCGCACCAAAAATATTATTGTCACTTTATAATATTATTATTGAACCACTGTACTCACATGGACTGATTTAAATATGTTTTTAGTACATTAATAGATCTTGATAGTGTAAATTGCTTTGTTCTCTATTGAGGCCTCGCTGAGCCTTCGGATTTCAACAAAAATATCTTCATTTGTGTTCCGAAGATGAACGGAGGGCTTACGGTAGTGGAACGGCATAAGGGTGAGTAATTAATAACATTATTTTCATTTTTGGGTGAACTAACCCTTTAATGAAATTTACCTGTGAAAGGTCAGTGATTAACTTCTGTTTTCTATAAACTAATACAGCAAATTATTATTAGTGAAATACAGCATGGAAAATTAAGATAACTGTGCAAACTCATTCAATAACATTCACTGCAGGCTTGTTTATCAGCATGTTAGACTTCCTTTATTGATCACTGAGGGGAAATGTTACAGCAGCAACACAAAATGGCGGGGAATTTGGAGGCCAAGTCAACACCTCAAACTCGTTGTGCTCCCCAAACCATTCCTGAACAATTTTTGCTTTGTGGCAGGGCGCATTATCCTGCTGAAAGAGGCCACAGCCACCAGGGAATACCATTTTCATGAAAGGGTGTACATGGTCTGCAACAATGCTTAGGCAGGTGGTACGTGTCAAAGTAACATCCACATAGAAGGCAGGACCCAATGTTTCTTAGCAGAACATTGCCCAAATCATCACACTGCATCCGCCGGCTTGCCTTCTTCCAATAGTGCATCCTGGTGCCATGTGTTCCCCAGGTAAGCGACGCACATGCACCCAGCCATCCACGTGATTTAAAAGAAAACATTCATCAGACCCGGCCACCTTCTTCCATTGTTCCGTAGTCCAGTTCTGATGCTCACGTGCCCACTGTTGGCACTTTCGGCGATGGACAGGACTTGTCAAACTCGCTCAAATCCTTACCCATTTTTCCTGCTTCTACCACATCAACATTGAGGACAAAATGTTCACTTGCTGCCTAATATACCCCACCCACTAACAGGTGCAGTGATGAAGAGATAATCAGTGTTATTCACTTCACCTGTCAATGGTGATAATGTTATGCCTGATCGGTGTACATAGACATACACATATATACACATATATGTTGGCATGTTGTCATGTTGCCATGACATAGTTCTGAATGGAAAACGAGCTTACTTTGTATTTAATACTACGCAGTGTATTCTTTATACTGCTTACTACTTCATTAAAACTGAAGCACTAGGTATATAAGTATAAATATATAGTCTGTGTAATATATAGTCTCATGTCTGCACAAATACAATATGTAACACTTTATGTTTTCCTACCAAACTATACTTTTCCATCCATCCGTTCTCTAAAATGCTTATCCTCCGTAGGGTCGCTGGAACGTTTTCCTTGAAATCTCATGATATGGGGGCATATGGGTTCCTGAACATGATGAATGATGGAATATTAGAGATAGTGTGTATCTAGTGTGCATTAGGAACACAGAACTTTGGCATTTTTCAGACAGTCTTACACACTTCCTGTCACGTTTACATACTCGCATGTAGCCAATTCCGCAAGTGTGGGTATTGGGACACCTCCAATAAATATGTTTCAAACAGTAGTATGCTACATTGCTGTTACATGATGACCATCACATTTTGGCTGCGTCCGAAAACCTAGGCAGCTGACTCGTGGCCTTGCAGCCTTATCAGACAATGGCTTGTAAGGCAGTGTTTGTGCATGAAGGCACCTCACAAACCTAACTTCTTAGGCAGTGTAACATTTTAATGATCTACAGAAAAATAAAGGGAGCTTTGGTGAGAACTAAACAAATATTTAACTACTAGTAATTTCTCGCTAGAAATTAGATCAGAAGTGAAAAATGTTGGTAAAAAAAAAACATACATTTATACACAAACTGACCAGCAAACGCAACTTTTGGACACCATCTTTTTTCCCCAGCTCCACTGTCACAGAATGGAAAGCACAGGATTGTGGGATATCAAAGGCAGCGAAGGATACATAAATGCTGCCTTCGAAAATCGATCAGATGAAGGTCTCTCAGGAGACAGGAAGTGAAGCTAACATTAGATTCGGACATGCCTTGATGCCTTCCTGACTTCCTGACTTGAAATGTGTCCTCCAAAGGCAGCATTTTGGTTTCGGACGCAGCCTTTAAGTGAGCTGCATCCAGTTATTAGCCTGTCCACGCCCTCCTACGTACTTCTGCTCAATTTAAATTTTCCTTAAGTACTCAGTCTGGGATTGCGGTATATTCTCTGGTTTTCCCCGGTCAAATTTTAACCGGTCCAATCAGCGAACAGAGGGAGTGGCTAAGGACGATGACGCTAATGATGTGTGCTAATTTGAGATGACATATGTCACAACCAAACGTTAGCGATTGGTTATGGCAGATCCAGAGTGGCTCTGGGCAGATCCAATAGTTTTAAACTTCAACGGAGTACCCACCTTCAAGGACGTTAACGCTAGTCAATGGAGAGTGGCCAGACTTTCTGTACAAATGAAATGTGATGTAATGAAAAAGAGTCTGGTAGGACCAGGCTATCCAGTTATAAGGTGTATTCGACTTTGGATGCAGCTGGATTTAACCGATCGGCAAGGACGAGTTGAAAATGGAATGCACAGTCGGACACTTTCTGGTGTTTGCGTACTTTGCAATATTTCTTACATTTACATTACATTACATTACATTACATTTCAGACATTTTCATATAGCAACAAAAACACTTTTTCATTCAATCTTTTAATTACTGCTTAGTCAGCTATAATTAATTTCATGTCTGACAGGGTTATGGCCTGTTTGTAGAAGGTAAAAGTTAATTATTACCCTGTGCTGGCCTATACATAGCCATGAAACATAACATTGACACAACATGAAGACAGCGATCTGTCTTTGCAGTTGCGCATCATATTGAACACATCTATAATATTGGAAATAAAACTGTTTGGATTTTTTATTAGTAGCCTAAAAACGTTATTGCTACCAAAGAACCAGCCTCGTGGGTCTTTTACATTTTTATGTTCATTTTTTTTCTGATTTTCAAATTTGACATCACACCTATGGATACCACATTATACTGTCGACTAGTTACACACTTCAGAATCTCAGAGGATGCCATATACTTTATGTTAATATTGTTTGCTTACTCTGTCATTCATTTGGACATCCTGCTCATTTGGACGTGTGCAAAACATTACTGTTTTTAATGTATTTTTCAAATAAATGCAGCTTGAAAGACTTCTTTTTTAAGAACATGCTATATTGTGCATATTTGGATTTGGGGTTGAAACAGAAGGAAACAAATTAATTTTGTATTCATTAAGGTCAGCATATTTCATGCTAGATGGTTAATGTGTAAAGTGGCTTCAAAATGTACTTACCCTATCCTAAGAAAGAAGTACAGAAACGGTGTGGATGAATGCAGGTGAGCTGACAGCGATCAAGAGCATGAACACATTTGACCTTTTTTACTTGCCATTTTCAATTAAAAAACGTTTCCTGAGCTCCTGAAAAAAGAAAAGACCCATGTTTCTCACCTTGGAAAGGGCGAAGTCACAGCGGCTCTATCACATATCTTTTACAACACACGATTCAGATTCTGCACTCTGCCGGGAAACATTAAGCATCTTTCATTCTCTCGCATGCTCTCTTGTACTCTAATGATATCTCAGAGACAAAAACGGTTGACTTTAACTGTGCTTGTTGGGTCTGAACAAAGAGGATTTGAAAATAATAAAGAGAGAAACAGTGCATGAGACAGCGTGTGAGGGTGAAAGACAGAAAGAGGCTTAATGAGCTGCGTGGAGAGAGATGACGGGGGAGAAAACCGCATCTCCCCTCCAGGGAGAACCAAACGCTCTGACGGGTCATTAGATCATTACAGCGTTTTTACGTCAAAGTATGATGTGGTGAGCACACGTTCCTCCTGCGCATCACACAGATAACGTCACACTCTTGTCGACAACACAGCATCAGTTTGCAATTGAATTCAGATGGCGTAGCTCTCAGTTTATCACTCCTTACACCTCTCCAAATCGATTTGATTAAAAACAGTCGCTTTCAAACTGTGTTCCAGGGAATTCAGTAATGATTTTGAATGACAAAGCTTGGAATAATAAAGATTTTTAATGTTCTTGAATGAAGTCTCTTATACTCGCCAAGGCTGCGTTTATTTGTTATTTGATTTAGGCTATCTCTCAATATTACTGTTTTACTGTATTATGAATTAAATAAAGCCTTGTTGAGCATAAAAGACTTCTTTCAAAAACATATTTTTGACCAGTGATATACACTCACCTAAAGGAGAATTAGGAACACCTGTTCAATTTCTCATTAATGCAATTATCTAATCAACCAATCACATGGCAGTTGCTTCAATGCATTTAGGGGTGTGGACTTGTGTCAAGACAATCTCCTGAACTCCAAACTGAATGTCAGAATGGGAAAGAAAGGTGATTTAAGCAATTTTGAGCGTGGCATGGTTGTTGGTGCCAGTCGGGCCGGTCTGAGTATTTCACAATCTGCTCAGTTACTGGGATTTTCACGCACAACCATTTCTAGGGTTTACAAAGAATGGTGTGAAAAGGGAAAAACATCCAGTATGCGGCAGTCCTGTGGGCGAAAATGCCTTGTTGATGCTAGAGGTCAGAGGAGAATGGGCCGACTGATTCAAGCTGATAGAAGAGCAACTTTGACTGAAATAACCACTCGTTACAACCGAGGTATGCAGCAAAGCATTTGTGAAGCCGCAACACGCACAACCTTGAGGTGGATGGGCTACAACAGCAGAAGACCCCACCGGGTACCACTCATCTCCACTACAAACAGGAAAAAGAGGCTACAATTTGCACGAGCTCACCAAAATTGGACAGTTGAAGACTGGAAAAATGTGGCCTGGTCTGATGAGTCTTGATTTCAGTTGAGACATTGAGATGGTAGAGTCAGAATTTGGCGTAAACAGAATGAGAACATGGATCCATCATGCCTTGCACTGTGCAGGCTGGTGGTGGTGGTGTAATGGTGTGGGGGATGTTTTCTTGGCACATTTTAGGCCCCTTAGTGCCAAATGGGCATCGTTTAAATGCCACGGCCTACCTGAGCATTGTTTCTGACCATGTCCATCCCTTTATGACCACCATGTACCCATCCTCTGATGGCTACTTGCAGCAGGATAATGCACCATGTCACAAAGCTCGAATCATTTCAAATTGGTTTCTTGAACATGACAATGAGTTCACTGTACTAAAATGGCCCCCACAGTCACCAGATCTCAACCCAATAGAGCATCTTTGGGATGTGGTGGAAAGGGAGATTCGTGCCCTGGATGTGCATCCCACAAATCTCCATCAACTGCTAGATGCTATCCTATCAATATGGGCCAACATTTCTAAAGAATGCTTTCAGCACCTTGTCGAATCAATGCCATGTAGAATTAAGGCAGTTCTGAAGGCGAAAGGGGGTCAAACACAGTATTAGTATGGTATTCCTAATAATCCTTTAGGTGAGTGTATATATATATATATATATATATATATATATATATATATATATATATATATATATATATATATATATAAAAGGACTTATGTTTTTTGTTTGTTATTATTATAAGTTGTTACTTGTTGAAAATGTGTATTAGTAAATGGCAATTATTTATTTTATTATTTAAGTACAAATTAATCTTAAATTATGTATAGAAGGGAGTCCTCATATTTGGGTGTCCTTGGCTTTAAAAAAAAAAAGTTAAAACCCTGCTTAACCACCATAGCAACAAACAAACAGCAGAAGGTTTTTCACGTTTAATTAGAAATTGACTCCAAACTGTGAATCACTAAACCAACACTTTTCAAGTACACAAAATCAAGCCATAATTTGTTTAGACAAACTTACGGCACTGAGAAATGTATGCCGTAATTCGTGAATTAATGGCTCGATTGGGATATTGAAGCGCTATCGTGAGGGAAATACATCAAGAGCATTGACCACTAGAGACATCAGTCAAAATGTCTGCAGTGTTTAAAGTAAAAAAGTGTGGTGCATTCTAGCATACCCAGTAGTTGAGGTCTTCAATAGACTTTTCTAAATAAAATAGTCAAAAGGCATGAGAGATACTTAAAGGGGTGTTCATCCAAAAAAAAACATTCTGTCATCATTTACTCATGTTGTTCCAAAATTCTTTGAATTTCTTATAATAATTAATAATTTGTTACATTTATATAGCGCTTTTCTAGGCACTCAAAGCACTTTACATGGAAGGGGGGAATCTCCTCATCCACCACCAATGTGCAGCATCCACCTGGATGATGTGATGGCAGCCATATTGCGCCAGAACGCCCATATATATATATATATAATATACTAAGAATACTAAGAGCTGATGGTTACAAACATTCTTACAAATATCTTCCTATGTGTCTCAGCAGAACAAAGAATCGAAATCAAATGCTGTTTGTTTGTTGCTAATTTCCATTTCCAAACTTTTAAATGGCCATGTAATAGTCATGATTACGGTTGGGTATCATTTGAATTTTGACGTTTTCAGATTCTGCTTTTCGTTTCCGATTCTTATTGATTCCTAATTTCGATTCCAATACGGTAAAAAAAAAACCATCTTTAGCTATCATTCACATTTGTTCTAAGTATTGTTGCAAAGCTGAATACCATGAACAAAAATCAACAGGCTAAAGAGCAATTAAAAATACCATAACAAAAACAACCAACCTAACTTAAATATATTTCAAGCATTATTGAAGACAAAACACGTCACTCAGCAATTAAAAAAGAACAAATAAACAAAAAAGAACAAATAAACACAAAGATACAGTTAAAATAAAAAAGTGTTTTTTATGTAGTCTAAAGTGATAGTTACAAACGTTATATAGTCAAGAACAGCTAGTGAATCTTTTGTTTGATGTTATTATAGAGATGGCAGCAGGAATATTAGGAGTTACTGTCACTTTCAGAGTGGCACGGATAACATGCATTAAATTTGTCAATGGTTTTTGTTCACTTTAGATATAAATGACTGTGTTTACAAGGATATTTTGACATATTTTTGTGTGTATTTGTCCGTTCAAGTGCAAAAATACTTTTTCTATGCACCCACTTTGGATGTGTGTGCAGCACAGAAAACAGTGTGTGGGTCTTCTTGCGCTTGAATGGTTTAAAATCATTAAAATGCACACAAAGGAATTGATAAGAGGAATCTGAATTATAACAAGTATTTGATTCCTGACTTTAAGTATTTGATTCCAGAATTGGAATCTATTTTTGATTCCCAACCCTAGTCATTATACACCCAATTTATTAAAGAATTCACAGTGTCTTGTGTATTGTATTGTGTATCTACTCACAGGCACAATGCTCAGATGTCATAGCTTATTCGACTGGCGCACTGTATTATCCAATCAGAAGCCAGAAACAGAACTATGCATACAAAACTAAAGTATGCACCTAATAAAACAATAACATTTACTTTGTAGATGTACATCCTATACTTGCTGGGTTTCAGTTTGGGAGCATAACATGTGTGCTATTTGCAGAGGAAGAAAACTGCCTACATAATGTTGTATATAATATTCAGGGTTTTATTTAATGTAATCTTCCTTTCCATTAGACGAGGAAGTGTTATACAGAAATATGTGTCATGACTCATGACTCAATGTCATCTTTAGTTTCAACCTTGCTCTGAGTGTCAAAACAACTAGACAGTAACAAAGGCAAAATACAGCCAGGCACAGCTGCGTGATATTTCTATAGCAACAGCTAATCTTGTCATTTGTTTAAACGTGTTTCATTTATGTAATTGATTTTCTAATGACATTCCATTGACTAAGTGTGTATTCAGCCCTTTTGTTTTCTCTCTCAAGGGAATATCATCACAAGGGAACAATTGTAATGAGATGGAGCAATAATAATTATTTTGACATGGATGGTTTAAATGTTTAATTTTATTTTACACAAAATCTGTCAGTGTATATGTGTATTTGTACTCAATGTGCAAATATATATATATATATATATATATATATATATATATATATATATATATATATATATATATATATATATATATATATATATATATATATATATATATATATATGGGTGAACCGCTTGCAGAATCTGTGAAAATGGGAATAATTTTAACTAAATAAGAGGGATCATTTAAAATGCATGTTATTTTTTATTTAGTACTGTCCTGAAAAAGATATTTTACATAAAAAATGTTTACATTTAGTCAACAAGACAAAAAAATAGCTGAATTTATTAAAATAACCCTGATAAAATGTTTCTGAACCATTGATTCTCAGTTACCCCTTTTCCACCAAGGCAGTGCTAGAGCTAGATCGGAGCCAGAGCTAGTCCCAGTTCATAGTTGGTTCAACTGAGGAGCCTGCTAAGAACCGTTTGCTTTTCCACAGGCTAGAGAGCCACAACAGAGCCAGGTCTTACGTCACTGTAGTCTCATCTTTCTTAGCAACGCTAGCGGGAAACACAAACACACCAGGCTTGTTCGAGATGCATCGGCGCTGCGCAGACCGATCCACGTATAATATTTTAAAAAATGCATGAGTGAATCAGAAGCATAAGGAGTCGTATGCTCTCGCTGGATTGGTTATCATACAGCGATTGGTCTCTGCACAGCACCGCTGCAAAAAGCCTTCCATCAACAATGCAAACGTTGCGTTACTATTGATTCACATGGCTTTACGATCCTACATCGGCATTAAAACACAACGAAAACAGCGAATCCAACGCATTCGTGCGGTTCGCCGTAATTTGTATAGACGGAGATTACAAACGAGCAGCAGCTGTTAGCTCCATTAGCTGCTATTTCAACAATCAATGGCGGATCTCAAGTTTGTGTTGGTCTTGTTGACCCCGCCCCCAGCGCCTGACGTAATCGGTTCTTACTTCTAGCCCTGTTCTAGCCCAGCAATGTTTTGGTGCTACTTAAGAACCACTTTTCCTGGCTCGGAGCTGGGGCTTTGGGTGTGGAAACACAAAGAACCGATTTGAAACTAGGCTCTGGCTCCGATCTAGCTCTAGCACTGCTTTTGTGGAAAAGGGGTAAGTGCTGTGTGTCGTTCCCTGGATGATCCACGGCTGTTTTTTTGTTTTGTGATGGTTGTTCACGAGTCCCTTGTTTGTCCTGAGCAGTTAAACTGAGAAATCCTCAGCAAAACTCACTCCCGGAGGAGAAGGCCATGGAGGACTACATCAAGGAGGCGCTGGAGCAAGGTTACATCCGTCCATCCACTTCCCCTGCTGCTTCAAGCTTTTTCTTCGTGGCAAAGATGGACGGAGGCTTGCTGCCCTGCATAGACAACCGAGCACTCAACAATATCACCGTCAAGTTCAGGTACCCCCTTCCTCTTGTCCCAGCTGCCCTGGAACATCTCCGTGGTGCCACTGTGTTCACGAAGCTGGACCTCCGCAGCGCGTACAACTAGGGCTGGGACGGTTGTCATGACCACCGCGGTGGTGAAGTGCCACCGGCGGTTGTGTGACGTCACATACCAGGTGAATGAATAAACAAAATAAGTAAAAAGTGCAGTTTTTTGTACACGTGAAACAATAATAACAAAAGTTGTGACAGTAATTTATAGCCTAACATACACATTTATAACATTGTTTTATGTTAATACACAAATCTCCGCTACATTACCATGTATGGCGTTTCCGCTAGACTGGCGGATTTCAGCATAACTCAGCACGTTGGAGTTTAGCCATGGCGCTTGTTGGAAAACAAAATGTTACATCGCCGATCTGGGAATATTTTGGATTCGTGCCGAATGAAAAAGGTGAACCAAATAATTTGGATGAAGCCATTTGTAGGCTTTGTGATAAAAAAAAAAGTGTTAAATGGGCAAAAACGAATCTCCACAGTCATCTCCGGACATGTCATCCAGCCGCGTATACCCAACTTGTGTCTTCTGAACGCAAACGCCCAGCTAGTCAGTTGGGTATTGCAGAGGCTTTCTCAAAAATGGCCAAATACAAAAGAGAAAGTGAGAAATGGAAGACATTAACGAGAAATGTGGCAACATTTTTGGTAGTCGAGAACGCGCCGCTCCGCACTGTAGATAAACCTGCTTTCAGAGAAATGCTTCAGTCGTTTGATAAACAATACGAACTTCCGAGCAAAAAATACTTTTCAAACACTGTAATTCCTCAGCTATTCAACGAAACCAAGGAGAAAATCATTGCGGAACTACACGACCTTGATTTCTTTTCCGTCACGACCGATATGTGGTCCAGCGTTAACATGACTCCGTTTATGAGTCTGACTGTACACTTCATTAACAAAAATTGGGAGCTGAAGAGCAGGTGCTTGCAGACTGCATTCACACCAGAAAGTCATACGGCGGATAATTTAGCAGAATCTCTCCGCAGCGCATTCAAAGAATGGGGAATAAATGAAAAAAATCTCGCATGCATCACGACAGATAACGGGGCCAACATCGTGGCTGCTGTTAGAAAATTAGAATGGCCATGGCTGAATTGTTTCGGCCACAATCTTAACCTGGCAGTCACAAACTCAATGTCAGCCGAGAAGGAGAGGACATCCAGGGCCATATTATTATGATCAAACGCCGTCACTGTGTTGTGCGTCTGCGTTTGTTTCTTTTGGTCCACAGGGACAGTGAAATACATACACGTGCATCAGGAAGCGCATTCAGTGAGAAACGCTATATTCTATATAACGCTATATTCAGAGCCTGGCGTTACCCCGGAGCCCCCTCCTCCACTTCTCCTAGAAGACGGCGCAGCGTACAAATTCCAGGAGATCTTGGACTCCCGGCGTTGTGGTGGTCAGCTACAGTACCTCACCGACTGGGAAGGGTACGGTCCAGAAGAGCGATCATGGGTACCCAAACACGACATTCTAGACCCGAACCTACTTGAAACCTTCCACTCTTCTCGTCCAGACAGACCGGCGCCTCGGGGTAGAGGTTGGCGTTATTTTGTCACTTATTGAGCAGTAAGCTAGCTGGAGCCGTTTACCTCCAGTCTTTGTGCTAAGCTAGGCTACCGGTGGGTGTGTCAGACAGAGTTATGGCACGCACGGAGATGAGAATGGTATGTATGAAGTTAACTATAAAGATACCTATTTTAGCGTTCACACTAGTGGACAATATCCTTCTGTTTATTCTAAGCGCGTGCTTGTCTGTCACTTTAAATGCTCTAGCTTGTTACAGCGAAATGGATTCTAATTGGCTGTCAATGTTTTTATCGTTCATCAGATAAAATCGCCCTGAAAGGGATTCCAACGATAACGTAACTCTGTGCTGTTATCGTTATAGCTGTGGTGTGAACACTGCTATTCTTTAATATTGAGAACGATTTTTAGAACTATAGATTTATCGTTATCTAGTTATCATCCTTGGTATGAGTGGGCCTTAATGCAATATTGTACTTTTAAAAGTAACTTTCCCCAACACGACTGAGAGATCTAGATATATTAAATAATGGTTTCGTACCAAATGGGAAATGATCATGGTGAAAGATTTATGCGCCACTATTTGTGCTATAAATGATTCTCCACAGACATTTATAGTATGTGTTTGCTCATAAAATAGATATCTGTATATACACTTACCACGCACACACTCAGCCAGCCAAAGAGGGGGGTATAAACGCCTACCCTCTGTGTGTGATGTGGGCGTGTGAGTGTTGACTTCTATGGCCAAAAGGTTATTGTAGAAAGATATGAAAGGCTGAGTAAGACGTTTGCCCGGGGTGCCGGCCGCTCACACACTGACTGCTGCTTGCATCAGGGCAGAATCTACTTACAAAGACAGAGATTGAGCAGAGCCATCACATGGTGCCACCGCTCTTTAACTCCCTCGTGATGATGAATTCTTTCATTACCTCAAATTACACCTCAAGCCCATGGGTTCCCAGCTGCTATCAGATACCTGTGGTGGACAGAAGAAGAGTTTTAACGAGATCCTGTGTTGAGAAAGGCTCTGCTGTAATCCTACACACTCCCATTAGTACAACAGCATTGCTTCATATAGATTCCTGTAGATTCATAACCTTCCCTGTGCCTAAATACTCCCAAATGGATTAGGAGATTGATGCAATGATTTTCCCAGTCCAAACAGAGATCAATACCTTGCCACTGCCTATATACATCAGCTCAGGATGTGCAGTGTGTATGTGAGGGACTGTTTGTTCATCTTCATGAAATGTGCAATGAATTTGTAAAATGGCATCACAATCAAACTTTTTGATACATAACAATGACATCAGCTTCACTACGGTATAAACCTTTAGTTTTAACAGGTGCAGTGATGAAGGATGCATAAGAATACTGGCCTAGTCAGAGAGCCATACAAGACATTCTTAATGCTGTTTAAGAAAACAATAGATGTGAGAGAAACAGAAAATAATTCTGTTTGACAATAAACTTTAGCCCTGAGAAGACAAAACAATTTATAAAAACATGCACATGAACTTTAATGAAATCCCATTCTTAATCCGTAGGGTTTCATATAGAGTTGGCCCACCCTTTGGAGCTATAACAGCTTCAACTCTTTTGGGAAGGCTTTCCACAAGGTTTAGGAGTGTGTTTATGGGAAATGTTTGACCATTCTTCTAGAAGCGCATTTGTGATGTTGGATGAGAAGGCCTGGCTCAGTCTCAGTCTCCGCTCTAATTCATCCCAAAGGTGTTCTATCAGGTTGAGGTCAGGACTCTGCGCAGGCCAGGCAAGTTCCTCCACACCAAACTCACTCATCCATGTCTTTATGGAGCTTGCATTGTTCACTGGTGCGCAGTCATATTGGAACAGGAAGGGGCCATCCCCAAACTGTTCCCACAAAGAGCATGAAATTGTCCAAAATGTCTTGGTATGCTGACGCATTAAGAGTTCCTTTCAATGGAACTGAGGGGCCAAGCCCAACCCCTGAAAAACAACCCCACACAATAAGCCCACCTCCACCAAACTTTACACTTGGCACAATGCAATCAATCAGGTAAGTACCGTTCTCCTGTACGCTTTGCATTGCACTTGGTGATGAAAGGCTTGGATGCAGCTGCTCGGTCATGGAAACCCATTCCATGAAGCTCTCTACGCACTGTTCTTGAGCTAATCTGAAGGCCACACAAAGTTTGGAGGTCTGTAGCTATTGTTGGCGACTTCTTGATTTTACATGGCCTACCACTTTGTGGCCGAGTTGTTGTTGTTCACAATTGCTTCCTCTTTGTTATAATACCACTAACAGTTGACCATGGAATATTTAGTAGTGAGGAAATTTCACAAATGGTCTTATTGCACAGGTGGCAACCTATCAGGGTACCATGCTTGAATTCACTGCTCCTGAGAGCGACCCATTCTTTCACAAATGTTTGTAGAAGCGTCTGCATGGTGCTTGGTTTTATACACGTTATACACGTTCATTGAATACAGACGTTCCAATCACTTCCATGGCCAAAGGGCCATGGAAGTGATTGGAACGTCTGTATTCAATGATTTGGAGGGGTGTCCCAAACTTTTGGCTATATAGTGTCTATTTAGCTGAACACCACAGATGTTACACTCTAAAAAAAAAAGGTTCTATATGGCACCAAAAATGGTTCTTCGTCGTAATCATAGAGGAACCACTTTTGGTGCTATATAGCACCATATCTTAACATGTTCTGTATATGGTAGTGGTGCTATATAGCACCATAGTTAGCGGTGCTATATAGCACCTTAGTCAAAGAACCGGTGAAGAACCTCTGAAAAACAGCTGAAGAACCACTGAAGCACCAAATTTGGTGCTATATAGCACTTAAAAAGGTTCCACTATGATTACGAGCCAAGAACCATTTTTGGTGCCATATAGAACCTTTTTAGAGTGTAGTCTTTCAATTTCATTACCGTCTATACAAAAAGGCACAACGTATGAATAATTTTGTATTGTAATGTAAACATGGACCATGTAAAATACTGCAGTGAATTTTGAACAGTATTGTTTTGTAGAATTCTACAGAAGACACTATAGTGCTTTTATTCATTTTTTTTGTTTTATGAGTGACAAAGAATGTTTGTTGGGAGAACTATGAAGAGTTTTGAGGGGGAACATTTTTTATATTTGCCATACTGAAAAAGTGCAGCCTTGTGCATTTCCAATCAGCTAACCTAACCCTACCCTAACCCTAACCTAACTGTCAGAATACACTACAGAATACACTAATACATTACTATATCGACAACATGGTTTGTGAACAATGACACAAGGATATGTCATTCTGATGGCACTGATGTGTTCACTGTCATAAATACTTTTGAGAGATGAACTAAGGATTGTGTGCAAGTTACAGGCTTTACAGGTAATATATTGTGTGGTTAAGGATAATTCGAGAAATGTACAAGAGACTGAGAAAAACTGTAAGAGGATAATTTGTCTTTTCAGTTGAACGCTCAGTTATTAAGCTATCCTTCACATGAAACAAATATGGTTATGTATTCAAGTCACAGCATATATTATTATTATTGTTATTATTTTCCATTCATACATTTAGACACAGCAAGCAACAGAGAAAGATATTGCTCCCCAAGATAATGCAGTTAAACAGGAAGAAAATCTGAAACTATTCCTGTAATTCCTCAATGAATTGAGCTTGTTACAAACTACACGCCTGCGTTTACAATTAGCTATACCTGGCTGTATGAGATTGCTCGTGACGTCACTCTCTATCGCTGACATCACATGTTGGGAAAGAGGAGCTGTGGGTTTCTATAAAAGCAGTGACACTATGAGTCCAATTAAGCCCTCAGAGAGATGCGAGTATAACTTAAGGGGTAAAGAGCTTTGCTCGTTATTTATCTAGGCTGTGAACTCACTGTACTTATGGAAAGTGTAGACTTTCAGTTTGTGGAGCCACTCGCACCTGTCAACATATCAGGCATGAACGATTCACTGTTGAACCAGGGTTTCAATGTGTCAGAAGTTCTCGTGCCTTTCGCCAACATCTCGTCTCGTGCCTTGCGCCTGGACTATCGCTCTCTCATCACTTCGGCCACTATGTTTGGCGTCGGAGTCCTCGGAAACCTCGTGGCAATCGTGGTGCTTTGCATCTCCAAGAAGGAGCAGAAGGAGACCACCTTTTACACTCTGGTGTGTGGGATGGCCATCACTGACCTGCTGGGCACCTGTTTCACCAGCCCGGTGGTAATCGCCACATACATCGCGGGCAGGTGGCCGGGCGGAGCGCTCCTATGCAATTTCTTCTCCTTCTCCATGCTGTTCTTCGGCTCGGCCGGAATGTCTATTCTGTGCGCTATGTCAGTGGAGAGATATCTGGCCATCAACCACGCGTATTTCTACTCTCAGCATGTGGACCGGGGCATGGCTCGGTTCGCGCTGATGGCCACGTATCTGGCCAATATCGTGTTGTGCATCATGCCCAGTTTTGGTTTCGGAAAACACAAGAGATACTTTCCCGGAACTTGGTGCTTCTTGGACTGGCGCGCCATGGACCCAGTTGGCGCCGCGTACACGTTTCTGTACGGAGGTTTCATGCTGCTGTTGATCGCCATCACCGTCCTGTGTAATTTCGCTGTGTGTCGTTCGCTGGTCGGTATGAGTAAAATGAGTCGCATGGTGAGGGCAGATGTATCCGGCCAGCGAAGATTCAAATTAACATCTGCGGCGGAGATCCAGATGTTCTGGCTGTTAATTTTCATGACCATCGTGTTCCTGATATGCTCCATCCCTTTAGTGGTGAGTTATTCAGTCATACTTCGTAGTGGCCATATTATTTGTTCTTGTGTATTTTATTATTTATGAATAAGCGGCGCTACCAGTGAATCTCATGTAACTAATCCTGCCAATCATAACGCAACATAAACAGTGGCTTAAGCCTCACAACCGTGACTATTCTGTCGGTATCCAACTACAAACTCAATTCCAGTTTTATATTTAGAAATTAATTATCTTACTGACTTCATTATAGTCTCGTCATCATTAGTTCATTCTTGATTCCGAATCAGACTGGGATTATATGAGGTGAATTTGTGTTATTTGTCGCCTGAAAGTGGGTGAATGGCGCGACGATCTTTTTTTTTTTCTGGATCTATTCGCTAAGTTATTCAAACATTTAATAAAAATGCAATACTTACAAAAATGAATAGAATACTTGGGGTTTAAAGTAAAAAAAATGTCTAGGTGGGGGAAAAAAACTCTTTAAATTAAAAAAAAAAAAAAAATCTGTGAGGCAATTTTGTTTCAGGCCTATATAAGAAAGAAAGATATAAATATTTATTTTTTTAAACTAGCAAATCAATTGTGGAGTGACCAAGATGAAGGAAGAAACTTTGTTGTCATGTGACAAGAAAATTATTTAGATTCTCATGACTGTCTGTTTATTATTATTATTATTATTATTATTATTATTATTATTATTATTATTATTTTTAAAGGGATAGTTCATCCGAAAATTAAAATTCTGTCATTAAAAGTCCAAATTTTCTGAAGAGCATCTGTCGCTTTATGATGAACAGATTTAATTTAGGCTTTTATTCACATATAAACATTGATCAGCGAACATAAACAGAAGCTCAACCGAACATGCTTGACGCACGAGAATGAACCTCATTTGTTCTCGCAAGTCAAGCAAACATGTTTGAGCTTCTGTTTACCATAACTGATGTGAGTTGATGAGTTTATATGTGAATAAAAGCCTGTAGATATATGATGACATATAAAGCAATCGTGTCTCTTCAGAAAATTTGGACTAAACCGCTCAATCCATGGATTTGTTTTACAATCTCTTTATGAACTTTTTGAAGCGTCAAAGTTTCAGTTGCATAGCTGTCAATAGAGGGACAGAAAGCTCTCAAATTTAATAAAAAAGATTTTCATTTGTCTTCAGAAGATGGACGGAAGTCTTACAGGTTTGGAATGAGTAAATGATGACAGAATTTTCATGTTTTGGGCAACTAACCCTTTAAGACCCTTAACAAGCCCTTTTAATGAAGTCAAATAGAGTAACCTTAAGTACTTGATCCGTACTATATTCATGACTAAATAATCATAATTAAAAAAATGTAAAAAAAGATTTGATTGTGTTCAATGGTTCACATTAACAATGGTTCAATCAAGGTTTTCACATGTGATAGACTATACATGTATAATGTGTAACATGGACACAATCATTATTACTTTCAAAGAGTTGTGATCTTTTCTCATTTTAATTGGATTGTGATTTTGTTCAACTTAACAGGTGCGCATTTTCGTCAACCAGCTGTATGATCCTGCTTACATATCATCAGGCAGAAGTCCAGACTATCGCAGTGATCTCCTGGCCATTAGATTTGCCTCCTTCAACCCTATCCTGGATCCATGGGTGTATATTCTGTGCAGGAAAAACCTATTAACCAAAGGTTGCACGCGACTCAAGTGTACTATCAGACTGAGGAAAGGGGATCATAGTCGTGTGTTGGGTTGGACGGATGGTCAGAACTCACCTCCGTCATTTGCGCAAAGCAATTGCACAAGTTATGCATCGTTGCGCACAGCCATCTGTAGAAACGACGTGGGTAAACAGACCTGCACGAACACTATATCTTATGTGGATTTAACCCTTCGCCAGGCATGGGACTTTGATACAGCCCTGGCTGAGTTTCATCCTTTCAGCGTCGAGCAGAACGCTGTCATGGGTTTTGATGAAGACGAAGGAGCATCAAGCCCCAAACTCCTCGCTAAGACTGTTGTGGCTCTACCAGCCGCTGAAATATTAGAAAATAAAGCTGAAATCGTGACCTGCACTTTCAGTACACCAAGTTCATGTGTATCAGAAAAGTGCATGAGACAATGACTGCACTGAAAGAAAGCACTGTGAGGAAAAAAAGAAAAAAAGACTCTTTTACATTCACAAATAATTCTGTGAATTTGCTTATTTTGATTCTGAAGGATCCTGATTTTAGGATTAAACCAAACTATCTATGTTTTGTTAGATGACACGGATGTGTTTGATATGTGGTTATGGATATGCTGCTTCCTTCTACTATGCTGTGCCATGTTGCATGATGGGTTGTACTTAAATGTAACTTGTCAATATGTGAATAATTCATTAAAGGTGCAATTTATTTTCATCACATGCTAGAGTACAACGGACCAACAAACTACAGCAATTCAACAATCCTTAAAATTGCTTCTATTGCAAAAATAAATCTAAAATCATAGTTTTTCAGATAAAAACACAGAAGGACCATGCTGTAGATTCAAAAACAGTCAATGATGATACCTCAACGATACTTGAATTTTGATGCTTAATAAAGTTTTTTTTTTTTTTTACATCACAATACATCAAATTTGTTTCCATTATATGTTTCCATGTGTTTGTTAACATTATAT
The DNA here is from genome assembly GCA_023566225.1 of Romanogobio albipinnatus. Lineage (NCBI taxonomy): Eukaryota > Metazoa > Chordata > Actinopteri > Cypriniformes > Gobionidae > Romanogobio > Romanogobio albipinnatus. The sequence continues at coordinate 18,625,132 of CM042244.1, read as the reverse complement.
GTTTCCATAGAATTCAATAACAGAATAAAATATTTGTTCAAATGTTGTTTTTTAAAAAAAGAGGATGTGATAATACACATGTACCTTTGAAGAGCTTTCAAACACTGTAAACCTCAACACTCAAAATAATTCATTGGTTTGAGTATAGGGCAAACTCAAATGATCAACAAATGAGTTAAATCAAATGAACTTTTATATTTAGAGCTGTCTTTTTCTTTTGAGGTTACGAAACTGACACATGTTAAGTAATCTGAATTGTTTCATTGTTTTGAGTTCTATGAACTTGTTTCTTCTAATTTAGACAAACTTAAATTTACCTGAAACAAAGCATTGTGTTACCAATTAGCATTTGCTGAATTAGCTAGTTCTAGCTAGCTAAATTTCCACTACTAAAAATATTTAAATTGAAATTACATGATAATTATAAGTTGAATGTATGTTGAATTAACTTAACATTTTCAAGTTAAGAGCAATTAAAGGTACAACATTGAAATCTAACAGTTCTGATTACTTATACTTTGAATTTCTTAAATAAATAAAACAATTAATGTGCTGTAACAGATTACTTCACACAAGTTTTGCCAACTTAATCGGGTTTACAGTGAAGAGAAAGTTACTGTTTGCAGCCAGATGGTGTAGCCTAGTTACAGCATCCGCCAGCAGGGGTGAACTAGCCCATGATAACACTGGTCTACAGCCAAAATGCCTCTGAAATAAATGTTGTCAAAATGTACTAATTCACTGAGAATGAAAAAAGATGCTTAAAAGCATTGATTGGGTCTAGTTTTCAAGATATGCTATTGGGTCAGTACACTCTTAAAAATAAAGGTTCTTTGGCAGGGTGTATGGTTCCATGAAGAACCTTTAATATCCAAAGAATCTTTATATTGCACAAAAGGTTCTTTGTAGCACATGGTTCTTTAGACTATAAAATGGTTAGAAAAAATGTTTTTTTTAAAGAACCTTTCACAAAACGGTTTATCAGGGAACCAAAAATGTTTCTTCTATGGCATCGCCGTGAAAACCCCTTTTTGGTTCTTCCTGGCACCTTTATTTTTAAGAGTGTATATACAACCCTTGACTCTGTAATACCGGAGGGAGTAATAAAGGGAAGGGATCTATAAACCAGAAATGACTAAAGTACATCTTTGACTGTACTTTGGCAGTACTTGCTTTTCAGGTAAAACAATCAGTGATGCAGTCTGAAGCTGGTATTGCCATATGAATGGTATCATGTATTAATTCCCATGTAATAGCGTGGCCAGAAAAGTGATGTGTGAAATTACTGTGACGCCAGAGAATTCACATTAGAGTTTTATCAACGCAGCGTTTTTGGAGGATAAACAATACCTCACAGATCACACCAATACTAGTCCTTCATTAACACACAAATGGAGGCCTTGGACTCAACTATTGATTTCAGTGCTGCTGTGTGGACAAACACATCTCTTATCTGCCAGTATGTTAAAGACGAAGAACACTCACTGCGGAATATCACAGCAGTCAATGAGATACATTTTTTTGGGGGTTGTTGTCTGACAATATGTAGAGAATTGCAGTAACCTCGTAAAACTAACAGAAAATAAAGCTGATTGCATTGCAGTACTGTAACAGGAGTAAATACTGATAGTTTGTAAGGTATAAATGGATTGTCTCTAAAGTCTTATGTAAATGAAGTAATTTTGGCCCCTGTGAATATTTTACTTACAATATGCCTTTGTAAAAAGATGCAGACCGTTGGCATACTGAGCCACCATAATGACACAAAACAATGTTGGATAACATGTTGGATAGTCCTCACTGAATTCTAAATGTGTGACTAAAATGCTTATCAGATGAATAACATATCACATATGCGTAGAGTAGGTTATATTTAGACCTGGTCTTGTTTATTTGTAGTTGATCTACCATCAATAGCCTGTTAATGCGTGTTTGAACCGACATAACTTTATTAGGGGAGACCGGGGATGGTTGTAACACGGGTCAGTTGTAACAACTCCAATCTGTCCAATCAGGAACTAATTACAAATCACCTTATTCACTTCGCACATGCTCAGTTTAGTCCTTATTCCACATGTGAAAAAGTAGAGCTCTGTGGCAGACATAGCAGATGCTAGTGAGAAAAAAACATTTTTGAGCTAAGAAAGTTACTTTTTTTATTTTTGTTATGGGAATTTCTGCTTTGTAGTTAAACTCATCAAATGTAAATTATGTTTATTGTGTGTCTGTGTAGATATTTTTCATGCAAATTGTTAGTGCTAATGTTTTAGCTGTTAGCTGTAAGGTGAGCTAGTTCATGGCTACATGACTCTGGGTTAGTTGTAACAACAAGACTCGGGGTTAGTTGTAACAATAATGAAATGTTACAACCTACCCCAAGAAAATTTTGTTGAATTTATTTATTTTTTATTTGAATTTCAGTATGCCTAGGTCTTGGAAGATAAGGACAGACAGTCTCTCATGATTTTGAAGAGAGCATCAGATGATGTAAAAGAAATGGGAAAGTCTATAAGATCTGTGGCAAAGTTGTATGGCATTTGCCATGTAACCTTGTACAGATTCTGTAGAAAGAGGAGGATGTCAGAAGAGAAGGGTTCAGCTGAACTTCCAAGAGTAGGCTACCACAGTGGAAAGAGGGTCTAACACAAAGATGGGGACTAACACCTTACACACACACGCACGCACGCACGCACGCACGCACGCACGCACGCACGCACGCACGCACGCACACACACACACACACACACACACACACACACACACACACACACACACACACACACACACGTTCAAGTGGTCAATTTCAATATTTTACTATGGCCAATACTATGACTGACAGTAACAAACGTGCTTACACACAATGTTTGTGTTCAAGTTCAATTTATTATGGTAAATTATGACTGAGATGACTGACAGTTATATTGTCAGTCAGTGTTGAATAAAAAGCTTTCAAAAAATTTTTTTGTCATAATCCTTAATTCATTGTGTTACATATCACCCCGGTGGATATCATAATGTTACATCTCACCCCAGGGTATGTTACAACTAACCCAGACTATGGGGTGAATTGTAACATTTCACTCCTCGTGTTTAAAACTAAACCATGCATTTTCTGTTTGTGTTGAGAAAATAATAGCTATGTAATTTAATAGCAGACACTTGTAACTAGTTTAAATCACATTTTGAACCCACTGGCTTAAAAGTACTCTAAGATATAGACAGAAAGGTAAAAAATGTTACAACCATCCCCGGTCTCCCCTAAATGCGTTGTCATAGCTTATATTGACCAGCAGATGTCAATACCGCACAGTTTTTAAACCAAACACTAAAAGGTTGCCCAAACTAAATGAATAAAATGTTACGTTGTCTGCTGAACTGACAGACAGGCAACGTACGTTACTTTAAGCTCTTTAGTTAGCGCCTGTCACGATTTCTGAACAATATCATGGCCACTCTTTTCCAGAAATGTGTGCATGAGTGAATGAGGACCTTCAAAATGATTAAAAAATATCGCCATAAAGTGGTCCAAGACGTCCTCCCTAATTCCAAGTATGAGAATATAGATTTGTGTGACAAACACGACAAATATATGAGCCTAATCCTGATTATCTTCATTCCATTGAACAGCGAGCGGATCCTTGAATCACTGCAGGTCGATCAGTTCGATTCGTAAATGAATCATTCAGACAGGCTTTGTGAACACGATGCTCTCTATGCCTTGATTTTCAGTGCATAGCCTAATGATTTACATTTTGCACACATTTATAATATGGCGTCAGAAGAGTTGGAATATAACGGAATATTAATGATGATTTTGTGTCGTGCAGCTCCAGACCATTCATTTTGATTATATATAGGCCTATATATCCATTCGTTTACAATTTCTCAATTTTGTTTCCATCAGAAGAAAGTCATAGGCCAATGGGTTTAGAACGTGAAGGTGAGTGAATGATGACAGATATTTCAAATTTGGACAAACTAATCTTTTAATATTAATCGTGTGCTGATTTGTGCTTCTGTGAATAATGACAACAATATGAATTTTGGAATTGGCCTATAGGCCTTCTACTTTTAGTACTTTTTGGATTTTGACAGTATAGTTTATGGCCCTCTTTTAGTTACATGTTTATGTCTCCAAAAGTCCTAATGGTTAGAGAGTCAGACTGGTAACCCGAAGGTTGCGGCCTGTGTGTGTGTGTTTGTTCACTACTCACAGCTCCTAATGTGTGTGACACTAACATGTAAAAAAAATAAAAACGGAAAATGTACTGGTAATTTTCTGCCAGTACATTATCCAGTAATTTCACAGAAATTTCCATTAACCCTTAAAACACAAACTAATGCAATGCGTAATTCAAAATACAGGTAAAACACCTGTAAAAAAAAACAACAACAAAAAAACAAAAAACACCAATACAGAAAATTCCTTCATATCTATACAGTACATTGTGCCCTATTTTTACTGACTTTTTTAATAGTGTGGATGGGTTAAATGCAGAGGACAAATTCCAAGTAAAGGTTACCACTTGGCCTTTTTCACTTTCACATAAAGGTCAAAGGATTTTCTTTTTGCACAAAATAATCTTTCAACTGCAGACCGCTGAAGAGTGCTAATCTATTGTGATCACACTGTTTCAAGCATCTGGTCCTAGTAATGCAGTTATACCTTAAAAATGCAGAAGAGGCTCCAATCTCCTGTTAATTAAGTTCACCCACGGTGTGAGAGGTGCAGACTCACCACACAGAGGCCCCTGAGCCACAGCCAGGCTGGTCTGTGAGGGCTGCGCTCATTAGCAGCCCGACAACAGATGGAAACGTTCTTTGCACTTTAGCAGATGAGAGGTTCACCTAGGGCCTAATGGTGCTATAATGTACATACATGTCTCCAAGCAGTCTACCTGACTACCTGATGATTGCCATTAGCTGAACTGAGACAAGAGGTCAATGGAGGGAAAAGCTCTGTGGTGCGGATTAACTTTTTGACGATTTTAAGGTGTTTAATAAACAGAGTTAATATGGAAGCATACAAATAAAAGTGCACATGGTACCCAAAATTAACCTCTCTTGGAAGAGTTTGCTGCTGCACCTAAATGAAAGGACAAGAATCTTAATTCACATTATGTATAAACAGCTTTATTCCTATACAGAAAATATGAAGTACAAAAATAAAGAGTAACTTTGCCAACAACAACAACAAATATAATTGATAAATAAAACATGTAAAATACTGAAGCAAAGCCATTTATTGTTATCAGCTTTTTTGAAACAATATTTTTAAATGTCATTTTGGAGCAGCTTTTAATATTGAAACTGAATACAACATCAAGACTCTCAAGGTCAGCAGATTGGGCAGACAGATGGACTCATCGGAAAACAATCCTTCTCCCCCTTATCCTTAGAGTTTTGGAAGAAAACTATTTTAATTTCCTTTTCATAAATTGAGTCTGAGACTTCCCGGTAAGTGCTCTGAGATTTTTATAACCCTTGGAGGACATAAAAAAAAGCACCCAATGAAATCCCTCAACAGATCATGACAAAGTTATCTACAAGTCCTTCCTACTCCATGAAAACATTTGGGTTAAATAGCTCAGTTTTTCCGCAACCGTGATATTTTGCAGCTGACTTTTTTTTTTTTTCAAAGCCTTGTTATCCATGCCGGTTTCATCGGGAGATGACAGGGATCGAAGAACGCAGGCCAAAGTATAAACAATAAATATAAACATCCACAAGACACATGTGTAGACATAGTAATAAATAAATAACTTAGATGAAAAAATAAATATGATATCTGTTAGGTGTACAGTAAATGTTAAGGGATGCATGGCATCCATTTGGTAACAAAAAGATAAACAATGACAAATGCATTGTGGTCATCATCTGTGTTGATAAAAGAGAACGCTAATGAGCCTGCTAAAGCACAGTCTGGTAGACATCACACTACGCTAATTTCCTTTTGTTGATAACTAAAACAGGGAAAACCCTGATAACTATGGTGCAATCAATGCCATTTTATTACTAACTAAATCAATATATAAATGCTAAATATGTCAGGCAAGATGTATCAAGAACCGACTTTTAGCTTGGTATGGTATGTATCTGAATCCAACTATCAATTTAGACCTACATAATGCTTACCTAATGTATCTTAATGATAATATTTATATACTTTGTATATTAAATATCTGATGTACCATCATAAATAAATCATAAAAAAAACTATTGCATTGTACTACTGGACTAGACAGTTCCTATCGGTTAAGATATTTTTTAGATTTTATTAACTTTATATTTATCTTTCTATATAAAAACCTGGTCTTATGGAACACGAACCCTTTTAATACCTCTCACTTTATTTATGGTATTAAAAAGGATTAAAAATGTAAGATAGAAAAATAGTTCATATCAGTCCTGTAAAAATCCTGAGAAATGGAAATCCTACTGCAAATACAATCAACCTTCAGCGCTTCCAGCTGAACGGGTAATACTAACTGGCCTGTGTGTTTTCTATGGGCTCAATTTTTAATAATACTCCACATATGTTTGTGCAATTACATTGTAACTACACCAATAATGTGCTGTTAATAATGAACGATCCAAACGTTAATCTGGCTGAAATATTACATGCCAGATTGAAGGCCAGGAAAATGGGCACTGACATCCAGGATCAACAAATGAGTCTGACAAATGTTACAGGGTTTCGTGCTGTTTCCAAATCTGATGAAACTCCTAGTAAGCAAATGCTCGTCGAGTTATAACATGTAGTTTTTGTTTACAGAGCCATTCAGATGGACGATCCAAAGTTGCAGTTCTTCCATTCGCAAACTCTCTCCATGTTGAGTCCAAAGAGTCTCTTGTCGTCTCTGACATGGTTGAAACGTTTATAACCCCATTCAAGCTTTTCTGTTGAGGTTTGGGCTGTTGAGAACAGGCTGTTGTTCTGAATCAATCACAGCGAAACCAAATTCCCTCACAGTGTTTCACCGTGGCCAAACCCGCCCGACCTCGATCTGTAGCCACGGCCCAGGAGGCTTCCCGATTCCTCCTTTCCTCTCTTTGACCATTGCACCATTTCTTCAGGTCATGCTCCCCCTCCCCTCTTTCAGCTCGCCTCATCCCACGCACTCACAGTCCGCTGCGGAGAGGGACTTGATGGTTCGCCAGGTTGTCGAAGCATCCATGAAGGACACCGGTTCATAGCTCGTGGGGCGGCAGCAAGGGTGTGCGCTAACCTTCCTGGCGGTGCGCTTGGGAAGACTACCGTTGGCCAGCAGAGCGCGCAGAGCCAAGTCGTAGTTCCCTCGAGACCTCTGGCAGGAGCCGACGCAGAACTTAAAGAGGACAATCTCGTCCGAGTCGAAGCCCATGCCCAGGTCCCGTACGCGCATCTCGCGTTTCTCCACGCGACAGTCCCGACTGCTATGCCGTCCCCTGCTGCTCTTCTCTTTCTTTTTCTTTTCCTCCTTCTCTTTTTTCTTCTTTTTCTTGCGCGCACCTTTGGTCTGTATATCAGAGGTATCTGGTGAGCGGGGGGAGCGTTCCCATCTTGCTGGCTGCTGGTCGTCCTCGACGAGAACAGATGGCTCTGTGGGAGAGATGTAAATGGACAAAAAGAAAGAGACATTTATCACCCTGTTCAGGCTTGAATTATTCCTTATTGATTCATTTATGGTAGAAATCATTCGACTCACCGAACAGGCCATGCCACGGGGAGTCACTGCCCTCCTCAAGCTCTTCCTCGATATTTGGAAAAGCCTCTAAAGGTGGCTCTTCCACCCCAGCACCAGCAAATCCCACCGCAGCTTCGGATTCTGCTTGTAAACGCGACCTGCCTCCTGCCACTAGGGGCAGTAGAGACATCACAACCCATACAAGCACCTGAGCAAACAAAGCAAAGGTGGATGCCAAATGAAAGGACAGTTTTTCACAGTAATTAGAGCATCTCCAGGTTACTTGAATCAATGGATGTCCCAGCAAAGAATTTGCCCGTTTATACACACCTGCCAGCGTTTCCTGTGACATGGTGCGTTTGTGACTGATGGCATGGCTGGCATTGCTCTGAACCAATTCCTCGGCCACCACCAAACTCCCACCTGCATGCAAAGAACAAGGAATGGCTTTATTATACAGCGACCTACAGTTATACAAGTACATACCAAGGCAGATAATGTAAACTTCAGAGAGCAACATGCGGGTGACACATACACATACATACAAACGTATAATCAAAGGTGTCCCATTCATCACAGTCATAATGCCTTTAGAAACATGCTCATTGTTGTTATAGAGAGAGACCAGTGCAATCTTGGAGCACGACCGGTGCTGACTTGCCTGCGGACAAAGCTACGGTGTTAAAAAGAGCTGTTGTCCATCAAATAAACTGCCTTGAATCGAACGCTGTCAAAAGCATTCTTGACGTGGTTAGATTGCAGCGTGTAGAAGGAGCCTCGTGCTCTCAGGAGGTCCAACAAGCCACAGAGATACAGAGAGGTTGATAAGAACTCTGAGCAATGCAGATGTTTATTGACTCATTGCAGTGTGTGACTGTGTAACCTGTGCTGGGGGCTTTGATTAATCTCAGGGTCAGGAATGGGGCACAGTGTCTCAGTTAACACCATTCAAACAGCAGGACTCAGTCAAACACAGCAACCCAAAAATGATTGATGAGGACAGACCAATTATTTGCTAGGGGTAAAGGGATGGCAGGCAGCACAGCAGAGCGTGCTGTGCTTATATTTTGGCATAGTTTTATAGCGTTCCAGTTGTGTTAAGATGACTGAGGCTGGATTCCTTTCTCTCGCAAACCTCTGAGAGATCTGCTTCAGGAGGGACTGATGGCACACTTAAGCCCACTTTACAAGAATTAACTCGCAATAAAGCAGTTAACCACAAGAGGATGTGCCTTAATTTTAGCATGGTTACAGGGTGTTGTTAGACACAACATGTTCATGTTAGTGGTGTGAAGTGGCTAGTAGTGCTTATAACTGCAAACGATTGTGTCATTTTAGCAAGATGCTATTTGAGAAAAAGTTCACTCAATAATTACAATTTCGTTTGCCATGTAATTCTTAAATCTGAGTGGCTTTTTTTTTTGAAACATAAAAGAAGTTTGCTGCAGAGTATAGGGACACACTGATAGATTATTAAGCCAATATTATTTATTATATTTTAATTATTTATATATATACAAAAAATCTACAATTTTGGCTTTGAAGGCCCTATTTTAACGGTCTGAAGCACATGGCGCAGGTGCACTTTTTTCATCTCCCATCCCCTTTAAAAGCCAGTTGTGTTTGCACCATGGCGGAATTTACGAGCGGAAAGACTGAACGCTTCCCCAGAGAGGAATCCTTTTATTTGTAATATTTAAAAATGTTTTTGTGCTGCTGTCCCTGTGTGTGCATTAATCATAGTGTACGCGTGTTTAAACAACGTGGCGCTGGATGTGAAAATGATAACTACGTCGGGCTGAAACTAGCAAAAAACACTTTCATCACGCCTGGCGTCGCATGCGGTACGATGAATGTGTATGTTAAAGACGACCAATATTATTCAATATTAATGTCCTTGCTCCCTTTCCACTTTCATTTGATCTGATTTGGTGTTCAACAATAGAAAGCAAGCCATACAGGTGGGCAAAGACACGAGGGTAAAAGATAGTGACAGATTTTTCATTTCTGGGTGAAACTATCCCTTCAAGCCTGTGTTATGGAAGGATTTAGGAGATGCGAAGCGTACTGGGGGCTGGACACTTACCCTACCTGTTCTGTTCATTTGCAATGACTCTCATAATGTTAAAGAAATGTCATCGTAAAGTTTTAAGGGTCAGAGGATCTTTTCTCATGCAGTAGGAAGCCATTCAAGTCAAATCATTCAGACTCCGGATCTACTCAAGCTCACCTTTGGACACAAGCACTCTTGAATGATATTCAGAATAAATCTTTACAGCCTAAAAAATAAAAAGTAGTATCTGATGTGCTCCTCAGGAGCATTAAAGATGTCTAATGCATTATCTTAAGATCTTCAGTCATCTTGGTTTATTGGCTGCTTAAGGCAAATGGAGAATTTATGTCTTCTAAATCCAGCCAAATAAATATGAACCCGGTTTCAACAGCTTCAGGACATATTTATGGCGTCTCTGGAGGCCGGCTTCAGCTGAGAAAGACCACATATGACCAGAGATGAATGTGGACGTGCTGTCAAGAGGGTTTACTGCATGAATTCCTATTGAAATGTGACTTCTACCCTCCTTCTAACTTCTGCATGTGTTGCATTAAAATCGAAGTGTTGTTTATGAGCAAGGATTTATTGTATTCTGATGATTTTCTAATTATAATTGTATACATATCCGAATCTCCTTAAATATGTGGCACTTCATCTAAACTGCCATAATTGCTTTGATCATAAGTGACATAAAAGCATACGCCCTGAGCTGCATATGCGATTGTTTGTTTATAAATGGTTTGCGTGCGTGTGTATGAGTGTTATGGCTGTGACTCTGTGAGCGTACACATCTGTGTTCCTGACCGCAACAATCCTTCTTACAGTCTGGCTGGCTTCCCTCCTTCACTCTTCAGCTTCTATCCAGCTGAATGTATAAACCTAATGTAGAAAAGCCAGGCTGACCGAAACAAGCAAATCAATATCAGACACCTACAGAGAAACAAGACCAACTCCACCGCAAGAATTCGGAAATGTATCCTTTGTAGACTATGGAAGTGCAATCTGGCTAATAGGTTGGCCTGCACTCGGGTCTGTGTGGCTCATTTCGTGCTGTCAGTTTCTAAATAAGCCCCTTGGCCTCTCGTTCCCTGACGACCCCCCACCTCACTGCTTCCTGTAAGCTGAGCTGGCACGCTGGGGGCGCAGGCCAGAGGTTATGATAAGAGCACTACCTGCCTCTCAAACACAGCAGGCCTTTACAGCCAAATAAGCAATGAAAATGTTTTATGACACAACAAATTCACACTTGTTATGCAAATTATTTGTTAGCGGCTCCCGGCAGGCATCACTATTGCTCACAATAGACGTCAGGGGTTCATTCTAAAGGGGTTCTTCAGCTTCGGTGCATACCCTGACCCACAAAGTTTATGCTACAGATATAAATGATACTTCAAATCAAGCATATCAAAACTGTTCTATGCGCTTGGCAGACGCAAAAATGGGACGAAAATCTGAAAAACGTACATTGAATGAGAGACCTGAGTCATATGTAGGATTCAGCATATCAGAGAGTGCGTCTCAATCAGATCCCTAGCTTCCTTCATTGTGAATCAGTATATCGTGTTCACACTGGACAGTTAAAGGACCCTCGCTCACTACATATTGGTACACTGATGACTCTTTCCAGTTAACATCATCATCGTCCATTGTACAACATCATTACTGGTGTTTATGAATAACAGCAGAACTGGGATCTTCCTCACATTATTTTTTAATGTTATTTAAAGTACATTATGATAAATACTATGCTTGTTACATATATACGTACAGCATAGAGAGCATTGATGGACCTTTTTTTTTAGGGGCGAACATTTCAGTGCACTAGAAGGATTTTGCAATTGAGACAGCCCTTAAAATAGCTGACTCCCTAATAAGTGCTCTGACCACTGAACTAGGGAGCTGATCGAAACTTAGGGACGGGCACTTTTGACCAGTAAGCATCCACCTAGAAACTGCATAGCAATGCCCTGACAACCTAGAATGGCTCCACCCTCCTACGTACTTCTGCTCAATTTTCATTTTCCTTCTGTACGCCATCTTGGATTGCAGTATATTTTCTGGTTTTCTCCGGTCCTATTTTAACTGGTCCAATCAGCGAACAGAGGGAGTGGCTGAGAACGATGACATTGATGTTGTGCGCTAGTTTGAGATGACATACGTCATGACCAAACGTTAGCGATTGGTTATGGCAGATCCAATAGTTTTAAACTTCAAAAGAGTACCCGCCTTCAAGGAAGTTAACGCTTGTCAATGGAGAGTGTCCAGACTCTCTGTACAAATGAAATGTATGATGGCTACTGACAACCACCTATATAGAACACCCAACATCCTATCATTAGCTATTTTGTCTTTTATCTTAAAAAAAAAAGAAAAGAAAAAAAGGTTGTTGCAAATCAAAATGACAGTTAAATTCAAGGTAGCTCCAGTGAATTTATTGCACTGGTTTTCTCTGGTTCTGAATGCAGCGGCTGGGCACTACACATGCACTGAAGTTTTGTTCAGAATACATAAATATACATTTAAATGAACATGTGAACCAGATTATAAAGTTTAGGATTTAGTAACAGAACTTTCAGAAAATAAAACTGGATCTGATTTTTTCAGATTGATCAAAAAGAGTGCATGTAAAAATACCTATTGTTAAGTGAGGTTTGCATGGCAGAGATGGGGATCATTAATTGTTCTGCTTTGAGTCATCTTAATTCCAGTTTCTGAACAGTTCCATGAACGATTCTTTTAGTATTTCTAATAAAATCAATATTTTGAAAAAAATTTAATTCCATTGCCAAATGATGAGCTAATTTCAATAACAAATATATTTAAATCATTTCTAGAAAAAGAGACAGGAAAAATGCAATCCAATAGTTGGCATAAACTACATATTGAACAACAAGCAAAAAACTGTATTATTTTTATAAAATACCAATAACAAAGCTCAAAGTTAGTTGAAAGCTGTGTTGGATTCACTTAAGAGTCAATAGTTCACGATGCAGACTACACTTGTTCCGATGTATGTGTTTGTTTCACTAAAAAAATATTTTGGTTGTACTAAACCAGGGGTGTCAAACTCAGTTACTGGAGGGCCACATCTCTGCAGAGTTTAGCTTCAACCCATATTAAACGCACCTGATCCAGGTAATCAAGTCGCTTAGTTTTATTTAAAAACTACAGGTATGTGTTTTGGACTACTACCCCTGCACTACACTCTCCGTGCTGTAGATTCAGTATTTTTAAATGAACAAAAATTAAGCCCAACACTAATGAACAAGCAACATGTAAAAGTTACTGACTTTTCCTTATCCTGTGTTAACAGATCATTTCTAAGACTTGTCTTTGTGCAAAGAAACAATCTGTTATGCAAAGCTCTTCCATGAATATCAAATCAGTGAATATAATTAGGAGCTCTTAAGCAGGCTTCAGAGTTCCCTAAAGGCAACTTATTTACATCATTACAAATGAGATATAAGAGCCCTCTAGATTTGGTTTCAGATTTGGTTAGGGAAACCCACACGTTCCTCAAAGCACATAAACTCAAGAAAGGGCAAACCCACACTGACCCAAACCATCCAACATCTCCAACCGTACAAATCTTCCTACACAGCGAGAAGCATCTCCCACAGTCCCCGACACCCACTTCTAGAGGTGCACCTGGTTGTGTTTAAGTGCCCTAAGCAGTGTCTCTGTTGGCCAGTCGCTCTGTGTCTCCTGCATCATGGCTGTTAACATGTGAGCTGAGGGTGCCTGAGGGACGGGACCATGCGGCTACACTCTTGAGGAACTGCAGAGCGGTGCTGACGGCCTCTGTGCTGGGACTCATTGATTAAAGGCATGCTTCAAACGCACAACAACCTGCCCTCGAGCACATACATGCCACCGTTAAAGAATACGTAAGTATCACAGTGGCGTCATTGTGACTAACGTGGATGCCAGACACCCCACCCTGCAAAAGCTCTAGGAGATGGCACAACACCCCACCCCCCATAATATAAGAAAAAGGCTACTATTATATTAATTTGCGTAGGTTCCTTCATCCAATAGTATTTGTGTGCCGAAAGTGAAAGTGTTGTAGTTGATTGTGACAAAAAAGAGCGGAGGGTCTCCACAAAATCTGAAAGCAAGTGGTCAACAGAAGACTCATTTAAAAATGCGTGATAATACCAGGTGTAACCTTAAAGCACCTTGGCCGAACATGTTAACACCAGGTAGAAACAGGCTTTCTCTCTCGCTTGCTCGATTTCCAGTATATTGTATATTTGTGACCGTCAGGGAGCCTCTATAAATATGCAGGAGACACCCGGACAGGGTTGGCAGGTTTCACACAACAAAACCGGCCCTATTGCTACTCAAAACTAGCCCAAAACAAGTCCAATCGTGTTTCGGGAGGGGTTCCCCGGTAAAAAAAAAAAAAAACCCTGCTAAAATGTGCATTGCCGGGGCAAAATGTCACACAAAAAACAGCCTGCAGCAACAGTGAACGGGAAACCCACGGACTTGACAACACTGCACCTGGACCTTCCGGGAGAGGTGGGATATCTGGGATGCAAACTGCAGTCGTGACGCAGATGCAAATGAGGGGCTGTCGTTTTAGAGCTGCTGCGTGGGTGTTGACTTTTGTAATGTGCAATGGAAAACCTATATCATAAATATACATGATTAAGCAGATGATTTGTTCATTGTGATGTTTAAAAGTGAAAGCTGACGTGACCATTTTTTCCTGGAATTTGAGCCGTAATCTGTCTAGACTGGACTCAAGAGAGACCCCTGTTTTATTTCACTGTCCCCCTTCCATCCCGGACAGAACCATTAGAGGTGTTTGATGTGCCAGGTTTACCTGTCATTAATGATGAGGAGCAGTGGTGTGGGATAGGCCACGCTAAATCAGCCAGCCAATAAAAGACACCTGGTGAAAGCAGAGATGCAAAGTACACTTCACCAGCCCGGCCTGCTTGATCATTGCCAGACACACTTTTATCTGGGGGTGTGAACTTCAGCCGTGAGGTGCGTGTAATATATCTATCCGTGTTCCCTCCGGCTCGCTAAACTCCATCGGCCTCATTCTCCAATCCAGAATTGGCACATGCAAAGAGCAAGCAGCGTGCATGTCCTTTCAAGTTCATAGGTCTTTCCTTCGAACAGAACTTATTACATACACTCTGCATATAACTTATTGGACCTGTTACAACAGACTGCATTTTGGCTATTTGCAGATATCCGAGACACTGGTTTTATGACATTTTAATGTGCTTATGCTCCAAAACTCGAGTTCAATCGCAGCATGTCTGAGTGCGTGACATCCAAGCGTATAATTCAATAATCCTTCTCTGGCAAAAGGTAAGTTCTCATTACTGTCAGAGTCCAGCCACTGGAGAGGTGAAGAGAGAGCGTACGCTGCCAAGAAAACCAGCATTACCTGTTTGAAACCCTTTACTCTTTTGTTCCAGGATCCAAGGGGAAAAAACACGCTGATTATTGGATTGTGAACACATGTGGTTTTTAGACCACCATTCATGTCATTGAGTGAACATGATAGCAAAAACAACTTCCATTAATTGCCAAGATCCATCATTCAGGTTTCTGCTGCTTTCAGTTTCTCTCTACTTTTTTCTAAACTTTTATGTGGATTTACCTTTCCTTGTGATGTTCTCAGAGAGACAGACTCTTATTCTAATACAGCATACTCGTATCTATAGATTGTAGTGTGCAAATGAAGAACATACTTGAACAGCAAATGCAAAAAAATGCTCACGATACAGCAAACCTAACATGGGGGTCTCAAAACAAGACAATTCTCAAAAATACAGGATCTTTATTGGTATGGTTCCATGAAGAACCTTTAGGTCACACTTTATAATAGCTGTCCTTAACCACAATGTACTTACATCAATAAATATGTATTGTGTTCATAGTGTATTGCAAAACACTTTTGCTGCTATTGAGGTGGGATACAGATAAGGTTAGGGACAGTTTGGTGGTATGGGTAGGTTTAACGGTGGATTAAAAGGGAAGGGAAGGTCAACAGTGTACTTATTGTATTGCAAATCACAGGTATTTACAAAAAAGAATTAGTTGTAATTACACACAACAATTGTTTATAATATAAGTACACGTATAAAAAAAATGTATGTACACAATAAGTTCATTGTATCAAATGATTAATTTCAATGTTAACACATTGGCAAGGCAAGTTTATTTATATAGCACATTTCATACACAATAGTAATTCAAAGTGCTTTACATAGAAAATGATTTAAAATAGTGATAACATATGCATAAGGAATAAAAATACCATGTATAAGAATTAAAAATAGAAACAAGGATCATTTAAAAAAAGATGATAAATTGATCCCTAACTGCCTGATTCTCTAAATTCGGGGTACCCCTATCTGAGATGGAGCAGGTTCGCAATGTCTCCTGGACCTTACAAGTCGGTCCAAGACAGGCTCCTGTAGGGGACGTTACCTATGCCCTGCAGGGGCTCCCCTTTCTTGAGTCCGCTTCGTTGCACTGTCTGCTACCGTTTTACCTATGCCTTTAGCACGTAACGGTGCTATCAGTGACTTCTTATACCATTAACCCTTAGTATAATTATGCCTCACTCTTCACAAGCGGAATGAAGCGAAGCATACTGCTCTCCTTTTCCAATCTCTTCCAGTCAGACAGCCCTAACCAAGAATAATAATCAACAGATGCATAAGAACTAGAAATATACAGTTGTAAAGTGAATTAAAAAGATAAAGCTACCTGATTCTCTAAATTCGGGTTACCCCTATCTGAGATGGAAGAGATGGAGCAGGTTCGCAATGTCTCCTGGACCTTACAAGTCGGTCCAGGACGGGCTCCTGTAGGGCACGTTACCTATGCCCCGCAGGGCCTCCCCTTTCTTGAGTCCGCTTCTAACTACATAGTAGTTAAAGACACCTAATATAAAGTGAGACCCAATTTACACTAATGGGAAAACATGGTAATGCCTGAAAAGTTCTTTAGGGAACCAAAAATGGTTCTTCTATGGCATCACTGTGAAAAAGCCCTTTTGGAACCTTTATTTTTTTTAAAGTTTATTCAATTAGAAGGTCAGATACTATTGCATCTCTTAGAATAATTTTCATCTGATTCAATCAGTTTAATTTGTCAACACAATAATGATGCAGTCAAATCAACATCAGTGATGTGCGCATGTCCTGGGTCATTCCCTTTTGACTTCTTACAGCACTAAATTCCTGAATTCACGGTACATCAGCAATGAAATCAGCAGTGTTCAAGTTAGAGGCTGTGAGCCTTGACAAAAGAGGCAGGTTGGTTGGCAGGCTTTATTTTTGCTACGCAAATGCAGTGGCCACTGTTTGCATTCCACACCACGCGGCTGCATCTCGAGCCTGGAGTGAGCACAAGAGCGCGTCCCTTCCCCACCAGATCTTCAACTGAGGCACAAGCGTGGACCACACAAACAGCTCGCTCTGCGTGCATGAACGCACATATATATCACTATACAAATGGCTCAGATTAGGCGCATTATTTTATCATTATTATTATTATCACTATTTAACTCCATTCTGATGTCTTTATCATCTCATTTCAAAACAGTTTGGAAAGCTTTTGTTAGGGATCTACTACATTCATGCCTCTAAACATGTTCAGATGTCTGTTAAAATAATTACGTCTCACTCATGCATTTCAAATTCTTCACTCAAATGATTTCATGAATTAAGCAGTGTTTCTTTGAAGTAGAGACGGACGATATATAATTAACATATTGGTTATCTCCTGTATTGATAATTAATTTGTGCTCATTTCATCTGTTTTTACATTTAGATTAACTTTACTGTCATCTAACTTTAAAAACCACTAATAACTTTATCACACAGATACATTTAATCTTTAGCAAACATACATTTCCATTTTTCATACTGTACAATATAAAGTTGTGACACCTAAAAAAATCACTTAAAAAATCATTTATTTTAGTTTATTGACCCAAAACTGTACAGAATTTGGTCCCACTTTATATTAAGTCTCTTTAACTACTATGTACTTAAGTAAAAAAAAAACCCCATTGAGTTCATGTTGTATTTCAAATCACTTTTGCTGCTAGTGAGGTGGGATACGGGTAAGTTAGGGGCAGGTTTGGTAGTATTGTTAGGTTTAAGGGTGGGTTAAGGGGTAAGGGAAGGGGGTAACGCTTTATTTTACAGTGTCCTTGTTACATATGTTACATGTACTTACTATAGTAATAACAGTAAATGATGCATAATTACATGCAACTAACCCTCAACCAAACCCTAATCCTACCCTAACCCTATATTAAGTACATGTTGTTATTCAATATTACAGAGTACTTAAATATATAATTACACTGTAACAATGACACCTTAAAGTGCAACCGGGAAGGGTCAACAGTGTAATGATAGATAAAATACAGATAAAATGCAGATTACTACGTAGTAACATTTAATACTGTTGATATAATACACTTATTGTGCACATACAGAACGTAACGTACATGCTTTAAAGACACCGAATATAAAGCGGTCCCCAGGATTTTACTATTGGCCTTGCATCATCAACCATAACATCAAAAAAACAACATTTTTAATATCAGTTCATCATACTTTAATGCTTTTTGGTTTTCAAATGTGAAGAATGTGTTTGAAATCAACCCGACTACTTTTAAAAAGAAAAGAGTAGTCAACTTTGGGGTGATGATCAGTTTATAATAAATCAGTAACAGTAATTATCCATATTATTAAAAAATTATGTCTTTCCTCTTGATGTCCAGCAGTAAAATCTGTCCTTCGTCATTAAGGATCAGCAATAAATGTCTGTCCTCATTCACTCATCTTCTTCACACCACTTACAAATTTCCTAAAAAAAAGTTACATTAGTTATGTTTCTCTAGATCTAAAGAAAATCAGCTATATCATTCACCTGCCAATTATGATTTTATACAAAGGACCAGTATAAAGTGGGTCAGCATTGTAATTTGCGACTCTGAGAAGATGATCTGAGCTGTCAGCTAGCAGTGGCACAAGTCATACATTTAAACTGAAATATTATTAGGGTATAAACTTTATAGAGTCCAGATTCGTAAACTCTGCGTCGAGCAGTTCAGATGCAGTAGCTAAAGTAGTTTCCTGTCTGAAACCCATCCTGAACAACAGCCTTACCTTCTCTTCATTAAAGTGACTTGCCTTTTGCTTTGATAACCAAATACAGCCAGATTAAATACATTTAAAAGGAACTGACAGAGCAAAAACACTTGGATGAACAAGTCCTTAAATGGGAATAAATTAGGGAAGAGAGGGTAATGGGGAAGATAGTATTTCACTCCCGAGGCTTAGCCTGAGCAGTCACAGCGACCTCTAAAGAGAGAGAGAGAAAGAGAGCAACTAAATACTCTATAAAAGGCAGCCAGAACAGTTACCTTTGAGATAAGAGTTGGTGGCTTAAAAGAGAGAAGCTTCATCATTGAATTCACGTATCATATACAAACCAGAGAGCCCTCAGTCAACTTTCCTATACCATCGGCCTGGGTAAAAGTCCACCTAAACCCTGCTCTAGCAGACTCTAAATGAATCCACAGGTAATTATTTCAACCGGGGCAGCGCTCGGGCACAGAGGCCAGCCCATCCTCATTGGCCTTTATACTGTAGCTTGCGTCTCATTTGTTCAAATTAAGCTCAGGGAGGGGGGAAAACCAGCTATTAGTGTGTCTGGATGAACTAACGACATCCAAAGCGTTTCCATGTCGCCCAGTTGAGCCCCAGACAGGCTTCGAGTAATGACCTGGCCCGCTCTTTCAAAGGCACCGACGCCACCATGATTAATGCATCTGACCTGGCAATTTCGGAAGAATACAGCTTATTGTATTAAAGACTGCTTCCAGCCACAAACATGGGTGTACAATAAGTCCACTTAACATTCTTCGCTATCAAAAGTTTGGTAAGAGATGTTCAGATAAAGAGAAAAAGGTAATATCCCTCATCAGTGTCATGAATGAAGTCTTGAGCGTACATGCATTTCATCTGGCAAAAACACCAACAATTAAGCGAAAACCAAGGCCCAGACCTGGTAAAACTTTCTGTTTGCATTTATAAATTTGGTTTTATTGTATGAGCAAATAGTCTGAGTGACTGAGTCTGAGGGTCAAGATATAGACAATCACAAAATCTGATTTTCTTCACGCCACAATCAAGGCAAAGGAACGAGCTCTATCAATAAAAAAAAAACAAAAAACTATTTGCGTGTATAAAAAGACCGTTGTAAAATCTGCAGAGTATGAGGAATGCAACAATGGAGCCATACATCATAATGAACAGCTTTTGCTAATAATTTTTGGTAACCACAAGAGGGAGGACATTCAATCCATTTAACAAGGGGGAAACTGTGTGGATGATCCGGACTGTGTAATGTAAGCATAATCCTATCAATGGCAAACAAATAGGACAAAATAAAAGGTTGAAGAGTCTTAAAAGGATGTTTCATCTCAAAATGAGAAAAAACTCTTTCAAACTTGTATGCATTTCTTTCTTTCCTCTATGAAACACACTGTTTTGGAACCCAAAGTACTTCAAAATATCTTCTTTTGAGAAATGACATGAAGGTGTGAGTAAATGATGATGTTTTTTTGATGAACTATCCCTTTAAGAGTATATATTTTTTACATATGTAGGTATATAGGCTTCAGTTGAGGTTTCAAACATTTCGGTAAACCACTAAATTTAAATAACAAGTTAGTCAGGAAGCATATTTTCACATGCCGATATACAACACTTGTGAAATCATGTTCACCTGAAGAGGTATCTATAGAAACAGTAGAGCGCTCAAGCACTTTAAAGTTAAGATCACAACAGGACTGACAAAACATCAGTAAATAAGTCATTATTTAGCACTTTATAATAGATTTTAAATATACCACAAAATAAAGAGTGCCTTTAGAAAAGTCTTTACATTTAGATATCAATTCTAGGGGTCCCAAAACGAAAATGTGGCTCGCTTGTTACTTCCTTAAATTCATTTTCAAAAGCCAATCCCCCTAAAAGCCACTGAATTATTTGCAAACTGGTTGGCACCATGATTCATTTTCTAGAAACTGACACAGAGGTCCATTCAGATGGAACACAGACAGTTGCACTGACCCTTACAGAGAATGAGCTCAGGTCAGCTAAGGCCAAGGGATGTAGACCCTGCGGTGGAGTTGCAGGACACTGTGAGATATCTCAACGTTCTCCTCAAAAGCACTGATATAATCTTCTCTTCACACACATGCCTCTACAGTTCTGTCACATTTTGAACCCAGCTTATGTACAGTGCATGCCAGTTCTCTTCTTGATAGGTTATTGCTGCGCTAGAGGCCAGTAGCATTGTCCAGTGTATGAATATGTCATCATTTAAAACTTCCCTCCATGCTGCTGAGATTTGGGAATGTGCACATGAAAACACAAGGCGGGAGGTGCCACATCTACGCCGGGGGTTTGAGAGATCATTATACATGACATGAAGAAGTAAAACCCTCAGGAGGTGAGAGCCAGGTCAACTAACACATGAGTGACCGAAGAATTGGGAGAAAAAAAGAAAAAAAAACCCTAATCCGTGCTAATAAATAAAAGTATTTTGCTCTCTTGGTCCCCATGTCAGTGGTTCTCACTCGTGGTTTTGGAGGACCTCAGTACTGCACTTTTTGGATGTGTCCTTTATTGAAAACACCTGATTATAATCATCAGTTTATTAGCTGACCTGGTGTTAGATTAGGGACACATCCAATACGTTCAGTGTTTGGGTCCTCAGAGACCCCAAATGAAAACCACAGCTCTATAGTGAGGCAAAATAAAATACAAAGCATAAGCTATGCAAAAACACACATGGACATGTCATCGACGTAGGTGCGGCGGCAGTCCAGGGCTGATCTGAAAGGAAAGATTCCAGAATGACAGCCCTGAAAATGGAAATCAGTGCTCAGAAATGAAATCCAAGCCTTCAGTGGAATCTGACATTTGAAATAATTTGAATAAAATCGAGTTCAGCTCACATGTTGAACTCTTTTACGCTTTTCTGAAATGTATGTTAATCATAAAATAACAATGGCTACATGAAATCAATCAAGCAGCTATAAGAAAACTTTTTTTGTTTTATGTTTGATGATATTAGTTTTATATTTAATCCAAATAGCTCTCTTATATTCTAGGATAAAATAAAAATGAACAAAATGTAATTGACTGTGCACAGTGGAACGTTTAACCACAAGAAAAAGTCTCTTTGGATTAACTAAAACAGCTTTAAAGGGGAGACGACTTTAACCAGACCAGTCATCTTTCACTATTTACGCTCCAATTGTGCTGTTCAAACCATCCCATTCGCTTTAAATAAAACAATATTTGACCGTCTTTCTCTATCCATTGCAGCTCAATATCTACTGCTAATCTCTCTAAATACAAAAACGGACAGCCAAACCATGTTTTTTTAAAGAATAAGTTCAGCAGGCGGTGAGAACAGAATGACAGGTAGCTTCCAATGCCTCTCAGACCACACCTGATGACACCCGCCTAGCAGAAGTTTCAATTACACACCAGCCGTCTAATGTTTGTTGCCTGAGGGGACATACTACAAGAGGTCTGAATCAGATCCAAAACCGTTGACAATCTATAACTCTGTCAATTCAAAGGCAGCCGATATGTCAATAAGTTGAAGTAATGCGCGTTACCGTGCGTATGGAGTGCTTGAGCGCGAGCGTGCCAAATCCGTACAGCCTCGCGCTTCTCGTTTAGGCAGCTTGAGCGTGTCTTCGCGGGTAAAATCCACACGCGCTTCTTTAAAGCAACTGCCTTTCTCACGGGTATGTCCTCTTCTAAAAGCGAGAGAACAAACTCTTCAAAGGCGAGGAAGACGGAGAGGCGCCTCCCTCCGTGGCCAAACCTCTCTCTCTCTCTCTTCTTCTTGCGAGCACCTCGTTAGATGATCCTGAGAGGAATGAAAATCAAAGCCAGTTACCATGACAGGATTAGCAGTTACAGCAATAATAATCATGATAATTATTTTAATAATATTAGTAACAATAACTAATATTTCGTAATTTATAGCATATGCTCAGGGAAGGCATTTGGTTTTGTTAAGCCATATTTCTTTCTACACTCTAAAAAAAAAAAGGTTCTATATGGCACCAAAAAAGGTTCTTGGCTCGTAATCATAGGGGAACCTTTTTTAGTGCTATATAGCACCAATTTTGGTGCTTCAGTGGTTCTTCAGCGGTTCTTCAGAGGTGCTATATAGCACCTTAGTCAAAGAACCGGTGAAGGACCTCTGAAGAACCGCTGAAGAACCACTGAAGCACCAATATTGGTGCTATATAGCACTAAAAAAGGTTCCCCTATGATTACGAGCCAAGAACCTTTTTTGGTGCCATATAGAACCTTTTTTTTTTTAGAGTGTAGTCTAATATTTAAACTTAGAAAAAGGTGAGTTTTAATATGAAATAGCTAGCCTTCAAAATTCAAAGTCCAACTTAACAAAAGTTCGAAACATCCATTTAAGAATTATAATAGCCCAATACTAATAAAAGCCACTTGAATCAATAGACTTCACGTGATTTTAATCACAGTTGTTGTGATTCATGATCCCGTAGAGTCTGTGAAAGTGAATGTGAGCGAACATCCATCCTGCTTTCATTAACCTCGCCAGTCCCGATGCCAAACATTACAAACAAGGTTTATTTATGAAAAGAAAATGTAAATGTTAATACAAATATTTTCTATAGACTGGACATTTAGAAATAAAATCAAGCACGACACATTACTACAACTAGCTTTGTTGGGTGATGAACATGGTCTACAAATTACGAATCATGTAGCCTATTGTATGTAGCGATTTAATGTGTAATTTATCTAATTATTTCGTTTACACATTGTTATAGTAGCCTATTGCAAATATTAAATGTGTGAAATATGTAGCCTACATGTTGTTCTTTAAAATAAAATGCTACCTATTTTGATATCTAACACCGGGCATCAAAATTGATGACATTAAAAAAAATGATGACAAATGTTTCTGGTGAAATATGTGATCATTAAAAATGAACACGCATTTCAACCGGTGTGTCAAGTGAGGGTCGCTTCGACGCTTCTCTTGCTCATGGTTTCACAATCCGAATATCTTTTCTTTTTTCATACTATTTTATCCATTCATACTATGTTGAATGATACACAAAGCATTGTCATAAACTAATAGATTTATATATAAACATAAATATATATTTAAAATGTTTCCTCATCGCGTGTGAGATTAGATAGGACATATAAGTATTCCCATTACGCGCAAGTATATCAGGCTATTTAATTATTAGGCTATACAGATTAAATTGATTATTTAAGTTGATTTAATGATGCACAAACATACGTAAAAAGATATATACCGACACATTACTTACAGGGACACCCAGAAAGGGGAAATTCTGTCATCATTTAGTACTCACCCTCATGTTTTGTTACTTTCTTTCTTCTGTGGACTGTAGATCACAAAAGGAGATGTTAGGCAGAATGAAAGCCTGAGTCACCATTCACCTTTACAGCATGGGAAATTTTTTTTAACATAAGTGAATGGTGACTGAGACTGTCAGTCCCTCACATAACACCTAACATTGGAGAGAGAGTAACATTTTTGGGTCAGGATCACATTTTCATTCTGTGAGTTTAGATCAGCGGCATCAGCCAGGTAAGGTCATGTAAAAACTCTAATTTTTAATGTTAAATTGTCAGATATCATGATTTTCATTATATTTCATGCAGTCAAACTCAAGCAAAAAGAGTATACACTGCTGCTGCTTTTGACAGTTGATTTCTGCATATAGATGGCAGAGATGAAAAACTTTCTGGCACTTGCTCTGCGAAACCTGCCCTCTCCTCCCCAAATGTCCATCACGGGAGTTCCCTCCACACATATACATGCGCTAACTTTGGCACTCCTTCCACTACAAACACCAGGCTCAAAGCACAAAGACTGGCCAAACAGGGCCTTGCTCGCTTTAGGCTTTCACAAAACATTAAAACAAATTCTGGGAGGCTCTCCGAAGCTCTATTTATAGACCAACAACAATACACACAACTGAGTGAGGGATGGAGGAGTGTGAATCACCACTGGTCCTACAGATGATCTATTAATGTAAAGTTCAAGTTCAAAAAGATTGATTGGGAAAGCTCTCATTGCAACTAGGGTTTCCCCTTAGGTAACCCAGCTTGAATCACAATGGATGGCAATTTGATTTGAACAGATAACATCGCAGAGTATGTAGCCGTCATGATTTTCCGAAGTTCCTTTTCATGAGCACCACAGCATGTCCCACACAGGGTTTCACCAGGTGCACTCTAGGTATTTTCCAAGCTAGAACATTCAGTTTTTATAATGTCCTGAGGCAGTGCTCAGCTGCTGTTTAATTTGTGTTCTTTATAGTACAAAGATTTATTACTTACAATGTCTTTAAGAGCTGATTACTGGCTATTAAACAGCTGGAAGACGCCAAATGTCAATACATCTTGATGAAAGAAAATAAAATAAATGCACAGACACTTTATGTGCATCAAAATAAACTGGGCATGAAAATGAAGTCACTATAGTAATATAGCTTAAAATTCATAAGAGCCCTGAGCGTATACCTTTGACATAATATGCGACTGTCTGCTTGAGTGATGAATGTGAATGTGCACTATTGTGTAGGGCTGAAGAACACGTCCTGTGTGTACTCACGGCTAAGCCCATGAGCACATGAACAACAGATACAGGCACCCAGTAAACAAACTGCTCAAATACCATCAAGGGTGACTGAGCTATGACAAACACAACTCACACTTGTCATGTATCCCCTCCCAACAGCACTCAAGCTCTCAGCATGCAAGCCATGCAGTCTGTTTACCCTCACAGCTCCAGGTTCAGCATTGTCATAACACCATACTGGAATGTTGTCCTACTGAAAAATCCTCAAAAACACTTGCAAACTATTATACACTCACCTAAAGGATTATTAGGAACACCTGTTCAATTTCTCATTAATGCAATTATCTAATCAACCAATCACATGGCAGTTGTTTCAATGCATTTAGGGGTGTGGTCCTGGTCAAGGCATTCTCCTGAACTCCAAACTGAATGTCAGAATGGGAAAGAAAGGTGATTTAAGCAATTTTGAGCGTGGCATGGTTGTTGGTGCCAGACGGGCCGGTCTGAGTATTTCACAATCTGCTCAGTTACTGGGATTTTCACACATAACCATTTCTAGGGTTTACAAAGAATGGTGTGATAAGGGAAAAACATCCAGTATGCGGCAGTCCTGTGGGCGAAAATGCCTTGTTGATGCTAGAGGTCAGAGGAGAATGGGCCGACTGATTCAAGCTGATAGAAGAGCAACTTTGACTGAAATAACCACTCGTTATTGGTCTGATGAGTCTCGATTTCTGTTGAGAAATTCAGATGTTAGAGTCAGAATTTGCCGTAAACAGACATGGATCCATCATGCCTTGTTACCACTGTGCAGGCTGGTGGTGGTCGTGTAATGGTGTGGGGGATGTTTTCTTGGCACACTTTAGGCCCCTTAGTGCCAATTGGGCATCGTTTAAATGCCACGGCCTACCTGAGCATTGTTTCTTACCATGTCCATCCCTTTATGACCACCATGTACCCATCCTCTGATGGCTACTTCCAGCAGGATAATGCACCATGTCACAAAGCTCGAATCATTTCAAATTGGTTACTTGAACATGACAATGAGTTCACTGTACTAAAATGGCCCCCACAGTCACTAGATCTCAACCCAATAGAGCATCTTTGGGATGTGGTGGACCGGGAGCTTCGTGCCCTGGATGTGCATCCCACAAATCTCCATCAACTGCAAGATACTATCCTATCAATATGGGCCAACATTTCTAAAGAATGCTTTCAGCACCTTGTTGAATCAATGCCACGTAGAATTAAGGCAGTTCTGAAGCCGAAAGGGGGTCAAACACAGTATTAGTATGGTGTTCCTAATAATCCTTAAGGTGAGTGTATATATACAAAAGTTTAGTGAGCCCCGTATGGAGTAGACACGTTTTGCTGAGCTCCTCTCCATATAAAGTTGCAATTACAAGTTTTAAATTCACATTATTAAGTCGCTATTGTCACAACAAAGTCACATTGTGAATTAAAGTCATGGACGGATGATGATGACGAAGATGACAGTCTGAATTTTATTAAACCTCATCAAATGAGTATATTCAAATATAACAATAATTCAACACAAGAGAAAGGCAATGTAACAACGTGTCCACAAACAATACCAGAAAATGAGGAACTAAAACAGAGGGCATTATATACACATGGACTAATAAACTAATTAGAGACAGGTGTGATAAATCAAACAAACAATGAGTAACCATGACGCTGGATTGCGAAACCAGGGGTGCGTCTCAATCAGCTCCCTAGCTCAGTAGTCAGGGCACTGATCAGGGAGTCAGCCCATTGACTTATGTCCTGATCAGTGCCCTGACTACTGAACTAGGGAGCTGATTGAGACACACCCCAGGAGACCAAGGCGCAACCACAGTGATGAGTGGCCAAGGTGGAGCCAGGGTGCTGGAGGACTGAGGAGAAGCTATTGTGAAGGAGGACTGAGGCAGATCCAGGGGGGAAGGAGGAGCCCAACTGAGCCGGAGGAGTGGAGGAATGGGGCACAGCTGAAGGCCCAGAGGTCCATGGAGAAGGTACAGTGATGACTAACCAAGGGGGAGCCGGAGAGAAGAGGGAGCCCAGTGAATCCGGAAGTATGATGGTCACAGGTGGAGCTGAGGGAGTGACGACCCAAGTTGGAGCCGATTGGTTGACAGGCCGAGATGAAACTGAGGGGTCAGAGGTCTGAGGTGAGGCCAGGGTATCCATACACAATGCAGAGATGAAGACCTCCATCCAGAAGAACTGGACAGCTTACTTGGAAGGGGGGGAATGGAATGCTGGACGGGACCCATCAGCAACGATGAAGACTTGGAGCTGGGCAAGACCAGTGGTGACGAAGAAGACTTGCAGCTAAGCAGGACCAGCCATGACAAAGAAGACTTGTAGCTAGGCAGGACCAGCCGTGATGAAGAAAAGTTGTAGCAAGGCAGGACCAGCGGTGACAAAGACGACTTGTAGCTAGGCAGGACCAGCTGTGACGAAGAAGATTTGTAAATAGGCAGGACCAGCCGCGACGAAAAAGACTTGGAGCAGGGCAGGACCAGAGGCGACGAAAAAGACATAGGGCTGGGTGGCAACAGTGGCCATGAAGAAAAAAAAATGGAAATTGGTCTGGACCACTAAGGAATGAAGAGGTCTGTGGGTGGGGAAAAAAGGTTGGAAGTGGCTTTGCCGAATCCCAGTCTATCAGCCACTGTATGTCATCCAGCTTTACTAAAACTCCCACAAGCACAGGTTTATGAATACACCTGGTTAGACCAGACATCAGGCTTTGTTTCCAGGATGGACAAGGCAGCAGGCTCTGGCTCTTGGCTCAGGCACAGCAAAATGAAAACACTGGGTGAGCTGGCAAAAATTAGCGGTATAATCCAAAATAGCCAATACTTCATGGACCATGGCAAAAAAAGAGAAAGGCAACATAACAGTGTGTAGAACACAAACAACAGCAGACAATGAAAAACTGAAACAGAGGACATTTTATACATGTGAACTAATGAGGAACATGTGTGAGAAATCAATCAAACAATGAAGAACCATGACAATCAAGGACAAGCAGGAACATAGAAGCAAAGGAAAAAAACTGAAAGTCCTTGAAAATTAAATCAAAACACCAACAAAACGTGACAATACTGTGAGATATAAAGTCACATTATTAATTCTCAACTTCGAAATAAGTCACATCTGATGCTTTGTAAATCCATAATAACGACAAAATGCCAATATTTTAATGTACAATATTTAACCCTGAATTTTTGTCTTTTTTTTAAGAAACAATTTTAACTAAAATACCTATTACTTCAAGTAAAAAATACTACAAAACATGTACTACATAGTATCTATGAAGGAGAACTCTACCAAACGTGTTTTGTATGTCTTCTATTAACATCAGGATGGGCTGCTCCTCCCCTGGTCTTCAATTGTTTATGTACATTTGTGTTAAACCCTCAAAGCATTGTAAGAACATGCTGTACCCAATTGGAGGTTGTAAATGTCATGAAGAGAGTGAGGGTAAAAAAATAGTTTGCAGCCACATCTAACAGAACAGGCTCACACAAAGCAAAACAAATGGACCAGCACAGCAGCGGGACACAAATGGGCCTTTCTTCCTTTAACATTTTTCTTACTTAAAAAAAAAAAAAACTACTATAAAACCCATCCATTTTCTTAACCACACATGATTATTCTAATTATGTTGTAAAAACAAGATAATTTTTCCTTCAAAAATTCACATAAAAAGTGGGAGAAAACATAAGCTCAGCTAATCTGTCAGTTAACAAAATGCTTATCATCACGTGCACGTCTGGGTATCTTTAAGTTATTAAACCCTCCTTCGACATGAACCATCAGGCTTATGCCAAGATATGCCAAAAGTTATTTAGCTAATTCTCAAGAGCAGAGTACGAGGAACGTGGTTCCATATGTGTAGGTCAGTTAAAAGTCATTCACAACCGGCTTGGTTTACGCTCAGATCATCTCTTCTCGAGTGTTACACACACTCGCTCAGATAAATTTATAACCTTCTCATTTCGAGACTCCACTACTAAGACAGACAGGCCTTTTTTTTTTAGAAGAAAATATCATATATAGAGTTCTGTCAGGTGCTTCATATAGGCTATAGAACCTTTTAGGAGTTCCCATCATTGGGTCATTGGATAATTTCATGTATCTTTTTTTTTTAAACTTTAAATTATTATGTTAACAGCTTATAAACATACTTTATCACTAAAAAGTTAACTAACCCCTTAAACTTGAAAACATTATGCAATCATTTAAGACATTTCTCCTTACAAAGAACCTTTTTGGGCATATAAAAGGTTCTTTAAAATTGAGTCAAGAACTATGGAGTTCTATATAGAACCCATTTGAACCTTTTTTTCCCTAAGAGTGGCAGACACAGTAAATGTTTGGTGTCGAACAACTCTATAGATTTAAAAAATTACTTTTCAAAGTCGAAAATATAGCAAAGCTTAAAGAAAATATTTCAGGCTTTCTACATTTAAATTTTACGTTCAATGTGTTACTTGCTGTCGCTTTGTAATTGTTTGCAATTTTACTAGCAATTTCTGAGTGAAAATGACTAACTTTGTCTATCAGGCGTAAGGAACTTGCTTTTGGAAGGTCTGGGCCTCAGCCACCAAATGAAAGTGAATAAATGTGGTGGTGTTTAGAAAGAGGTCACCATAACTCCATCTAGCATTCACTTGACTCTGAACACATTGAGGTTGAGAGCTTCCAGACTGACATGCAATATGCACCAATCTCATGTGTCACGTCAAGCGAACAAACCACAGGTCAATGTAATCGCCCAACAGTGGGCCGTTCTGTGGTTTATGGACAATTTATGGTCCGTTTCTCTCACCTTTCTGAGTTTATGAGGTATCAGCCAAAGAATCATGGGTTGGATTGCTTATCTAGGAGGAAACACAGCTGAATTTACATCTATCAGCGCAAAAGCACCAAATGATGGGAGTGAGTTCTTGGCTCCATCAGTAATGTGTGAGAGCTTGTGTTGTATTCAAGATTTTTTGGGTGCAAAGGGACTGTTAAGTGATCTCAAAGGGAAACACAGAGGAGAGTTTTTGTGCCAAAACGTTGAAGGTTATATTACTGGCCTGTATTTACAGTGAAACATACATTACCGCAGTCACTTTAAAGGGCCTGAGTGTCACCCTATCAGAATACAGTTATAACATCCAGCAGCTGTACTGCTGCGCTCTTCCTGCCTCAAGCCCATCTGAGAGCACGTCCCACTGTTAGAGGTGTCCTTCCAGAGCCACACAGATGAAATGAGATCCTAGTCGACATTACACTTGAGCATTAAAAGAAAGAGAAAAGAAGATAATTAAATAAAGCAATATTATCCCTCACATCGCTTTCACACAGTTTCTTTCTGGTAAGGTGAGGGAAGGTCTTTGCTTTTCTCCCTGGTTGACAGTTATTTTGATGATGGATTATTTCAAGTTGTAAATGAAACTATTTGCAAAAAAAAAAAAAAAAAAAAAAACACCCAAAGAACAAATAATAATATTTAAATAACTTTATTAAATAAAAAACTATAAATTAACAGGAGTTATCAACTTACACATTTGGATTGTTAAAGAGGCCATTTGATGGTTTTGCGTTTTCCTTTTCCTTTAGTGTGTAATGTGCTGCAAAGTCACAAAGCTCAGTCTCCCACAAAAGGGATTTATTCTAACAGATAACACTGATCCAGACCTGCCTTAAAGGGATATTTCACCCAAAAATGAAAATAGTTGTCTATTTACACTTATTGGCAGAGGCTTTTTACACCAACTTCGCACTCTGACTTTGCCAATGAAGCGAAAAAAAGATCTACATTAGTGTTTCAAAGACGAAATAAAGTATTGCGGGTTTGAAACGACATGAGGGTGAATAAATAACAAATATATTTTCATTTTTGGGTGAACTAGCCCTTTAAGAAAAGAATGTGGCCTAGTCCTCATTAGAACAATCGAATCTCAATGCGTCTTGGGTGCGTTTACACCTGTACTTCGAGTGTTAATCAATGTAAACGACACTACTCTGTGACTACACTGAACAAAATGGTTCCTGAGAGAAATATGGTTGTCATTATGCTATGTAACTGTTTGATGATGTTTTTGTTTTTTGTTTGTTTTGATTTTTGGTGAGAAGACCTCAGCTAAGTTCCTGGAAAGGCTTCTCCCAAGACCTTCAAGGACCTGATTAACTGCGGAATCTGCTGTGAAACGATGAAACCGATGATTCAGGTTCGACTACAGCTCAGAATAAGTTTATCTATACATGTTAATGCATTTTTTTTGTGCTGAAGTTGTCACATCTGTTATTTAGCATCAATTTGTCTCTTACTTCATTTGATTCCACCATCACCACATGATGGAAAGATGTCCTCATACCAAGCTGAAAAACACCACGTCGTCTTCAGAAAGGTACATTTGGACATTTCTACAACACTACCTATTGTCTGCCTCAAAATAGAAAAGTAGTATAAAGATGGCCAATTGGAGAGCTGACTTTGAGTGTTATTTTTGTCTTTGATCTTTAGGCAGGAGAACACCTTGATTCCACTGAAGAGACTACACAGCCAAACCTGCTTGCTGACGGGACAAAGAGGAACAGCGTTCATGGATGCTACACAACTGTCGACAAGTAGCTTTCTGCAATCTTGTTCAAATCTACCGATCATATTTGTCTAGGCAAATTTGATGATTTTATGTGTCTCATTATTATTTTTATTTTTTCTGTGCAACACCTCATAAATGTGATTGACTAATTGACATTTATACATCTGGCATATGTTCTAAATGAGCCACTTTGCTCATTTGTTAAATAAACTTTGGATTTATACATCTGAAGACTCTTGATTTTATGTGTACTCTTGTACATTAACACCATATAATATTGTAAAAAAAATTGCACTGAACAGAATACTTAATTAATAACACTAATAGTGTAATCCAAGGAATTAAATCAACACTAGGGGTGTTAAACACCCTATAGTCCATCCATCCATCCATCTTCTTCCGCTTATCCGGGGCCGGGTCGCGGGGGCAGCAGTCTAATCAGAGATGCCCAGACTTCCCTCTCCCTAGACACTTCTTCCAGCTCTTCCGGGGGGACACCGAGGCGTTCCAAGGCCAGCCGGGAGACATAGTCCCTCCAGCGTGTCCTTGGTCTTCCCCGGGGCCTCCTCCCGGTTGGACATGCCCGAAACACCTTCCCGGGAAGGCGTTCAGGAGGCATCCGGAACAGATGCCCAAGCCACCTCAGCTGTCCCCTCTCGATGTGGAGGAGCAGCGGCTCTACTCCGAGTTCCTCCCGAATGACTGAGCTTCTCACCCTATCTCTAAGGGAGCGCCCAGCCACCCTGCGGAGAAAGCTCATTTCGGCCGCCTGTATCTGGGATCTTGTCCTTTCGGTCATGACCCAAAGCTCATGACCATAGGTGAGAGTAGGAACGTAGATTGACCGGTAAATCGAGAGCTTCGCCTTACGGCTTAGCTCTTTCTTCACCACGACAGACCGGTACATCGACCGCATTACTGCAGAAGCTGCACCGATCCGTCTGTCAATCTCCCGTTCCATCCTCCCCTCACTCGTGAACAAGACCCCTAGATACTTGAACTCCTCCACTTGGGGCAGGAACTCTCCACCCACCTGAAGTCGGCAGGCCACCCTTTTCCGACTGAGGACCATGGCCTCGGATTTGGAGGTGCTGATCCCCATCCCAGCCGCTTCACACTCAGCTGCAAACCGTCCCAGTGCATGCTGGAGGTCCTGGTTAGAAGGGGCCAACACGACAACGTCATCCGCAAAGAGCAGAGACGAAACCGTGTGGTCCCCAAACCTGACACCCTCCGGCCCTTGGCTGCGCCTAGAAATTCTGTCCATAAAAATTATGAACAGAACCGGCGACAAAGGGCAGCCCTGCCGGAGTCCAACATGCACCGGGAACAAGTCTGACTTACTGCCGGCAATGCGGACCAAACTCCTGCTTCGGTCATACAGGGACCGGACAGCCCTCAGCAAAGGACCCCGGACCCCATATTCCCCCAGCACCCTCCACAGGACGCCGCGAGGGACACAGTCGAATGCCTTCTCCAAATCCACAAAACAAATGTGGACTGGTTGGGCAAACTCCCATGAACCCTCCAGCACCCTGTAGAGGGTATAGAGCTGGTCCAGTGTTCCACGACCAGGACGAAAACCACACTGTTCCTCCTGAATCCGAGGTTCCACTATCGGCCGAATAGTGGAAAACTATAAGTGTAAGGTGCTATAGTAACACTGTAAATTCAAAACTACAAACAGTGTACTTTTTACACTAGATTGAGACCATATATGATCCGAAGTAGTGTTAAAATGAACACTTTAGGTGTTAATTTGACACTGCGTTTTTTACTGTGTAGAAGTATCGGCAAGTAATGTTTACCACATATCTTATTATATTCATAAATTGAAAAAACTCATTGGTAAATCTCTAGGGAATTAGTTCCAGGTTTTGACATCATCCCTGCACCAATCTATAATGCACAGTATGTGAAAAATAATGTGTTTTTGAACATTAAAGTATATTAACCTATTCTATTACACCGAATAAACAAAATAATGAACTTTTAAAATGTTACAAATTGACGTGCCTTTGCAGTGGTAAATAATATTCAGCTAAATAAAATAAATAGCTCTTAGGCTTAGATCATGGCACATTGAAATTGTGAGTATAAAATTAATCAGAAAAGAGAATCAATGGTTGATCATTTACAAAAATCTAGCTGTAATCTAAAATCACAGCACATATTGTATATACACAGCTGGTTTGTATATATAAAAAAGGAAATTTCGAAGCTGAACAAATCTCTTTCATGGTAGGATGGAAGGAGTGAATCTTTAATGTCTCCTTACATTTGACAGCTTTATATTTCCAATACATCTTAAAGTGTTCTGTCAAAAAAAGTAATCATTTACTCACCCCATGACGTTCCAAATCTGTTTGGTTTTCTTTCTTCTGTGGAACATAAAAGATGTTCAAAATAAGTACGACACTATCAAAAAGCATTTTAAAAGCTCCACAAATGTAGTCTACATGACTCACACACTATACTTTAACTATTCTGAAATCAAACAATAGCTAAAGGATTGAGCATTATCAGTTAGCTTGACACAAACAGATGTTATAAACCATGTTTTTATTGTTCTCAGGTCTCTTACATGACACAGATGGTAGCTTGGAACAAGGATTCTCTTCAGCAGCTTCTTATTTTTGTTTTCTGTACTAAGCTTTAAAAACAGTGCTGTAGGTTAGACAGTACTTTATATGTCCTGGTTGACTGGAGTTCTGGCAGTGGTTTTGACAGCAGGTCATTCTGAGTGCAGTTGCTGCAGGATGCTCTGTTGAGTTCTGGACACATCAACTTCCCTCCCTGGAAAATCCCAATTCATCATCATAGCAAGGTCACTTATCAGGATCAGCAAAAACCACTTCAGGATCACAGCAGTGATCAATCAGCATGACTATTCAGAGAACCTGATTGTTCTGATTCTATTACATATCAATATTATCACCATATTTGTTCCTCACAATATTCTATTGATAGTTTTATTTATTTGCGCATTCATATGTCTTGCAGTTCATTAATAAAAAAGTAGGTTGACTAAATAAGCGGAAACTTTAAGATCTGTGTTTTCCCGGTGAAGATATATCTAGGTACAATTCCAGTTCTATGACCAGCAGATTTCACCCATGGTCAAATTATGATACTGTGGCATGTATCAAATCAAATCAAATCAAATCAAATCACTTTATTGTCACACAGCTATATGCACAAGTGCAACAGCAGGTTGCATGTATCTTATAGTGATGTAGTTGTCAAAGGCATTGATAAAATAAGATTAAAACCAACTGGTACCTAAGAAGAAGTTGCTTGTGCTCAAGGCTGCATTTGATCAGAAATACAGTAAAACGGTAATATTGTAAATTATTATTACAATTTAAAATAATATATTTTAAAATGCAATTAATTCCTATGATGTCAAAGCTGAATTTTCAACATTACTCTATTATTCAGTCACATGATCCTCATAAATAATTATAATATGTTGATTTGCTGCTCAAGAAACATTACTTATTATTATCCATGTTAAAAACAGTTGTGCTGCTTAATATTTTTTGTGGAAGAAGTGATACATTTCCCCCTTTTGAGTTCAGATCAGTTTAACAGTGTTATTTTCCTTGGCACAAATTCAAAAATATTAACTGTGAATAATGTCATCCTTACAGTGTGTAGCCAAAGCCACTTGAAGTCAAGCCTGCAACCTTACCGAAAAAGCGTAACGCATGCTCAGGCTATGGTATGTAGGGAAGGAGATAAGACAATGTTTTTTTGAATGGATGTCAATGGAGGAGAAAGTTTCACTATGCTGAATAATCCACATTTGAGAGGAAATAGCTTATTTAATGAATTGACAGCCCATCGGCTAATTTTCAACGTTTGCTCTTAAACATTAGTTTTGGACTGATCTATTTTTGGTTTACACCCAAAAAAAAAAAGAAGCTGTTTTATGAGAGAAGTAGCAGACAATTGCATGGCAGGAATGAATTAGTTTACGACACTTCTCATTTATTTCTGTTATCCGCAAACTGTGACTGACTGTCACACAACTCTGAACAAAATTAGATGACATCAAGGCTGTAATTTGAATGCTATCAAGGCATACGTGATCCAAGTTAGCCTTCACAATTTCTAATGGCAGAGCCACGGACCCTCGCATCTCATCTCTGGTGTAGCTCCAACCAGCTCTAAATCACCTGCTTGGAAGTTTCTATGGATCCTGAAGACCTTGATTAGCTAGTTGAGGTGTGATTAATTAAGGTTGGAGCTAAACTCTGCAGGACAGTGGACCTCCGGGAATTGAGTTTGATAGGGTCATGGTGATGCCATCCCAACATAATGTATGCCTACTCTCTCTCCCACCAATGGGCAATTTTAGTGTTGAATAATGTTGTGTTGTGATG
Source organism: Romanogobio albipinnatus (assembly GCA_023566225.1). NCBI lineage: Eukaryota > Metazoa > Chordata > Actinopteri > Cypriniformes > Gobionidae > Romanogobio > Romanogobio albipinnatus. Next base: position 18,588,720 of record CM042244.1, on the reverse strand, counting down.
ATATTTGCTATATTCATTAAAGGTTAGTCTTTGAAATAGGCTTAGATAATGTGATTTGATATTGAGGCAGAAGTCTCCAAACTCATCCTTTCCAAACATCCTACCATTTGATCCTATCTCCACTCATCTCCTTAAAGCATTTCTTCTTCAGTTGAACCCGCACTCATTCACATCAACACCTCTCTTCACACTGGTACCTTTCCCACAGCATTTAGGCAGGCTTGGGTAACCCCACTAAAGAAACCCATTCTAAATTCAGCACTTTTAGAAAATTACAGAGCGGTATCCCTTCTTCCATTCATTGCTAAAACACTCTAAAGAGTCGTGTTCAACCAAGTCTTTGCCTTTCTTACACAGAACAACCTCCCGGACAACAACCAGTCTGGTTTCAAAAGCGGCCAACTGAGACTGCCCTGTTCTCGGTTATTGAAGCTCTGACTGAGACTGGCAAGAGCAACTTCCAAATCCTCAGTACTCATCTTGCGGGATCTGTCACTGCTTTTGACACAGTTAAGCACCAGATCTTTCTGATGAAGTAGTACCTCTCAGGTAGGTCCTTCAGGGTGTCGTGGACATCTAGCTACTGGGGTGCCTCAGGGCTCAGTGCCTGGACCACTTGTCTTCTAATTCAGAAACATGTTTATCCTATCAATGCTACACTGATGACACAACTCTACGTCTCATTCCAGCCTGATGATCTGACAGTAGCTGCTCACATTTGTGCCATCCAGAAGCTTGCATTCTGCAAGTGAATGGCACCTTGTGGTGCCATCCCAAAGAGGCACAAAATTACTTTCAGGGACCTTTACCTGCATAACTCAACCTGAGCTGCTGAGCCTGCAGGTTGAATTATTTTATATCAATCAGCTGGTGTGTGGTGGGCGTTGAGTTATTTTATAGTTATTTTATAGCCTGACGTCGTCACACTCAGACTCTAGACAGAATATGATTCTTATACTGCTCCATTGGGCTGTGATTATTGGGGTTTGTTTCAACTGAAACAGAAAAGAAAATGCCTCTGCGCTCAATTTGGATAGACCTACCACTAGGGATGCACCGAATCCAGAATTTGTGTTCGGATACGGCCGAATATTGGGCTTATTGACGGATTGATTCAGAATTTTTTAGGCTTGCACTAGTATGCGCACTCTGCTTGTCAAACGTAATGACGCTGTAATTTTTCTATAAACCATCAGGAAACAGCGGTGAGAAGAACATATGCGACAATGTTTACTTTAGAACTCAACTGCACGTATGCTGGAAGTAGAAGAAGATGAGTGTAAACAATCTTTGCCGGTGTTGTAAAAACGAATTTAAGGATACACGGTGTACTTACCAACATGATCAACATTTTTGAGAGAAATAGTAAAAGTGAATGTATATAAGAACAAGTTCTCCATTTAGAATTAGAACGAATTCAACCCAAGCGCTCTTTGGTGACGTGGATGGTTATGTTACTGTTGATCATCTTTCCATCATCGTATAAAGCCCGCCCTGCCAATTTGATTGGTCTGAACAGCTCTGGTTCGAGCATAGTTGCTCCACAACAGATCAAGTCCAGACCGAAATGTTCCCGACCTCAAATGTTGTATGTATATATATATATATATATATATATATATATATATATATATATATATATATATATATATATATATATATATATATATATATATATATATATATATATATATATATATATATATATGTATATGTATATATATGTATATATATACACACATATATATAATATACACACATACATATATACATATAATAATAATAATAATGTTACATTTATATAGCGCTTTTCTAGGCACTCAAAGCGCTTTACATATAGAAGGGGGAATCTCCTCAACCACCACCAATGTGCAGCATCCACCTGGATGATGCAACGGCAGCCATATTGCGCCAGAACGCCCACCACACACCAGCTGATTGGTGAAGAGGAGACAGAGTGATGAAGCCAATCTGTATATGGGGATGATTAGGAGGCCATGATGGAGAGGGGCCAATGGGCAAATCTCTCTCTCTCTCTATATATATATATACACACACACACACACATATATATATATATATATACACACACACACATCTATCTCTCTCTCTCTCTCTCTCTATATATATATATATATATATACACACACACACACACACACACACATATATATATACATACATGTGTGTGTGTGTGTATATATATATATAGAGATATATAGATATATAGATATAGATGTGTGTGTGTGTGTGTGTATATATATATATATATATATATATATAAAAAAAACCCACCTTGCTACATGTACTGTGCTAGACTAACTGGGACTAGTCACAGCACTTTTGTTCCCTTATTGCTGGTTTGATTGCTTCTATTGTTCTCCTCATTTGTAAATCGCTTTAGACAAAAGTGTCTGTTTTCGGTTTCCTGAAAATGAACCACATACCTTCAATTTGTGATTCAAATATAGTGTGCATCTGTGCACTATCTTTGAAAAGAGCAGAGAGAGATAAAGAAACACAAAGGCACCAAAATTCAATTTAGGGCCAAAACTGCCCAACACATTATTTTTATTACAACTTGAAGATATATTTATATTATATTTTTTATAATATTTTCGTATTTCCTTCTAACTCCAAATGATCATTATAATGCTGATTGGTGGCATACTGCACAGTATAAATGCACCATTCTACAACAAGGGCAAACAACTCTTTAAAATGTTTCAGACAGTCAGGATGGAGACATGATGACTCCCTCCTGTTGTGGGATCTTGATGAGTTGAGTACCAGGTGTAGTGAACATATCTGCTGCGTAGTGTAACATGATTAACTCTAAAGGATAGGCAGAATACTGGAAACATCCCATTGCACTATGTTGCAGCTTTGCTCAGAAAGCTCACAGCTCAAAAACTATAAAAGCACTGAAACAAGTTCTCCTTAAAATGGCCCATACCATCAAAAACGTACAAAACAAACTCAAATTGTAAATATGTGTAATTTTGCTCATCTTGAAAAGTATTCAAAAAATAAATGGTTCTTCTTAGTGTATATATCTTGCTGAAATGGCTGCCTTTTGAAAGTGGCAGAATTCAAGATGGCAGTGTTCCATAAAGTCAGGTGATTTTGAGGTCTGTCTGAACTAGGGATGCACCGATCTGGATTGTATCTGCAATGATAGACTTTCTTTTTTTTGTCAGATCAGATATCGATCCAAATCCAATACTGTGAGGTACACATGGTTGTTGTCGATAGGACAGAACCTATTTAATGTGAGTTTTCCTGCAAAATATTCCTTTAAAGCCATTCAATAGCTTATGTCAGGAACAGATGGATATTTAGTCATTAATTTTAAGTTAAGTTTAACAGTCAGATGTCATCAACAATCATCCAACTCTGAGATGACCCAATGTTCCCATTATCATGCACAATCTGTAAATAAAGGAAATGTGTTTTTGTTTAAAAGAACTGCATTTTGCTGAAATTTTGTGGTCTTGCTACTGGGTGTTTGTTAGATTAGAGCACTGGATGTTTGAGGTCAATAAAATGTTGAGAAAAAAACCAAGACTGCATTGATTTGATCAAAAATACAATAAAAACAGTAATATTGTGAAATAGAATTAATAAATGTATCAATGGAATTAATGTAACAAGAGAATTAACAATGTAACAATGTAAATCTTTACTGTCACTTTTGATCAATATCACACATCCTTTCAAAAAACATTTCAGACCCCAAACTTTTGAACAGAGGCATAGAATATGTTTTATCTGTTTTCGAGGTTGTGTGTTCTAGTGAGGTGTTGGAATTATATTGGGGGGGTTATGGTGGTATCTGTGCATCCCTAAAAGGTCTCCCACCTCAAGTAAACTGTAGTATTTATAACACGTCATTTTGGAAATGTGACTTACAAAAAAGAAAAAAATTCCTTCATCCATTCACCAAAATAAATAATTTAGAGATTGAGCTCCTTTCCTCAACAAAAGAAGCTGTAACATAATAAGCTCACATTCAGGAGATAAAGAGCCTCCTGTGCTCAGAAGAAGGGCTGAATCAAAGACCTGTCTCTGCCCTTCCACACACTGTGGCAGGATACGCACTGGTGCCCTGGACGGAGAATCACGTGTGAAGGCAGGGGCAGTAGCATTAAAATGCACTGTAAAAACTTTGATATTTACACACGTTAATACATTCAGGCAGGAGAAGAGGGGCATCTCCTCCTATAGAGGTACATTTGGCACAATCAGTTAATGTTGCGACTCGTTCCTCAAGCGCATTGTGTTGGTCCCCTCAAAGTCTCTGATAGCTTCTATTCATACTCCAACAAGGATTGTCTTCTGAGTCATTGAAGAACCCTTCAACATCCCGCTCAGAGGAAGCGTGTCGGTAAGAAGGCACGTGTGCATCTTAACTGAGCCATCGCTCCCACCTCTGAAAATCACGCTCTTCAGTGTTGTTTGGTCCAGGGTTTCCCAGGACTCTGTGCTTTCAAGTCCTTCAAAAAAGGCACCCACCTTGGGAGGTTCAAATCCCTTTGGTTAAGTCTGTGATGATGTTGGCCTTCACCAACTTGCGGAGAAACTCTTTTTCCTTTGAGATGTTGTGAGTCCATGACTGTGGGGGGAAAAAAACAGCAGTGTGTCATTCTTAGTGAATAAGGTAGACTCTTGTTCTCATTATACCAATGGAAGCAGAGATTTTGACTATTGGCATTACATTTGGTGAATAAAGCAACATAAATTGGTCACAAACCATCTATTTAAATATGAAGGGGCATGTGACAACAAAACACACTTCGCTTCACTTGTATGAGACATTTCAGGCATGATCACTTATGGATTTGTCATCTGTGACTGATGGGATAAATAACTGAATAGACAGACATACATATGCAACCAGTTATGCAATCACCATCGTTTTTTTCTTGTAATTTGCCAAATGATTTTTCGCTAAGCTCCACCCCCTTCTTATTTCAGTCAAATTTGCCATTCGGATTTCATGAGAAAACCTACCTATTTTATGAATATCAGTTTTGTATGAATTGGCACAAAAATTTAACATTTTTATTAAATAAAATTTAAGCATTAAGGTCTACCCTAAACTTTACTGTCCAAGGCGGCATAGGTGAAAACATATAAATGAGATCATACAAGTAAGCCACCAATTCGCCAATGTAAAAAATATGCCTTGATAGTGTGTCTAATGTGCTCCTAACGTGGTAGATTTGATTGGATATTATTCTTACAGTCAAACCAAAATTTATTCAGACAGACACCTTTAACATTCTCTCACATTATCACAGTTTATTTGCTATAGTTTAGAAAATTGTAACAAAATATGACAAGAACTCAAAGAGTTCAACTGTGTCAGAAAAAATTTATCTTGATAATGTCAGAGAACTTTGATAGAAAGGTATGTAATGGATTACAATCCACCATCAGCCGTCAGCTGTTAAATTTAAGTACACAATTAGATAATACCATTTTAGGTCAACCAATGACCAAGCAATGTTTAATTTTGTTCAGTCTGTGGTGTAAAAGGTTGCATTAGCAATTAAAGAAAAAACACTTAAAGGGTTAGTTCACCCAAAAATGAAAATAATGTCATTTATTACTCACCCTCATGTCGTTCCACACCTGGTAAGACCTCCGTTCATCTTCGGAACACAAATGAAGATATTTTTGTTGAAATCTGAAAGCTCAGCGAGGCCTCCATAGGCAGCAATGAAATTTACGCTCTCAGGATCCATTAATGTACTAAAAACCTATTTAAATCAGTTCATGTGAGTACAGTGGTTCAATATTAATATTATAAAGCGACAAGAATATTTTTGGTGCGACAAAAAAAAAAAACTAAATAGCAACTTATAGTGATAACCGATTTCAAAATACTGCTTCATGAAGCTTCAGAGCGTATCGAATCAGTGAGTCGATTCAGCGGTTTGGAGTGCCAAAGTCATGTGATTTCAGCAGTTTGGCGGTTTGACACGCGATCCGAATCATGAATCGACTTGCTGATTCGATACGCTCTGAAGCTTCATGAAGCAGTGTTTTGAAATCGGTTATCACTATAAAAGTCGTTATTTCGTTTTTTTTTTTGCCGCAGCAAAAATATTATCGTCGCTTTATAATATTAATATTGAACCACTGTACTCACATGGACTGATTTAAACATGTTTTTAGTACATTAATGGATCCTGAGAGCGTAAATTTCATTGCTGCCTAAAGGCCCTTTCACACCGGACGCGTAACGAAAAAGCGAAGCGGAAAAAGCGAATATTTCGTGTGCGAATAGTTCGCGTCAAAAGCATTCACACCAGCCGCGACGCGAGTTTGCGACGTTTCAGAGCTCCAACATTCCAAAACATTCGCGCCGACAGCTGAGAAACACGGACACGTAACGTTAATCATTCAGTGGAGACGAGCTTTTAATTTTCTTTAAAAGACAGAGAAGATGGTTTTGGGTGCACCCAGTCTTAAAGAACAGAGAGTCTGAAGGGGAGTAGGCTATGCTAATTTTCTACAGGAGCTAAAACTTTATCATGGCCGGTTCCGCACTTATTTTCAAATGTCCGTGGGACAATTTGAGGAGCTCCTCCAGACAGAGACGGTATCAGCTCATCTGACGAGACACACACACACACACACACACTCTAAAGGAACGGCTCGATCCGGAGCTGCTGTGTTTCCAGTTGAGTCACAATGTAAACATTTAAGTGCCACAGTCGTACTGACGGAAACACATTCACTTTCCATAGTCGCGGACGCAATTAGATAAAAAAAAAAAAAAAATCAATTTATTGATTATAATATCTGTAGCCTATAGTGGGCAAACAACAGCTGCATCTGTACACATGTAAACACAACTACAGCTGTAATCTCGTGATAAATGCCATACCTGGCAAAGGTTAATGTTGATTGAATGGCTAGTGACATCAACTGGACATTTCGTCACCTTTGTTTCCTTGTATGTGATTGGTTTAAGCCTTTTCTGTCGCTGCGAGTGTTAAAAAAAATCGACATCGAAACGAAAAAAATAAACATTGTTTTTTCGCCGCAGCACATTCGCGTTCGGTGTGAAAGCTCTCATTACACAAACAGCTGATCAAAAAATAAAACCATCGCGCGAATTATTCGCGCGTCAAAATCGCGTCCAGTGTGAAAGGACCTTAAGGAGGCCTCACTGAGCCTTCAGATTTCAACAAAAATATCTTCATTTGTGTTCTGAAGATGAGGACTTACGGGTGTGGAAAGGCATAAGGGTGAGTAATAAATGACATTATTTTTGGGTGAACTAACCCTTTAAGCAAAATGTTCAGGTCAAAATGACTGAATAATTTTCCCAAATTCTTATAAATTTTACTGGTAGTCCACTGTATGAAGAATTGTTGGGTATAATATGTCACAGTTTATTTTGCTCTCCTCACTTACATACACTTAGTAAAAAAATATATCTGGTGTCGGAATCATTTTTTGATTGACTGTATATGACCTGATAAAAATTGTGACATCATAAAAATGCTTCGGCATTTGTTTTTTTTTATGCATTATTATGCAGGAACATAATTAAAACAGCAGAGTATCAGGTGAAAATTGAAAAGCCTCATTTGAAAGTAATTACAGTTGCTTGCATTAGTGAACTGAACACATTCACTATAATACTGTGAACTAAATTCACACAAACCTGAAATCATTCATAATTTACCATGCTGAGGGTGACGCATAGTTTAAATAATTATTGAGAAGACAGAGACTTGGGGGAAAAATACGGCTTTTATCCTGTGTCACTATTATTACTGGCTCAAAAAACATTCTAGTGTGTCTTTGGGTAATTTCTGTAAAATTGCATTTAAATCCAAACATGTAGATCCATAGACCTATATAAATCACACTTTAGATTAAGGTCCAATTCTCATTATTAACTACGACTTTTGCCTCAAACTCTTAGATCACTGCTTATTAATAGTAAGGTGTTAAGTTTCGGTATTGGGTAGAATTAAAGGGATAGTTCACCCATAATGAAAATTAGCCTATGATTTACTCACCCTCAAGTCATCCTAGGTGTTTATGTCATTCTACTTTCAGACAAATACAATCAGAGTTGATTAAAAATGTCCTGGCTCTTCAAAGCTTTACAATGGCAGTGAACTGTTGTCTCGGTTTTGAAGTCCATAAAAAGTGCATCTATCCATCAAAACTGCTCTGGGGGGATTCTTACATTTACATTTACATTTATGCATTTGGCAGACGCTTTTATCCAAAGCGACTTACAGTACCCGTATTACAGGGACAATCCCCCTGGAGCAACGTGGAGTAAAGTGCCTTGCTCAAGGACACACTGGTGGCGACTGCTGGGATCGAACCAGCAACCTTCTGCATATCAGTTCAGTGGTTTAACCCACTAGACCACCATCTCCGGATTCTTAAAGGCCTTCTGAAGTGAAGCGATGCATTTGTGTAAGAAAAATATCCATATTTAAAACTTTATAAAGTAAAACATATAGCTTCCGCCAGATCGGGGAAAAAACATAACTGGGGTGCAATGTCGTCAGACGTAGTGTAAGCATTTTGAACTGCGAGAGGCACTAGACTTTTTCCGTAAGTCGAATACGGAAGGCGATCTGGTGGAAGCTAGATATTTTACTTTATATTTAAATATGCTATTTTCACCTAGGATGACTTGAGGGTGAGTAAATCATTTTAAATAAATTTTCATTTTTGGGTGAACTAACCCTTTAAGGGATGTAGAATATGGTCATGCAAAATAAGGCATTAATATGTGCATTATAAAGTACAATAGCCAATATTCTAGTAATATGCATGCTAATAAAAAAAACTAGTTAATAGTGAGAATTGGACCCTAAACTAAAGAGTTACCGAAAAGACATCAGAAAATAGCAGATGGAAACATTTCCTAAGTGTTGGCCAGTATTCTTTTTTCCCCCCACAGATTTGTGGTTCAGCAAAGGTCAGTATTAAATATAAAAAAAAGTTATATTAATTCTTAGTTCCACAGCACCTCACATCTACTACTATCTTTTATTACAACAATAACAGAGCTCGGAGTCACAGGAGAGGGATTGAGTGTGTTCTGGGATCAGAGAGCTGGAGCTGTATTGACTCCTGTGAAAACCATCCTCTCCGGTTTTTCTTTTATATCCTTTTATTCTTCAATGTGATTTTCAGATGCAGAACGCCACAGCAGAGGAACTACTGGCCTAATGCTGGATGAAACCAGAGCTTTGGGTTCCTGTGAGAAGCTCTTGGTCCGAACGGACAGGACCCCACAACTGCCCGACAGCAGGTTCTAGGCCTGCTGGGGCCGTTATACCAGGCCAAAAGCATCTCGTCAAGAGTCTCTGGGCTGTCTGCTTCAGCCTGCATAGCCCTTGTGACAGATCACATTCATGACACACACACTCACACTCACACAGCCATAAAGTTCCACTCTCCATAAGAGAGAAAAGGGCACAGGCCAAAATGAATGCTGGGTTAAGGGTCTCCTCAGGCTGAACTACCTTAGGGAGAGAGGATCTGAAACAATCTCTTCCGTATGCCTCAATACTTAGAGAAACAGCTCTCAGCATCTGGGGTCGGTAGGATTTAAGTTATTGAAATACATTCACACTTTCAGGCCAAATATGATTATTTGTGTATCCGATTAGAATCTGATCTAAAATGATTGACAGCTTTTTTCCGTGCTGTCATCTCCGGCGGTTTCAAAACATATCTCCGTTATTGTCATTTTCTGCTCGTCCAGCACTTTGCAACAACACAACCTTGTTTCTGCAGCATATTTCCTATAACAACGTCTGACGTTTACATTTTGAATGGCGAGAGAAAGTCACAAACCATGCAAAATCCGATCAGAGCATTCAGATTGCGAATGTAGCTCGAAACAGATTTGTAAAGATCACATTTAAAGGATTAGTTCACTTCCTGATCATTTACTTTAATTTAATTTAAGATGTTCATGTCTGTCTTCCTTCAGTCGAAAATAAATAAAAAATTGAGGAAAACATTCCAGGATTTTTCTCCATATAATGCACTTCTATGGCAACCAACAGGTTGAAGGTCCAAATCAATGTAGTTTCAAAGGGCTTCAAATGGCTCTGCAAATAGGGTCTTATCTAGCGAAACCATCGGTACCGCCCCCGTGTTTATAAAGAACACGTGCAAAGACTAATACAATCATCCTTAGCCAAAAAATTTAAAACAACGATATCAAACAATTTTTGAAGTTGGAGATGGAGGGGGGGTTTTTTTGGTAAAAGGTGCTTGTATTAGTATTTGCATGTTCACTTGGGGCGGTACTTCCGCCTACATCTAGCGTGACCTTTCCGACGTGATTACACTGAAAGATTCTGGAATCTACTGCCGCTTCAATATAATTGTTTGTGTTTGTGTGTGTGTGTGTGCATTGTGGGATGCACATCCAGAGCATATATATATATATATATATATATATATATATTAAAACAGTTCTGATTATCATCAATGTTGAAAACAGTTGTGCTAAATATAAAGTTCAAAAGAACAGCATTTATTTAAAATATAATTGTTTTTATGGTCACTTGATTCATTTAATGCATCCTTGCTGCAAACAAGTATTCCTTCATTCAAAAACAACCTCTAACTGACCCTAAACTTTTGTTTTAATGGTAATTCATTTAATTTTCCATCATATGTTTTGTATAGAATAGTCTTAAACTACTCATAGAGCCATTTTAAGGGTTATAAGTAATTTAATCACAGGATTTTGAAGTACATTAATGTAAATTTCAAATTTTCCCCAACAAGCTGGTGAAACCACCTTTTACTAATCCTGGCATTTACCACTGAAAGCCATAGAGTCAAGAGTACTGTAGTAATGAATCCCTTACATCACAGCTGGGATGAAGACTTCTGTCAAAACCTACAAAGACAAATACCCTACACTGTTACAGTACGTGAGAGCTACTAGCTATACAAGGCTAACAGCTTAAATCCCATTTGTTTAAGCTGACATCACATAGCACCCAAGTCTTAAACCGACAGAATACAGGCAGCAGGAAGCGAGTGAGTTCTACATGAATGGTACCTGACTGTGATTTGACAAGGATTGGTGCCAGAGCAGTCAGGAGCTAACTGTGCGTTAACAGCTCTGTTTTATGAGCGGTGCTTTTACAGCCATGGCAAATGTGGGTAGAGAGGAATTTACAAAACATAACAACAAAGATATCTACATATGGACTGATCTAAGCCTCTGAGGGAAAAACAGGACAGAAAGTAGACCAGGACATTCTGCTAATTACATAATCATTGTAATTTTCCATAAAGCGAATAGATAAACAGACATTGATCAAGCAATGGTCTGAGAACTGAGCTCACAGTAGTTTAATGTACAAAATGTTTCGTCTATGCATTAAAACACATCCTAAAAAAGAACAAATCCCTAGTATTGTTTGAAATGTTTCATTTTAGAAGTTAATTTGACAAACAAACCAATAAAACGGTTACCTCTTTAATGGCAGACATTTTAACTGTTTCGTAGTAGTGCAAGGGCGCATGAGGGGTGTTCATGTCATAGCCAAATCCAGCAACAGCGACCTCATCGCAGTTATGAAGGGCCATCGTTATGGCGACGGTGCCCAACGTTGGAATGTTCTATGGAAAAGAACGCAAGATTAAATTGATACAGCAGCATTTTAAAGTGTCACCAGCAAGTACTAAGCATGCTCTCTGGACCTTGAGTGAAGATAAAACCAATGTCCAGAGTTTTAGACTGTAACCTCAACTACAATACAATATCTTGCGCTTGTTTTGTGAATTGTAATGACCAAACATTGATTCAAATGATATGTTAGACCAGATAAGAAACAAGAAAATACATTTTATTGCAAGTTTAATAGTAAATTAAGTCCTATCATGCTATAAAGCACTATATTAACATTTATGGCATCCCTATCGAATCTAAATATTTTATTTTAATATAATTATACTGTAAATTGTGAGTTTGCAGTCTGAATTAAATGTGATGTTGTATTATTGTATACATAAGGCAATAGAAAGAGTCATCTTTGCACTGTCTTAGTTTTAAAGGGTTAGTTCACCCCAAAATTAAAATTCTGACATGAATTACTCAACCTCATGTCATTCCAAATCCGTAAGACCTTTGTTCATCTTCAGAACAAAAATGAAGGCACTTTTGTTAAAATCCGAGAGATTTCTGACATCAACATCGTTAAAATAGTCCATGTGACTAAAGGGGTTCAACCTTAATTTTATGAAGCGTCGAGAATTGTTTTTTTGCGCACAAAAAGTAAACAAAAATAACGACTTTATTCAACAATATAATCTCGTCTGTGTCAGTCTCCTATGCAGTTTACATTGTCCAGCTCCTGCATCAGCATCACACACATGCGTCGGGATGGTCACGTGAACAGCATCGGCCAATGGTAAGCCGGCGTTCTGGCGTAGCTCTGATGTAACTCGGAAGCGCTGCACTGTATTTACTACATCAACAGCATAGGAGACTGACACAGACTTGAAGAAATCGTTGAATAAAGTTGTTATTTTTGTTTGTTTTTTGAGCACAAAAAGTAATTCTCGTCGCTTCATAACATTAAGGTTGAACCACTGGAGTAACATGGACTATTTTAACGTTGTCTTTCTTATCTTTCTGGGCCTTGAAAGTGGTAATTCAATTGCTGTCTATGGCTGGTTCAGAAACCTCTCGGTTTTCATCAAAAAGCTCTTAATTTGTGTTCTGAAGATAAACGAAGGTCTTACGGTTTTGGAACAACATGAGGGTGAGTAATTAATGAACTGACCATTGGGTGAACTGGTATTAGTATAAAGCAATCTAATAAATAATTTGAATCCATCAGAATAGTTACTGAATTCAAATTTGACTAACTGACTGGACATTTATGTGGGATGTGTGTGTGGATAAGAAGAATAACTATGCTTGCTGTGTTGTATTTTAATCTATTTAACATCACTGTCTGTGGTCTGCTCTGGTCCAGCTCTTCCTCAAGATCTAGATGGAGTTGTGCCAGGAGGAGTTCTGGCTTAGTTCTGGTCTGCAGTTGTTAACTCATCTTGAGCTGCGTGTGATTAACAATTTGCTTAAACAGACCCCCACCCCTGACGCACCAATTTCAGGAGGCAGACCTTCACTTCCTCATCTCCCTGGGGAAGTCAACCATTCTAAATCATTAGCTTACAGTGGCCTGGGGTCTGACACACACTCACACGATTAGTATTAAGATTGTGTCAGTGTATGCAGCCTTAAGCAGGTGGGTATTTGGAGTGCTCAAAGGGGGAGGCTGTGTCAAAATGTATCCCACCTTGATCAGTACCGTATGGGACAGCTTCCCTTCTGCGCTGCCCCCCATACCTACACGAACCTTAGGGGCCTGGGCTCTGCTCCACATGCACTGCACATGTTTCACCATTGAGAGCAGGTTTGAGTTTTCAGGAGATGGCCAAGCTCTCAGACAGACCATTGTCTGTACTGCCATGATGGGATGGCTGAGAGCATCAAGCTATGTTGCTAGTGGCATTTATCTACTTTCTCAAGTCCAATTTCCTCAGACTGAAAGGAAAGTGTGTTGTTTATGAGCTCTTAGTAGGCAAGTACTCTTTGTTGCAGCCTGTGTTTGAGGTCTGAGGCATGTCACACACACTTCTTATTTGACACTGCTGATTCTCAGTCCTCCCTGTGGGCTACTGCACACCCAACACCCATGTCTGGTTAAAATGTGTTTGCTAATGGGGTGGGGTGTTCCAAGCGTAGCCACAGCATTCATGACAAATTTTAATAGTAGAATTTAGCATGTTTCCCACCCCATTGAAACAGTTTGTGATCATTGGAATTATTGGATACAAAACAGTGTATTTAAGAATAAATATAATAATTATTATATTATATTTTACAGAATATAAAGGTTTTATTATAAAATATTAAATTATGATTAAAAAAAACTGACTGTAATGTCTTAATTTTTGTCAGGAAATGCATCCAATGAGAGAGAAAAAAAAGAAGTACTGTACACTTATTTACACAGCGAATCACTTTACAGAATATAATAAAATAAAATAATTTCTGCCTCATTCTGTGATGTGAAGCACATCCGATCGCAAAAGTAGGTTATTTCAAACACTCGATTAAATGTTCTCTTTTGTTGGACAACAGGTTTGTAAATGCTTCTTATTACAAATTTGGCTAGATGTTTGGCACATGTTGATTTTGGCTATTCGCAGCGTTGATCTGGTTTCACACTCAACTTGATTCTATCGAACCCCATGGTGCATTTGCGTTTATCTCATCACAAACGTGCACGGCACATGATAGAAAACGGGGTAAATATTGTGTTTTTTATTAATTTGATGCTATTATGCACAGCTGAGTGAACGACACATGATTTTACTGTACATGCATCGCATGAAGTTGGCTTTCTGCTGCTTGCAAACTGACTCTTTAGAGGAAACAGTGGATTGCCATTCACTGCCCTGATTGCACTCGCTATGCGCAAATACACTGCAGGCTCACTATCTAAAGGTAAATCATCAACACTATCATCCCTTACATGCGTTTTATTGAACTAAATACATCGCAATCGGCTAAAACACATGGTTACTTTTCTTCCTAAAGAAGTGCGCACCCGAGTCCGTTGCTTTCACATTCACGCGAATCGCGGGCACAGTTCGAGTGCCACCGAACTCAGACCACCTCCTACAAGTAGTGTCGGGTTCGGTACCTCAGTGCGCACAGAGCTCCGCATGACAGTTTCGAACTAAACTGCCAATGACTCAAAGCACTTGTAGAGATAGCGCAGCATGTACTGTGACCCGATCAATCTGCCCTGAACAGTGCTGTGCTTCACCTGCACATATATTAATTTTATAAATTGAAGCCTTTGCGATTTCATAATCTCACTAAGCCAAATCGGGATTTTGGTTTAAAGGTGTCATGAACTGGCTTTTAAAAAAAAATTATTCTGTTGTCTGAGGTCAACTTATGACGTTCGCGTGGTTTTTACATTCAAAAACATCATAATGAATAAGTAATTAATTAAGCTATTTTCTGCCATGGTTTTGAGGCTCTCTGAAAAACGCTTGGTTTTGATAGGCGTGCCGCACTGGAAGTAAACGCCCACGGCTAGGATTGGATAAGATTTGCATATTTAATGAGCTTCAGCTCCCCTCAGTACATGTGGGGATTGTTTTGAAAGCGTCTGGGGAAACGTTCATAGGGCTCGCAAAATGCCTTTATCAAACAAACTTTGGATGTGAAATGATTCATCTCTCATCCACCCGCAATTGATTGGAATGTTATTTTTGTATTACTTAGCCCGCCCGATCAGTGAATATACCGCAAACCGTACACACACACACACGCGCATGCACGCACACACAGAACAATATGTCTGAAAATCCAGTCTCGACCTGCATCTTGTTTACAATCGATTCTGCGGTGAAATGAAGTGAACAAACGCGCAATGTCTTGCGCACGTGAGCTGGAAACGGCATGTTAATTGCTCGGTAGCGCGACCCGTTTAGTTCCACGAGTCGGTGGGCGGGCTTGAGGCGGTGCTTCTGCATTCTATGACGTCAGTGGTTCGACATATTCTGAGATCTCTCGTTTTCTGGCCCTGGTGTCAATAAAAGCTTTTCTTTGACTAACAAGGACGTTTTCAGCTCTGAAACTTACAGGATATTCTTATATCACAATTAACTTTTATATATCAAAGGCTCAAGGGAAAGTTGATTTCTCAATTCATCACCCCTTTAAATTCAGTCAATCGTGCAGCCCTAGATAACCTCACTCAAGCACAAAAATTCTCACATCACACAAACGAGCTCTGTCTCACATGATAAACTGTATCGCATGCGTGCTACTGGGATAAATGTATTCATCACACTTTTTTTTATTTAAAAAAAAAAATGTTTTAGCATGTGCGATATATGTCGCACTGTACAGCCCTGGTTAGCATTAAAAGTTAGTTGACTTTCAATTCATTTTATACTTGCATTCAAATTTAAAAAGCATTTCTGCATTCAGTTTGCTACCTCAATTGTGATTCATACTGATGTTTTTTATTTTTTGGTAACAACTGCATTATTTTGCGATTTTTATTGTAAGGAACTGGATAACAAGGTTTTAAATACAGCTTTGTCCAGGTTTGGACAAAATAAATGGCATTAGCTCTCCCTACCCATTGGATTAGTCAAGCTGCCTTTGACCTATGGTGATCTTTATGATAATTACAGGCTAATTGAGGAAACACGTGTCTAAGGCTTCCTGTGACCCCTATTAACATAAGATTAACTAAAAGCATTGCCTGCCATTTTGGTTCAATAAACTAGAGCAGTCCAACAGTTCCTTTAGAAGTGCTACCGGTTTTAGCAGAGTCAAATTCTCTTGCACTCAATGTGTTTAATGTGAACAATGTTATGAAAAGTACCGAAACTTAAAGACCATATTGCTTACCCCTTTACCCATGAGGTAATTGTTCTGTGGAAGGCCAATAAACTGGAAGGCAGCCTCTTGTATGAAGTAGGGGTTGAGGATCCGCATCTCAGTGGGTTCCCGAGGCACATAGTGCGCTACAGACTTCCAGAAGCCCTCCGTTCCTTGCTAAAGAAAAAAAAAAAACACAACAGAAAGAAAGCGAGGAATTATGATATGGGCAAATGAGAACACACATCCAAGTTTGATCACCAAATGCATCATGAAAAATGTATGAAACATTTTTGTTTCATCTTACAGCAGAAGTGAGGAAATCATCTCTTCCATAATCATGAGTTCAGGTACAAAGCCTATAAGGTGCCATCACTGCATACTGATGGCTTATGCGTAGACGGTTTTCATTAAAAGTGAAGCAAGCCGCCCAGGTTTGGACGAGCCTACAGGAAGTGGACAAATGAAATCCTGACCTCCACGAGCGTTCTGGGAGCAACGGCCCCCAGCTTCTCCCATAACAATTACTCAGGAGACCTGCGGAGTGCCATAGCTCAGCAATTATTCAATCTGCGACCTGGCACTGAGATCATCAGGTATTAGCGTCCTGACTAGACGAGCTCTGCAAAGCCATGGCAGCACTGCTGGCAAACAGCCAGCCAGGTCATCGGACTTAATGGGAGTCACCTGTTCAAATAAGCAGACTGCCTTTGATATAGCCCAACAATAGGAGCAGCTATTGAGCCGAACGAACGGCTTTGAAGCAGTTTTGGAGGCCCCCGCGCCCACAACAAGCCATGGCAAGAAAACACCATCTCTTCTGTCAACAGCACGGTTTTGCAGAACAGAAGCAGGAGATCTGGGGAATGCTGAAACCACAAGCAGGTGTAAACAGGGAAAAACTCGACAACAATAAGATCACAAATTCAGAACCAGTGCAATCTAAGAAACCACCGACATCTAGCGAAAGGTATATACTAGACATATCTTGCCAAGCTGAAGTATGCCTCCATCCAGAATGTAACAGTATCCGAAACAGAGTACGAGTAAACACGTGGGAAATGCGCTGGCATCCGACGCCAGTAGTGTTTGGTTTAAGAGTGATAGGTTGTTTGAAGCAGAAATAAAACAGGAAGTCCCTGATTGATTCTTTTAAAATCACTTAGCACAAGTGAGGATGTCTCTGTAAGCTTTGACATACCTTCCACTGGATCGGGCATCTAGTAGATATGGTAAGATAGTTTCCTTCTCAAAGAACAAGAGTTATGTATGACTTGCATAACCAAGTTGCTATGGAAAAAATGAGAATACTCCAGGGTAAACGGTACATAAATGACATTAAGACTAGGATCAATCTTTCATCAAAATCATTGAGTGTCTACAGAAGCTTAGGTACAGCTTACTCCAAATCCTTTTAAACAACACTGAACACTGTATCGATCTGCTTGTCTGTTCATTCACTATTCAGATCTTCATTAGATATCAAGTACTAAAGGCTGCCAGCACTAATATTCTCAGCCAGGCGTGTTGATGACTGTGACTTTTATAAGCAATTATTAAACGTGCCAGGCAAACACTCGTGTTCAGTGGGACAATAAAACACTAAATGTTTACTAGACATACAGTGGCTTGAAGACAAATAAACTGCGCCGTTGTCACGGCTAATTTTTGAAAATAAAACAAAACAAAAAACCCTTGATACATTTCAAAACATTTTAACATTTCACATAATATAGCAATAATGAGTAAAAATGCTAATCTGTACAGAAGTGTACAGTATGTCTGTACAGTTGGAAACAGTACTGGAAAAAAAATCAACTGAAAATCAAAGCATCAGAAAAAGCCCAACCCAAGAGTTAGTCTAGAGCCAGACTAGTTAAACAGGTTAAATAGCAGATAGTAGCACTTAATGAAGTGAATAATGTAAGCCTTTATATAAAACAGGAATAGCTTTCCTGTAGCTCAAACAGTAGAGCATGGCGATATTGCAGAGATCAGGGGAAATATTTAAATATACACTACCATTCCAAAGTTGTGGTCAGATTAAAAAAAAAAAAAAGAAATTAATACTTTTATACATTTAAAGTATATTAAAATAGAAAGCAGTAAATTGTAAATAAATTGTAATATTTCTCAATATTACTGTTTTTACTGTGTATTTGATTAAATTAAAGCAGCCTTGAAGAGGAGACAAAACTTTCTTTAATCAAAAAAAAAAATCTTGCTGACCCAAAACATTTGAACTGTAGTGTACCTTGACTGCAGCCATTTTGGATAAAAGTGTCTGCCAAAATGCATACATGTAGTGTAGTTTATGGTCATCTCAATTTGTATTTAATTTGTGGGACTTTCATTTATAGGAGATATGAGAAGTGACAATGTCAGAGCTACCCACTAGGCCTTGTCTCCTACATGCCACAGTTAATTCAAGGAATTATTTGGCAGCATTATTGTGGAATGTATGAAATGTAAAATTTTCTTATTGACAACTGTTTTCAAAGCACTGCACCAGCCCGATTCTGGTTTGCATTACGATTCCACCAAAGTTAGACAAGGTCATTCTAAACATAGTTCCATTGTTGACATCATCTACATTGGTTCCGCCTGGCTTTACTCCAGACCTCTCATCTGCATTCCAGGGAATCACATCCAAGAGTGGAGAAAAAGAAAAAGTGAGTGAGATACAGTGATTGATCACTTCTCCAAACCCTCAAAACCACAAGTCGTCTGCAGTGCAAGAACTTTAACAACCGCCACACTCTCGTCAAACAGGACGGCCCCTGTAACTGATCTATCCAATAAAGCAGCAGGTGAGAGAGGCCTCTCAATTCCCGAACGCAGCTCCAGCACGCCCTTAACAAGCTTCCAGCATGGCCACCGAGTGTTGAATCACTCCATAAAAATCACAGGCCACATCGCCGACCTCTCCCTCTGTCAGCCGCTGGAAACGAGAGGTCAGGGGGAACGTTCAGTGGTGGCTGGGAAAACCTGTTCCTGACTGCAGATGTGCGGTGAGAAAAATCTTCTCAGGAACACTAGTGGAGGGTTTTCTAAACTTCATTACAGCATTTAACATGCAAAAATAAGCAGCCATGTTTTTCTATTGGTATTTTTATGACAAGCCGTGATAAAACCGACATAGCGGGAGATCTTAACTTCCATATTGTAGAGTATATTCAAATGAAACAGATTATCAAAAAAAAAAAAAGTAGGACTTGGTTCTAGCCAAGAGAAGTGCTGCTTATGTCACCAGAGTAATTTCATTGTTATGACACTTTTATTAATAATTACATGGTCAGAACAAATATATATAGAACTTGTACACAATAATGATCAATAACATGAATTTTCATTTCATGTCTAAAAATGCTTTTCAAAAGAATGAATATGTGGTCTCGCCATTGGTTTATAGACTGGAAGAGCTGTGGAAGTTATTTTTTAACTCTTTCCCATCAAACAGAATTTTCTGGGTTTCCGTGTTTTCACTGTTATACGCTAGGGGGCGCTATGACATCTTCTGAAAGAGTACTGAATCTTCTGATCAAAGCACATGAAAAGAAGTTGCAGAAACAAGCGATATCATAAGTAATCATATGCATATAAAAAAATAACACGTCCACCAACATTAAACAGCATATAAATCAAAACTGCCTAATGTTACTGAAAGGACCCAGGATGACCTATAGGACCGTGCAAGCATTAGGGGTGTTGATGGACTTGATTTACTCCATTTATGTTTTGATCATCATTCTGAATCCGATCCAGGTGAAGTCTTTGACAAAAACACGATTTACTCAACTTTATGCTCAAAATGTTGCTTTGTTTTTTTTATGAAACTTACCCATATTCAAGTGTTGTTAAAAAACGAATGCATTAAGCTAGAACGCATTTTCTTTATGTTTATTTGTTTTTAAAGCAGAGGGTCTGTTCGTTCTTTTGATATATTGCATGTTCAGATATTCATAGAACAAATGTAAATTTTTGTGAAAATGATCAAAAACACTGGCGGTGGCTGGCAACTTTTTTTTTTATGGCAGGTAAAGAGTTAAAGTTTGAGACATTTAAACAATTTTCCTGATTGAACAGAAACATGGAAATTACATTTAATGTTTGTCAAAACACAAAATTACATTTAAGATCTTAAGTTTCAGGGAGGAGTACCGGGATGTGGTAGTTGATGTCATTTGCATTGAAGTGTGAAATGCAGTGTGGAAGATATTTGATTTGTTCTCCTTTGACATCAGTGTAAACACTTCTGATTTCTTCGATGTCATGCAAACGTATGGTTTAGATAGCCAAAAAAGGCAACAAATGTAAAAGCCAAACTTCATTATAAAGAAGCCGCAAGCCGGAAAGTTAATGCACAATGAAAAGACAAATCTGGAGTTTTCAGGATTCTCATCTGGGTGGAATCAAATTTGGGGAGTGGGGAAGAAAGTGCTGGGGTGTAATGAAAAACCCTATTTCAGCAGCACAGGTCAATTCTTAGTGCAGTTTTGAAAAATGTGAAAACCGGAAGAAAATAGCCAGAAAAACAAAACAAAAAAGAAGTTCTCTCCTGACATTAAAAATATTTTCATGGCACTTTAAATACAGTAGACGTAGACTGTACATCAACCAACATGAAGAGTTAGATTATTATAATTTATTACATTTTTTATTTATATTTAGTTTTACTTTTAGTTTAAGTGTTAGAAATTTGTGTTATGTGCTTTTGCATTTCTATTAGTAAAAAAAAAAAAAAAACTATTTTTATTTAAAGCTGTAGTCTGTAATTTTTGGTGCTCTAGAGGTTAATGAACAAGAACTGCATGCGTCTTGCGGAAGAACATTGCAGTCGGAGCTACTTCTCTCTGTTTATGTCTATGGCGAGTCACGCAGGGACTGTGCTCCTCCGCAGCGGTTCCTACCAGACCGGTCTGAAATAGTCCCAATATAAACACTTATTATAAGTGTACCACAATGATTCAGGGTAAGACAAAAACACGGTTTGGAAAATGGATTCATGTTGTACATTTTCATTATATAACTTTTGTAAATCTTGAACACACCAAAAAAAAAAGAGAGTTACGGACAGCAGCTTTAACCTTATTTTTTAATCAATATTTTTTTTTATTCCATTTTAGTACAACTTAAAACATATTTTAGTCAGTTGCTATGGCAAAATGTCTAATTTTCATTTAAATGCAAGTCTTTCATCTAATATTTATATTGTATCTCAGATTTATTTCAATAAACGAAAACAATATGTAACACTTAGTTAACAATAAGAACACAGCATTGAAAGTGCTCTAGATCAGGTTGCATCAAAGGTACACAAATTAGAAATGAGATAGAAACTGACACAAGGAGAGATACCATGAAGAAAACTTCCACTGCATTCTTAACGGATAAGAAACTGTATCCGTGTAATTTAATGATGCTTACTGCTTTAAAAGGGGAGGAACCCAAGTCTTGCTTTGATCCGGTTTACACTTGACATGGTCAGATTCAATGAGAAACTCCTGCACCGGGACTTCCTTTCAAAAATGATGCGCAAGGAAATCTTATCTGGTCACAGAGGGGCAAACAGGTTGTCAATGGACCATTTCCCACAGGTGCTCACGAGAAGAAAAATAGCCAAGGGTTCTCTTTGTATAACATGAAAAAAGTAGCTGTTCTACTCCAAATAATTGAAAATCTTTTCTCTCCGTATCTCAAGATACTGCACGCACGCAGTTCAAGCTGAGGGAAACACAGGCTATTTTGAAAAAGTTTCCTGTTTATCTTTAGGGTTATATTTAAAAGGTCAATAAACTTGGGAGGTACACCGTTAAAGTGAAATGATCTTTTTTATGGTGTGTGCTCTAGCCGACAGAGCAGCAATCAAAGCCTGTCTTCTAGAGGCTCAGGCACGCTGTCGGACAGATGTTGTTCCTGCTGCTCTAGTTGCCATGCTCTGAATGCCTATAAACATATCAAGCCGGATGACAAATTGACAACTGCAGCTAGGCTGTGACATATCAACATGCAAATTTATACCACCACAGTCAGAGCCGAAGCCTGATAAGAAGTGTAAACCTGCACTGGCAAACCATTTCACCCCAGGCTCTGTATGATTCATATGAACTTCAGTTTGTATATAAAGCGCTGAAGGTTTACTCTGAGGGCCCCAGCAGAAATGTGCACATTTCGTGAAGCACTCATCCAGAGCAGGTCAGGTTCATGAAATCTAGATCCCGTTGCTCTTGACCGGGGTCAGGAATCCAAAATCTATAGGATACTCAGATGACACTTCTTTTGTTAGCAAGAATCTGAGCTATTTGCTTGTTTTTGTCCTTGTTCTGACCTTTCTTTGCCTTGAGAGCTGAGACTTTCTCCCTTACAGACTCACTTGGGTCATCCTGTGTATGCATCTTCACACTTTAAGGAAGCAAACAGGACAATTGTGTCAATAGACACTCAGGCTTTGAAAAAAGCATGTTAGTAGAAGGAAAATCAAAAAAGCTAAATGTAACCCCAAAGTATAGTCTTGTGTTGCCAGAGCTTTGAGCAAAAAGCATAAGGTTGTATCCATATTGCATATCAGACCGTCTAGTTGATATGTAAACTGAACAATCAAAGTTCATTTCATCATTACGTGCCATTTAGGCATGGGTCTTGTCTTAAATAAGCCCAAAAATAGCCCCAGTGTGTGCTTGTCAAAAAGCAATAAGCACTGGTTTCATAGCCATAAGTCAGAAAGCAAAGCAGAATATACAGTTGTGTTTGTAGAGTTAACATGGTAACAAAGTTCCTCAAACAAAACTTACCTTTGATGCTACTAACCCAGGCAAATACAGTAATATTTCAACCTCAAAATGGCTTGTTGTAATGTCAGCTTAGTTCACAGTAGACTGCAAAAAGTCAGCCAATCAGATTAGAGGGTGATTATTAAATGGTCTGCCAATGGCCAGTGGAGACACTACCCTAAGCATGCCAAAGGACTGGTCAAAGGTCTGGCACCTTTTTATTACCTTAAATGTAATACAGACACATACAAGAGATTGTTTGGCTGATGAAAGCCTGGTTGTAGGCATGTTCAGATGCAAACATCCACATGTCCTGTTGTTAACCCCTGGCTTGGGTCAAAGGGAGAGACAACACCTGCATCAAGTTCTAAAAACAGACACATTTTTACAAAAACACCACTACAAAGGGCTTGAAAATGCTGACTTGCAATCAAGCTACAAAGAGATCAAAAGTGCTGACTCTCAATAATCAAAAGTCAGAAAACTTACAAATCATGAAAGGTCTCATGAAACTGGTTTCAAGCTTCAAAAAGAATGCACTATTATTCCCTGATTATTCATTATGCATCATTATTCCCCTGATAATCTTCCCTTCTAGTGGGCTGCTAAATCAATGAATGACTCATTAAGAGCAGTTTTGTGAACTGGATCAATGGATTCATTGCAAAGAATGCAAAGAATGACTCGTTCATGAATCAGTCATCGCCATTTCTCTCATGAACGCCAGGTAGAGCAGATGCCAGCCATTTAAGGCAACAGCAACAATGTCAGTCCATTTCTCGTACGAAGCTATCGATTTTAAATATAGCAAACAAGCCTTACTACTTTATATTAGTAGTAATTATGTTGACTTTCACTTTGGTCCGCTTTATATTAAAAATACTGACCAGGATTGTTTTTAAATTCCCCAGGATGAGTAAATGACACCTAATTTCACTTTTGGGTGAACTACCCCTTTAAGATTTCGCAAAAGTGCCATGAGTCACCTTTCCTGAAGGTTTCGTGAGTAAACAAAGGCACGCTCTCCACAGGCATCAACAGAGACAAAGTCATGTACACAACATTGTGTACTCCAGGAGTTGAATTTTGGCATACAAATAAAGCTACTACAGACTAAACCACAAAATACAACCAGCTACCATTATATAACTGGCAATGCGACGCAACATGCCGACACATGGAAAGTACCTTCAATAAATGCCAAAAGCAGGAGCCTGAAGGAATGTCTGATAAGTGACACGCTCTTGCCTCGCTCTTACCATGTAAGGCTGAAATAATAAGGGATTAAGACATATGGAAGAAGGAAGTGATGGGTAAATATATTCAGACAGAAGCCAGAGGATTACCTAGTCAATGGTATTCTGATTGAAAATAATTATCGTGGGAGCCACATGCTCCTCTGCGACCTTTAGGACTTGTTAATTCAGAATGCTCTTATCGCACATGACGGCTGGCCCATTGCCCATTTTCAAATCAGACTCCTTCATATGTTTTTACATTAGTGACCTCTGAGGCATTAATCCATTTTGAATGACTAAAATAGGTGAAATCAAGTGAAAAGTGTGAAGCGTTTCTGGAGTAGATTGAAGTTAACAAATCTGAGTTGTGTTTAGTGTGAAAGTAGTGTTCTGAGTTCAAAACGAGCTCAACTCGATGACAGAAAATTGTTTTGACTCATCACAATTACAAAAATCAAGATTAAAGGGGTGGTAAACCACCATTTCACTTTTCTAACTTTAGCTAGTGTGTAATGTTGCTGTTTGAGCATAAACAACATCTGCAAAGTTACAACGTTTGAAGTTTAAAGCAAAGGGAGATATTTGGTTTTAAAGAAATCAATTTCTAAGGACTACAGCAAACGGCCGCTAGGGACTACTACACATTCCTCCAGGGTTGCTGACATCACCAGCCCCAATATTTACATAAACCCGAGAATATGAAATAAGGGGGGACGAGGCCATTTTGTATCGCTGCGGGGAATAGTTGTTGTGGTAGGCTAGTTAGTAGGCTGGAGTGTTGTTGCCAATGCCGACGAAACGCTGTTATTTTCATCCGGATTGCAGGTCCACTTTGTTCAGCCTTCCTAGGGACGGGGGTGCGTTGCAGTGCGTTTAACATACAACGTTATATGCATGCGTGTATGAGACAGAGGGGAACACGGTCGCATTTGCAGCAGATATATGCTGCCCATCATAAATCGAAGCACGAGACAGACAGGGGTCGGAGAAGACCAGAAAATGTGACATAATGGACAATATTCGTCTGTATTTGCAATACACAAGCCGCGGTTCAGCTGCGTGAGACAAACACTGCCAGTGTGAGACGGGCACGCGTGGCTCCCCCGCTGCACATTTCACGGAGGGAAGCTTCCACAATCTTCACGAGTTCAATGCAGGATTCTTACAACGGCTTGTCCTGAAAGATGGATTTAAAAACAGAAGCTGTTTACGGGCCACAACCTGTAAGTATGATTTATTTTTCGTCGATGTATTTTCCTGTAATAGTTCGTATTGTTAATTGTACGTTGTAGCAAGGAAGTACACAGATGACAACATTCATTTGGCTCTGCAACCCAGTTTGTTAAATGCTCATTCATACTTAACGTTATCCGACAAACACCTAACGTTACAAACTTTTTAAAATCTCAACAGCGAACTTGGCATTAGTGTAAATTTAGTGTAAAGCTCTTTGATTAGAGCTTTTATGTATTGTTTATCTACAGGCATGCTAAACATGGTTCTGTGTTTGATTTGGATACTATAGTAAAGAAAAATAGTAAAATTGTCTGGGTCTGATTCGGCTCAAATTGGTATGGTTTTATTGACGCCATTGTACTACCCAAAGCACAGGCTACCGGTAAAGGTAAGGGGCGTGACGTTTCCGACAAACGTGCACTAGGCGGTTAGCGAATCACAACACACTGGGCCAGCTAACCAATCTGAGCCCAGGAGGGACAGAGCAGTGTAGAATAAAGGTAAAATATATGAAAAATAATGAAATTTTTTAAAAACGAAGCATGAACACATGTTACAGTGCACCCCACAAACACAATCAAGCCTTCGAAAGAATGTTTTACCACCCCCTTTAATATTTAAAGCGGTCATGAACTGTGTTGTTTTATTGTTTTAAGATGTTTCCTGTGGTGCACTTATAATGTTAGAATGCTTTTTACATCAAAAATAGTCATAGCCCTGATTTTGGCCTCTGCTCTGAACGCTCTGTTTTAAGGGTCGTGCCCGCTGTGAGACTTCAGTGTAAACGCCCACTGCTGTGATTGGCTAATGTCTTTCCATTTGAAATAGCTAAGTATTACTCTCTCTTTTAGCACGTTTTTACTATTACAGCTCTCATGGTTAACTAATTGTTAAAGATGTTGCATTGCATTTAGATCTATTGCATTATATCGTGGCATGAAAGGTTGCAGAGATGAACATTGTAGCCGATCACTCACGTTGAGCCATGAAAGCAGTGATCTTGTCATTGCAACTGAGTTTCTGTACACCAACGAATGCTTTCATCTTCACTAACAGTGCAAACGTGATATAGTTAAGAGATTAGTTGAATAAAACGAGAGTCACTGATAAACGCGTCCCTGATAAACTCTCCTGTTTGATTGACAGCTTCAGCGGGTGCTGCTCCAACGATTGCAAAGGAAGCTTTCTTTGATCGCTTTCTTTATAGACTTTAATCACCGTTAAATAACAGATTATTTTATCCTACTAAGAGAAACAACGCAAGTTGATGTTTAGTCACTGGTTTGACTTACTGACACACAGACAAAGAACATCTGACTGTACATGAATCAGTACATTTCAGGTCAGGCATCAGAATTAACACAGCCCAGTGTTGCCGAGCCCAGGCACTGCTCAATATTTTGTAATCCTCAACGGCATGTTTATTGCTTGGTAGCTCGATCTGGTTTAGCTCGATCTGTTATTTAGGCTACCTATACTATTGCATGTCACGCACGAATCGGTGGGCGGGGCTAAACAGGCAGTAATGAAGTAGGCGTTGATCTTCTTCTGCAGAGGCGGTGCTTGCCTCCCTTTGACGTCATAGATCCCCACTTTGAAAAACCTATCATTTGCTGGGCCTGGTGTCCATAAAAGCTTTTATTCGACTAACAAGGAAGTTTTTAGTTCTAAAACTTAACCTCTTATATGTAAAAAGCTCAAGGAAAATTGTATTTCTCAGTTCATGACCCCTTAAAAAAAATATGGATGAACTGTTCCCTATAGATTGCTGCAATGATGACATGCTTAATGTCAGGTTGGCCCTACAAAAATGGCAGTATCACCCTGGTTTCTTCGACAAAAAACCTAAACCTTAAACCTAAACAAAAACCTTTTGGATTATACTATCAACTATAAATGAGATTTGGAGCCTAAATACAAATTGCCAGAAGAAAAAAGCTATAGACGAACTACACTGTGGTCGCAGGACTTCAACTGTTTCAGTATTTATTAAAAAAAAAAAGTTTGAGTTAGAAGAGTTTGCATAAGCGTGATTATAAACACAACGAGGCTGTAAGTGGACTAGTGAGTAGATGAGTTTACCTGTTTGGCATGATGATGTTTAATATCCCCAACAATCACTGTAGTCCTATAACGCTACTTGTTAGAAACTGCCTTTTACAATAAATAACAAAATGCCTTATAACAGTAATTCCCTCATGTTATGTTTATTTTATTTTATGTTGTGGAGTAAAATATTTCGAGCTTGAGTTCACCACAGGCCAAAAATGCATTCTAAAAACACTCACATTCAGGATTATTGAACTGAAAGTCTAAAATGCCAATTTGTTCCTGGGTTTTGGTCAAAAAAAAAAAAAACAAGTTATGCCTGCAGCACTCTATACGACCAATAACATGCATTAAGAAAATAATTATGGCCAATTTTGATTATGTTGACTTTAATGCATTGCACATTCATGATATTGTTGTTAAAGATTCATCACATGCATGTTATTCCAAAAATTAAATGTTTGTCTTCATAATCTTTCATCAAAATGCAATCCATGCCTCGTTGAACAATATTCAGATGACCTCCAGCAAGGTTCTTCAATGCAGGGAAGGCATCCGTCTACTGTTGTCAATACAAACTGAAAAGGCTGGCATTCCTTCCACCCGTCCACAGCGTACAAAAGAGCAGCAGAGAGAGAAAAAACCTTCAAAGCAGCGAGCAGCCACTGTTCAAAGTTACATCAGTGTGACTGTTTGAGATGAAGAGAGTGAGAAGTCAGTGCTAGTTGAGGATTACACTGAAGTCTAAAGCTACATGCCTTTCTAAAGCCAACTACCCACACAGTCGCACATGCCTTTATGCGTTCATCTCCAAATGAAAGACGTCAATGGATCTCAATCGCTGTTGTCACCGCTTTCACAAACAAAGAGTTTTCCATTTCGGCACCAGGTTTCTGCCGATAAAGGGAAGCGTTTATATTTTGGCAAAGTGGCAGCAACATCACCACAAGTCACTCAACGGGATTTTCATTGCAGCGATGATATTTTCAAAGATATGTCGTAAGATCTAAATAAGACTTGGAAGCGGCCTGCAGGGAATGTATTTGTTGTCAAACATGAGATGAACTGTATACTGTTGTTAGGGACACCGTGTTTGATAAGATTATGTGTGATTAAGCATGGTGATGAATGGCTGTTATTGTTTAGAGATTACTCAAATTACTCAAAGAAACATCTGTGGTACGTATAGAGCACACAAACTAGATAAACGCTTAGTCAGATTTTCATCTGGCCCTAAAATACCATCCTTCGCCAGTTAAAAATAAACACAGCCAAAGTTAAACTGTTTGAGAAGGGAGCGAGGGAATGCGAGGGGTTCTCGGAGTCTGACGTTGATCAAGAGAGAAGAATAGAAGTCAGTCGTTTTTCATCTGTAAGAATTCACAATAGTGATAGGCTTCATTTGTCAAGTGACAATCGGTTAAAAACCCCACTTTAAACATGATACTCTTACAACTTAATACATACACGGGAGGTCACGTAGACTAGCTGGATATAAACATCTTTTACAGCTGTGGCTGTCTGCCGGAGGAAGAAAAACAATCAGGAACTGCATTTTTACGTTTTCGGAAGCAAAAAAGTGCTGCTTGTCTGAACAAAAATCGCTGCCAGGGGTTTTTAAGCAGTTGCTAAGGTGTTTTTAGTGGTTTATGTCAATTGCTAGGTTGCTAGGTTATTCTGGGTGGTCTCTGTGATATTCTGTTTCTAGATATGGCTTGGGACCCTCCTTCATTTTTAGGCTAAGAGTTTATTTTGCCTATTTTACTATCCATCTCAAAAAAACAAAAACAAAAAAGTACATATTTAGGGGCTATCACATCGTTTAGATCTAAGAACTTAGTTAGTTATAGGAACTTTTTCCTGGTTGCATTCGCACCACCAGTAGGAACTCTGAAGTGACGCAAGCTGCGCTGGTATTTGTGACTTTTATTTTGACGGTGTGGCGGACATTTATTTTGACGGCGCTGAAAACGGCAGTCTTCATTTGTTCATTCATTCTTTGTCTTCATTCGTTTACGATCTGTTTAACAGTCCTGTCTCATCATTATTAGATAGAACTGTTATATACAAAGAGAGTAGACAGTATATGAAAAAGTATTCGCGTTTGCCATGTGGTTGATGTCCAATGTCGCTAGCTGAGCAGAAATACATAACCATGTTTCGCTTGGTCCCCTCAAAGGATTTTCTCTTTAGTGTAAAGGTTGAGAGGTCCATTTATCACTGTTTTCCAAGTTCGTAGAGTTAGTTTCTGGAATAAATATATAGGCTATAATCTCTGTCTGTCACACTGTCTTTTTGGGGTTTTTTTAAATGGCAGGATCTAGTGTTTTGAGCATGTTTGGCCAATCAGCGTACACTTACATCATTGGTAGTTCCTATTGTGTTGGGTTAGACCCTACTCTGAAGTAGGAGATAAATTAGTACACCCAAAAGGAGTTCCTTTAACTAAAATTGAAACATCAAAATCCAGCGGGTACTTCCGCCAATAGTTCTAGGAACTATAATTTCGCTTCTCTGGTGGGAAAAGCCCT
Source organism: Romanogobio albipinnatus (assembly GCA_023566225.1). Classification (NCBI taxonomy): domain Eukaryota; kingdom Metazoa; phylum Chordata; class Actinopteri; order Cypriniformes; family Gobionidae; genus Romanogobio; species Romanogobio albipinnatus. The sequence goes on along the minus strand of CM042244.1, from coordinate 18,558,449 downwards.
TTTTCTTCAATGAGTCACATGATCTGAGGAATTAGTAGCCTCTTTCATACAAAGATTCTCAAAATTTCAGGGGGAAAAAAAATCCCAACATTTCAGGATTAATCCTGGCAATGTTACTCGGTTCTTATCAAATTTTCCAGCATGCCAGCTTGCATTCACACATGGCTCTCCAGCAATTTGACAGCAATTTTATTCACGTCTGAAGCAACAGTGACTACGTTTACATGAACTTAAAGGTGTCATGAACTGGCTTTTTATGAACTGTCATGAACTGTTTGTGTGGTTTTTACATTCAAAAACATCATAATGAATAAGTAATAGGCTATTTTCTACCCTGGTTTTGAGCCTCTCTGAAATACACTCGGATTTGATGGGCGTGCCGCACTGAACACTTGGAAGTAAACGCCCACGGCTAGGATTGGATAAGATTTGCATATTTAATGAGCTTCAGCTACCGTCAGTCCCAGGAATCGTCTGGGGGAAATGCTCAGAGGACCGACCAAACCAATTCAATAACACCTTCTCCACCCTGTGACAGGGTGCTAAGGTATGTAATCAATAGATTTCAAACTATCTGTAATGTTATGCAAAACTAACACATTTTGCTGGAGAATGTAAATTATGTGGTCATGTAAACAAATAAGGAGCATTTGTATAGGATTTTCAAGAGTATGCATTGTGTGGGAGAAGTAAAGTAATGGAAAGGTGCAGACAGAGCCCTTATTGTAGGAGACGCACATATATGCAACAAGCCGCTGCAAACACAGTGCATGTAAACGTTGCAATAAGCAGATTTGTGGTGTGCATGTAAACCTAATTCATTGTGGACGAGTTACATACCAAAGCTTAATATTACCAGCAGTAAGAGTCATGCTTGTCTTTTTTTATTAGCCAATATACGTGTCAGGTTATAATATTCTTCTTGCAATAACTTGGTTGTAAAAATTGTAGTAAATGGGCAGTGTTTTAGACATCCAAGAACTTTCCCCTTAGATTCCAGTATGGCATGAAGATTCAATTTTCTTTTTTCTGGTACAATAGCGTTACCCAATACTATGGTTTTCATCAGTCATCATCCACTGAGCGCGGTTTCTAACATTATGGCAGACACATTGGAGCTTTCTTGACCCCTCATTCGGTGAAGGAAATTCTTCCTTCCATGAGATCAAAGCCAATGTATCAGAAGCCAGAGGGCAGATCAATTATCGGAGCACTTTCCACTGTCCAGCTTGTTACGATCAGATGTTCAGACAAATCTGGCTCTTTTCAGGGGCCAGAGGGGAGGGGGGTAATCAAATAGCTCTCTATTTTTCTTCCTCTGCCGAGTCTCTAGCACATTGACAAATGTCACCCTGTAAAAAAATCCAGCGCTGGTCCCCTGAAAGCCTAGCAGCTGTGTTGGCCGGGAACTCCTGAGGCACGTTGCTGCCAGATTCCCAATTGACAACAGGGGAAAACAAGCAGGTGTGCAGCTGAGGAAGACAAGTATATTCGAAAAGGGAGATTATGGGGGAAACCACACACGCGGACCAAACGCCTTGACCACGATTACATGACAGACGACTGGAAAAGAAAAAAAACACGTCCTTGAGTAGCCGAGGCAGCAGACTCCAGAGGAGAACGGAGTGCTTATGCTTGCTCTTTGTGTGATAAGAAATGGGATGGAGGCAGAGTCATTAAAACTGTGTGAGATAAGAGAGAGCTCATTCAGACGTGTCGACCCTCCTGATTAAGAGGCTAATTCTCTAGATGTCAGTCAAACCTGGAAGGAGAATGTTTTACCACACACTAAAAATGAGATGGAAGTCCTTGAACAATAGAAGGCTTTTCTTCAATAGCTATTCCTAATCAAAATCCCTTAAAACCACACATTCAATGCAGTATTTTTTGTTAGAGGGCAATATTAACATTACTCTGAATTCATAAATTATTTCAAGTATAATAAAAGGGACAAAAAAAAAAAGTTAAACAAAATATAGTGCAGAAAATGGGCCAATATAAACAACTGGAATCATTCTACCTCAAATGAATAAGACCTTAACAAATAAGCAAAACAAAACAAATAAATACAGCTTTTACTTAGGGAAACAAGGTCTTACCAGTTTCTCTCTGAAGACCATCTGTCTCAACCATTTAAAGTCGAGAGGTTTGAAAGCAGAGAAGACAAAGAGGGAATCTTTTTCATAGCGTTCAGGCTTCTGGATGGCCCCCTCGGGATAGGTTATCCTCATGGTGGTCTTAGTACCTACATCTCTGGTGTAACCATTCACTGGGGCCTCGTTGAGTCTAAAAAGTGCAAATCAGTTGCATTTGTGTCTACAGTCCTTTTATATGTTCAGTTTATTGATTTGGTCATTAAAAAAGTAGAACAAGGTAACTTTGTGGACACTCACCTTACTACAACATCGTATTCGTCGATGCGGGATCCTAAAGACTTGTTGCTAAGGATACCGCCATTACCTACTATTACACATCTTTTACAACTCAAACTGCAAAGAGAACATATGAGAAAACAGGTGGCATTACTCTAAAACCTGCAAACATCACATTTTAATACACATTAAAATATACACAGTCATTAAGATTAAATTAATACTTTTATTCAGCAGGATGCATTAAACTGATCAAAAAAGATTTCCCATTTTAATTAAATACATCACTAGCTAAGTTTCCCTCACCCTGTTTTTATGCGCATTTTGAAGTAGGGATGCAACAATTATAGATTTTGTTGATAATAATAATAATAATAATAATAATAATAATGTTGAAATTATTATGCATTCATTAATTTCACAACAATGTATCACATGAACACTCTTTAGATTTTATAGTGTTATTTTTTGCAACCCTTTGAACCAGAAATAACACCGTAACCAAATAATACAGCACAAAATAATAATAAAGACAAAAGTCCATCTCTCCCTTTGGAATTAAAGAAAGATGACAATGTGAATTTTCGGTTTCATCAACTAATTGCCTGTTTATTTAATAAATAAGAAGCAAACCAGGAACGCCGGGAATGAATTTCCGTGCGTAACGAACCCACTGGCCATGTTTCCGCAGCCTTTATAGCCATAAGGCTGAAACTATAGTGTCTTTCTGTTTTTAATACATTTGTTGAATATATGTTTTAATTACAGTAGGCCTATTATAGATAGTTTTGATATTTGTGGCTGCACCAGGGTCCGTTATTTACTAGTTCTGAGAACTTCAGAAATGTGGAAAGTTATTAAATAGCTGTAAATAGACTATGATTCTTTTATTTTTTTTAAAATAATTTTTCTTATAACAACTCTTGCTTACTGATATGAACAAGTGATTTATCTTTCATCCAAAGCCATTTTTGAATTTAGAATCATAGTTACAACTATTTAATGGACACTTTTCACATTTCTGAAGTGATATAATTGTGGCAGGGTTAACAACATAGATTTAGTGGAAGTATAGTGGTAATGTAGCGGTGAACTACAGCAATATGTATTCTCATTTTCCCCAGTAGCTACAGCTCCAAATAATAATAATAAATAAAGTTAATATAGTATCTGGTAAGGACATATTATATTAATAATGCAATCAGTCAGTAAATAAAGTTCAACTCTCTTGCATCTGGTCCGTCGATGAAGCCATGTCTTTTGCATGTTTTACAAAAGGCGTCCATTCACAACTGACTTCCGGAAAAACGGGATTGACCAATTACATTTCAGGTTACAATGAAATAAGTAAAGTCCCGCCCCATGACTGACAAAAATAAAAAGTTTTGCGGGCTGCCGTTTCCTCGCATGTAGATCTGTTATTCTCTCGCTGGAGTGATTCACTGCGCGAGCAAGCAACAGTTGTGCGCTCGGTTATTAATGGCATTATAATGCCGCCATAGATGATCCATGCTCTGTAAATATCCATGTTAGTGTGGGGGGAATAAACTGAACTGTTACGATCACTAACGGTCATCCATACGCATTAATTTTAATCATCTTTTTAATAATTCCTCTAATAAAAGTCATGTCTATTATTTGTTTGTTTGCGTCACTGCTAAATTCAAACATGCTTCCGCGCTTTGGCTGGTTCTGAGCCAGAGACAACGCTCTCAGTGCTTTTCATATATCACTATTCAACCACATAAATGTTTATTTGTAGATTTAAATAGACATTTAAATGAATTACTAGCCTATATAAAAAAAGACGTGTAGCCTATAGTCTGTTAAATTTAAATTCCATACACTGAGATCAATGGAAGCTGCAATAATAATGCTTTCAATTATCATTTAAATAAACGTTTTATTCATATCAGATACACATTGTGCATGAAACAATAAAGTTTGTTCTTCTCCCATGTTCACTGGCCACTTCTATGTATTTCAGGGAAAATTGATGAATTTGCGTGGTCGGAATCGCTGCATCAGAAACGAGTGATGGAAACAGAAAATATTAAATATATTAAAATTGAAAAAAGTTATTTTAAATTGTAATAATATTCATAGTATTAATGTTTTACTGACATAATGCAGCCATAGTAAAAATAACCATCATTTAAAAAAATGAAAATAACAAAAAATAACCTTTGGAACGGTCTACAACAAATTTTATGGCTTTTATGGCAACACACATATCCAGGACATGGACCTTAATTAAAGAAAATTAATTTATAGCGAGTGATGCATTTTAAAAGTCTTACCTATCCAAATCTGGACCCAGTCCATAATTCTTTGTGGTAGATAATATAACATCTATGATTCTTTCTGTAGAGAGAGAGCCAGATAACAAGAAAGAACAAAAAGATTAAACAAAAACATCTCCAAATGGTTACGGCTTTAATCTGACTCAAATGATTTTCTCCATCATCTACACTCCTGGTGGTCTGATGGAGAAGCATGATTGTATTATTTACTTGGAGACTCCTGGAAGTATCATCAACTGAAAATAGGTTACTGACAAGTTGGAAAAAGCAGTCTGTAAAAGTGGAAAGGAATTTTACTTGTTTGCAAATGGCAGTGCCAAAGACTTCAATTGAATGCCCTCCCATGCTCTCAGTGTCACCTCATGATGTAAATTTACAGAGCTGTTTGGTCATAGCGATCATTCCTCCGATACCCTCGAAGGCATTCATGGAAGCCACAGATTATGCCGCCTGATTTCACTGAAGACACCGGATTTCCTAGTAAGGTTGCATAAGTGTGATCCATTGAGTTAACTAAAGCATTAGTATGCATACTATAAAAGGCCAAAAGACGGGAAAACGGATTGAAAGTGCTAATTCAATGAGCACAAATATATACAGACACACCCATCTTCCCAACATACCCAACTATATTCTAAAGAACAAGAATCTAAAAGGCATAACATGTAGGGAAACACTTTGGGAGGTCTGTTAGGCACTTTGCAGTACGTGTGAGGCGCCAAATCTACATCTGTACATAATTCTTCCTTTTTTTCCCCGTCCGGTGGTTTGAAAGCATCTACCCTAATGACTACCATTACTGTTTCTGACAACAAAGAGTTCACATGTGAGATTATCTTTTTTTATTGCCATAGACGCTATGTTATTGAGAGGCACACATAATAGGATGCACCAATGTAGTCCTGTGGTTTGGTTTGAAGTGAATGGGTGTGATTACAACCATTAATTCAGCATGTGTAAACCGTCTGTTAATTGATTCATCCTCCAGAAATGCCGGTGTAGTGCGAAAGCTAGCGTAAGCTAACGTAAATCTGCATTGACCCTAAACTGTGACCTGAATGATTAAAAAGCATCAGGGAGTAGCCGTCATTGTTTGGACAAAGCGCTGACGGCTCACATCAAGCATCACCACGCACTGCAAAAACAGCGGCCGGACCACACTGGAATAAGAAACTGAAAAATATATATGTGTATTTCAGGGTTTCGCAAAGAAATAAGAGCAATAGGTTCAAATTGTTTTCAGATAAACGCCATAAACATTTCAGCCAATTATCACTCTTGGCAGTTTAAACAAACGAGCCCCACATCTTCGTTTCGGCAAGGGGAAATCGTGCTCTGAAATAAAGTTGAAACGATACTTTTGAGAACATGAGGGGCTAATAATCACAACAACAAAAAAACATCTGGAGCATGATTTCTGAGAGTACGAGTCACAATGACACATTTCTCTCATGTAATGTTTGTCAGGAAGCTTTTTTTGTTTAAAAACGGATCAAACACGCTCATAAACTATTTAAACAATTCATCGTGAGTATTAGAGGAACTTCACTAAAGTAGCTAAGAGTGACACTTCATCCTGAGTCACTGGAGATTTTTAAGAGGCTACTTAATATTGTACGGCACTTAAAAGGCCAAACTTACAGTCAAAACAGCCCTAATGGTTTATTCTCCTTTGAGGTATTTGGTTCTCCTGTCTGTAAAGGATGTTGGGATTACCTTACGGTCGACATGACCATCTGCAATGCTTTGACTGAATGTTTTCCACTTAGGGGGACATAATCAAGAGCAGAAATCACAAAGTCGTAGGTGGCCGCAGGGATCGCTTATATCAGAATTGGTAGTGCAGAAATAAGACATCTATTTTTATGCCTTTCTGGCCCACTACTCGAGAACCTTTGTCAAGCTCTATTCAAGAACCACACGTCTCACCTATCCAAATGAATAAAGTTAAAAGCGAAGTCACGCTAGACTCACGATCCGTGCAGCAAACAGAAACCAGGTGTAATGTAAACATGGGTCCTGCTCTTTTGAAAGTCTTCATGTGTGTGGACACGGCAGCCCTTAACCGAACACAAAGGTTACATTCAAGGTACCCTTATGTGCCCGTTGCCCTCAAGTGCTGGAACATTTGACAATGTGCTGAAATCTAAGATGTAATCATCTTTTTAGACAGAGGGGGAAAAAATGACTGAGCAGACAACGGAGGATTACATTAACAACCAATTGATTTCAAGAAACTGTTTTCTTATCTACAGGTCTTTTCTAAAGGTCTTATTCTCTTTGATACATTCACAAAAGCTCAGAAGAATGAAGTTCTTGTTCTCTGTTGAATGGAATAAAACCCCCACATCACTGAAGTACATAAATGTCTGCCATACTGTGCATTGCATCTGGCCACGTACACACGTTTTCTCAGACACTACTGCAGTCACTCCTGAATCATAGTATGAGTTTGGCATTCTACGGCTAAAAAGAAACATGAACACTAACAGATTAAAACATATGGGAGATTATGATGGGAGTAATTTTTGTGACCAGAGACGAATTATTGCCAAGCAATACTTTTAATTTATGCCATTTACGCCTCGCTTGACTTTTCAGAAGTGAATTTGCTTGTAGAATGCAATTGTATCGATAATAAAGCCCTGTATTAGAACGGAATTCCAGATTTGATTCAATTCTGATTCACAAGCTAAATTAGATTATGATTCAACTTCATTTGGGTATGTTTTGCCAATTTTTGGATGAAGGGTGGAGAACTGAAAAAAGATCATTTGTGGTAGGAGTGCACGATATTTCATTTTAGCATCGATATTGTGATGTGTGCAATATTTTGTCTGTTGCGATAGTCAATGTGTCAGATTATGCGATTTTGACTCACAATGGAGATAGTGGGTTAAACCACTGAACTGATACGCAGAAGGTTGCCGGTTCAATCACAGCAGTCGCCACCACCAGTTTGTTCTTGAGCAAGGCACTTTACTCCATGTTGCTCCAGGGGGATTGTCCCTGTAATAAGTGCACCGTAAAGCCACGTTTCCACCACAGAAACTTTCCCCAGGAACTAGGGACTTTGGGGTGGTAATCAGTTACCCCTTTTCCACCAAAGCAGTGCTAGAGCTAGATCGGAGCCAGAGCCTAGTTTCAAATCGGTTCTTTGTGTTTCCACACCCAAAGCCCCAGCTCCGAGCCAGGAAAAGTGGTTCTTTAGTAGCACCAAAACATTGCTGGGCTAGAACAGGGCTAGAAGTAAGAACCGATTACGTCAGGCGCTGGGGGCGGGGTCAACCAGACCAACACAGACTTGAGATCCACCATTGTTGAAATAGCAGCTAATGGAGCTAACAGCTGCTGCTCGTTTGTAATCTCCGTCTATAATTACGGCAAACTGTGTTTTCGTTGTGTTTTAATGCCGATGTAGGATCGTAAAGCCGTGTGAATCAATAGTAACGCAACGTTTGCATTGTTGATGGAAGGCTTGTTCGCAGCGGTGCTGTGCAAAGACCGATCGCCGTATGATAACGAGTCCAGCGAGAGCATACGACTCCTTATGCTTTTGATTCATTCATGTGTTTTTTTAAATATTATACGTGGATCGGTCTGCGCAGCGCCGATGCATCTTGAACAAGCCTGGTGTGTGTGTGTTTCTCGCTAGCGTTGCTGAGAAAGATGAGACGTATACAGTGACGTAAGACCTGGCTCTGTTGTGGCTCTCTAGCCTGTGGAAACGCAAACGGTTCTTAGCAGGCTCCTCAGTTGAACCAACTATGAACTGGGACTAGCTCTGGCTCCGATCTAGCTCTAGCACTGCCTTGGTGGAAAAGGGGTAAATGTGTTTCAACCGTGGGAACCGGGGTCTAAAAGTCCCAGGTAAAGATTTCCCCATCAAAACGGCCCTGCTTGCGAGGTAGTACTTTTTCAAAGTTCAGGAACTAGTCCTATGTCACCGGACTAATCTTCACAGTACTTTAGACCACGATGGAAACGCAGACAGCAGCAGGTCTGGGGGAAAAAAAGAGTTCCTGGGACAAATTGTTCCGGGTAATTTCGGTGGAAACAGGGCATAAGTCGCTTTGGATAAAAGCATCTGCTAAATGCATAAATGTAAATGTCTTGTTTTCATTTCGCCATGTTTGAAAGCTGTGTACAGAAGGACTTCTGTGCTCTTATTGGTCAATGTCACAAATGTAAAAATAATAATCATTTTTTAAACGTGCTAGTCTTTCTGTCTGGATGTTGTGAAGTATCACAGACGGGCCATCGGTTGTCATCCGCTATGACACACTATACGAGATGAAACGATCGATTCTTGCATCCCGACACCCATTGTCGTTTATGAATCACCACCACGACACCCTACGCTATGGCAAACGAAGCATGCCAAAATCGGGCTGATATCGTGTCTGAACCCCGTAATAGTCACATCGCAGGATATGACAGGGCAATCGTGGCCTAATGGTAAGAGAGTCAGACTGGTAACACGAAGGTTGCAGATTCGATTCTCAATACCAGAAATGACTGAGAAACCACAGCAAAAATGGCTGCCCACGGTATGCAGGTATGCATGTCCACGGTTTGCAGTGTGTGTTTGTTCACTACTCCTAATGTGTCTGCACCAAGTATGGGTTACCATACTTGGCCTTCACATCACTTTCACTTTTTCAGGATATGTGATGTCAAGTATAGGGACTGTAGTTAATCTGTACAGACCAGGCACCATGGTTCGAAACTCACTTGACTCTCGGGTTAATTGCAAAGTTTAACCATCAAAGATCGAAGTATAATTTGCATTTGTTTTAGGTCCTGTCGGATTAAACATTAAAGCGATTTTAAACCATTTGAGTGCAAGACGACGCAAACTCAATTAGAAACTTGCGTACACACAGAGCAGCACTGAAAGAACGTGAACACAGAATTCCATTCTCTTTCGCATCTATTTGTGCTTGAATGGACACATAAATGCAAAATGTCAAAATGCCCATTTCAGTGAGTATCCTCGTAAACACGGTCACTTATGACTTACGTGAACATAAACAATTGATAAAGAAAATGGATGCGTATCACTATATTGGATCAGTGCCTTTGATCTTAGACAGCAGCAGGACTATTAGGCTGCTGACACGGTGTCCAAAAATCCATTCCGTGTAGACCTCTAGAGAAGTGCTTCATACTGATCCAAACCATTAACTCATCTTTTTATACGGTTCATTTAAAAAAACGTTTTTTTGGAAACAAGACAGCATTTGGAGAACATTGTTGTTAAATGGCAAAGTCCACCTTAAGAAATCTTTTTTAAAAAGGATACATACCTTGTGTTTTAAATCCAAATGGAGGTAAATAGTTGGTAACTTTTGCAAGCCGCTTAAAGTTTCGGTCCAGAAACATGGAAGCTGGCTTACTAAACCTGCAATAGCATAAGAAACATAATATAATGAATGCATATCCAATGGACAACTAACATTCAGACAAATGCAAATTCTGCAGATTTGATAGAAGACTGCAAAAACATCTCCATATCAAAAGTCAATTCCATATCAAAAGGTCTAATAACATATAGCCAAACAACACATTCCCTTTCCCGGACATCAGGAGCTTGGGAAGTCAAAAGGGGCTTTTGTATGTGAGAGGTCTCACTTCGTCTCGGCTTTGACCTGTGATTAAAGTTTAAAACAGTGTGGCTGAACCAGCACCAATCAATCACGAACCCAGGCCTCTGTTCACCCCTTCTCAAGAGAAGTCAGGGGATACCCTACCCGGAGGCCATTTCCCAGCACACTCCCCTCTTACATCTAGATGTGCAAACGCAACGATGAATGCCTGTGTCTCTGACCCGGAGATCCTCACTGTCATTTCTTATCTACTCCGCCTGCTACCAAAGGGCATTTCGACAACATTTAAAGCAATACAAATGGGAAATCTCCAGGAAGTGGAACATTGAACTGCTCAAAGGTGCCGGTAGGCAGTGTGAACTCTCAGAAGCCATCAAACTATTTTTCAATACCAGATCCCTTACAGGGGTCATTTAATGATTTAATTTTACAAGAACTGAGCAAGTCTCAGACAGCAGAAGCATTTTCCACAAACACGTCGTGAACGCTGCCTCTTTTCTGCTTCCGTAAGTGTGGCCACACGATGGATGTCTGTTTTTAGAACACCCTCCCAACTCAACAGGCTCATTATTCATTCACAAACACGAGGATATTGGATAATTTTTCTTTTTTTTCTTCTTCTTTCTCAGTTCTTTTATGATTAAGTTAGAAAATTGCAGTAGATTGGTCAGTTGGTTGGGGGGTGACTAACAAGGAAAGTTTGTCGAGAGGTACAGACGGTTTGAAAAAATTAGGCCCCTTAAGAAAACATAAGACTAATCATGGGTCAGAATAAGAGAACACACGGGTCATTTAAAAATACAGGTCCTGCTTTTGGGAAGAAAAAGCAGAACCCCTATCCCAAAATCCTTTCCAAAGTACAGGTTAATGACCATCCATATTCACAATAAAGAGAGCATTTTAACAAGCCTTTTTGGTAATGGAGGACTCCAGTTGCTTTTAAACAATCTAAATCTACAACAATGTCTGATATGTGGGGAAAATGAGGACACAGAAGATGCCAATCGAAGAAAAAGTCAAAAAGAGCAATGGCAGGAAATGAGATGAGGAAATGAATGGGCTCACTATTGGCAACAATTTAACAGACTCAGATAAAAGTGTGTCGATTTCATGTCCTAATTGCTTAAGGCCAGAGGACGTCCGACAACGTCAAGAAAAAAGGAAAAAACTGTCGCATCGGATCCTCTTCTAATTTCACCTGATAAAAGACGACAAAGCGAAAACTTGCCAAAACAAACTGGGATTAATTAACTTGTGGCTTGTGGGGTGCGGACTAACTCGCATTATAAATGGCTAGGGTGAGAAAGCTTTAGGTCTAAAGACAGACAGGGGTCTGCTTGTCATAAAGGGGTCCTGAACAGGAGGCCTGTGCACATTGTGCTCATTTCCTCATGGCTATCTCTCACTGGGGGCTGTATTTTCATAACCGCCCGCTCAAGTTCAACCAAGACATTTGATTTAAGAGTCCAATACAAACAATTTTGGGAAAGGAGTGGAGGTGTTGAAAATAAAGTGGATTCCAGGGGTGAGCCAATGACTGAACTAACAGAGGGTGGGATCACATGGCTTCAGGTGGTTTCCTACACGTGCAGGGAGGGATCCCCTAATAAAATGAAACTGCTAAAGGGAGAAATAAGTGATTGCCTAAATGACCACATACTGAACATGCAAGTGGGCTTTAACCCTGATAGAACCATCCCTACTTTATCCAACAACTGATTGGTGAGGCGGACTTTCACCAAGAGTATAGCATTTTAAGAAATATTTTTCATTTTAAAAGCATGTCAAATCATTAAAACAAAATATTTTTAAAACGTTAATTTTAAAAATATTTTTTGCGCATTTTCAAATTCAGATTTTTCAATTTAATGAAGAGATTTAATATAAAACTGCACAAGGATAAAAGTAAAATTTAAAGGCACAGTATGTAACTGTCGCACATTAGAGGTTGCTTATTCAAAACAATTAAGGCGTATTTCAATGACACCGTGAATGAGCGTGGAATCAGTTGTCGTCTTCACCTCCGCAGCCATTGGAAAGAAATCCGATGGGAGTTTTATTAAATGTTACTGTTATATGGAGCGGATCGAGGCCGGTGGAACGAATGCTAATGAGGGACACCTGCGCGACACACCGGCTTTTATTATGCTTATATGCCACTGTCGCTCCTTTTGTTTTGTTGTTTATGTCCGTTGAGAATAATTCACGTTATTTTATTTCATTCTAATGAAATGGCCACAAGTGCTGAAAACTACGCAGGTCACTTTATTTGACAAATTAAATTTGTGGTTTTACTTGGTCAAAAACAATTATACTAAAAATACATGCGAGTGTGTTGAAAGTTTGCTGTGTGGCTGGTATGAGACACTTGTTGCACACTATTAGAATATCATATTAATAAAAAGCTGGATGACGTGTTTCAGTGGCATACAATTAATTCTAAAACATAGCATGGTGGAGAGAAATGCTGTATTACTGTTAATACAAATACAGCTCTTTCTGTGCTATTTTAGCCACTGTCAAAATAGTGTTGTCTGATTTACTTTTTGGGTACAAACATGTTACTCAGAGTCACAGTATATCAAGAAAAAAAAAAAAGAGATTCAAACAAGAAGACTAACCGTGTTAAGCTATGTAACAATGATTCGTTTTCTGTCGATAAATGTATCCAAAAAGTTGCTCACCTGTCTAATAAAACGTGTAATATTAAATGGTAATCAAGGGTAACGTGGATATGACGTCACTGACAGGCGACGCAATTGCTGATTTCTCTAGATTTAAACATTGCTGGAAACATCGTGTGTTTTTTGGATATTTTAATTATTCTTACATATTGTGCCTTTAATTATACTAGGTGACTTTCTTGAATTTGAGTTCTTTAATCCAAACAGACACAATTAAATGCTAAATAAAAAAAATGTCCAACTACAAAACTAATATGATTATTGATTCATTCAATGGAAACACTTAAGGTTCAATTCGTTTACATTAGTTATTGCATTAGGTATCATGGACATGCACTAACAAATTTCACAGCATTTATTAATCTAACGCTACACTTTGTATATACTTTGTAATTCTTTTACTTAAAAATTCCCATTATTGTATAATCTTGAATTAGTAAGGATCAACAGTATATTTATCATTCATAACTATTGTAAACATAAAACCTATAATCCGTTTTACACATTCAGAAAGTAGATACAATGTTAATGATACAATACAATGATACAACGACTTTAGTTCACCGTGATTCTGGCAAAATTTAAACTGAATCAATGTATCCTAAACATCATTATAAATAATTTATCATGCAATAAAAAAGCTTAAATATTTGTGTTGTAATGATGTGGCAGCAGTGCCTTTTGACCCTGAAAGATAAACAGAGACCCTGAGAACCTTGATCCATCACATGTTAATTAGAGGCACATTGTAGACACTGTTAACACACATGCTGTTAATTGGGGGACCTGTTAAAAAGTTTCAGGCACCAATTCAGACATTGCTCTGCTTTATGGGTCTCACGATGCTTGTACTGCCTCTAAACAAATAATGACAAAACTGCATCCTCTGCAACACGAACTTGTCATTCTTGTTGTCAAGCTTTCTTTACATGCTCTCTTCTTTTAAAAGCTTATTTCCTTAAATTAATATATTTGTTTAGTCAGTTTTTGTTTAAATCAATCCAGGGCAACCATCTGACTTGAACTAAATATTGCTGTTGCTATTGTGTGATAGTTACTGTTTTGTGATAGCTGCTAAAATCCCTTCCAAAATAATCTTGCTTGATTGGTGGAAAAGCTATTTCTAAACAATCTTATGGCGATGAGAGAAATATCCATGAACAAACCAGACCGTGATGCTTAATGTTTATCATCGCTGGGCATGCTGTAGTGGAAAAATGACTTCTGCTAACAATAGCCAGCCAGAGAAGTATCCTAAAGATGAGGGAACAATGGAATACGGATGCCAGCAAAGACGGAAAGTTCCATCAAAGGCCCATGACGTCACAAGGGGTCGCTGAGTGTTGGGTGACATCATTGGGAGTCGAGGAGCGCTCTGAGGATTTAGTCAAATGGAAGAAGTTGACTCATTCGGCTCTCCACAGTGGCTGCTTTACAGAGCTTTATCCTCTCAGCCGCAAAGACAGAATCACTGTCCACTTCCAAAAGAGTTACAACAGGCGCATTGTGGAGCTGGCGAGCATGCGGAAGTGGTTGTTTGTTGTGGTAGGTCACAAATTAACAAGGACTTAAAGGATCAGAGGAGAAGCTTTCTGTTCAATCCGAGATATTATGAGACTGGCCTCAGGGGCTTCGTATCTGAGAAGTGACATAGTGTCTCTCGAAACCAGGGAGAGTTGAATGCATGGGGAGCTTGGTAAATCAGGGCTAAAGAAGTAAATCTTTAACAAAGCGGTCCTCCATTCAGAGTTCGTACTCAGATCTGAAGACGACAGAGAGCTCAATATTGCAAAGCCCTGCAGATCAAAAGCAGGTTTAAAAAAATCTGAACAGATGATAATAAAAAGGTGGATAAAAACACAGCATTCAGCCAAAGCTTCTTTGTGATCTTCCATCCCATCTGCCATCTTCAACTATCCTCCTTTTGAAATACGAAATACCTTTTCTCAAAACACAACCACATCTAGTAATGCGCCGATTCACGTTAAACTGCAATGGACCTCAATTCATGCATCAGGACTCAACAAGAAGATTGTTTTTCTGTCAGTCCCCACTTTGATAAACAATTCATTTTATATTTAGACACTTCTGTGTGATTTTTTTTTCAAAAATGTCTTATATTTTCAACATATCACCCATCTCAGACAGCTAACTTTAACTTGGGGACATATTAATTACACAATTATGATGCACCAAATATTTTTTTCCTGATACACCAACACCAAAATAAAAGTTACTTTAATAAATCATATGTAATGTAATAATCAACAGTCAAATAAAAACGAGTTGTAAAGACATTTAAACTGCAAAAAGGGTAGTTTTTTTAAAATAATCAAACTATCTACCAATTGCAGCATGTGTCAGAAATGAAACGGATCTTACCATATCTGAATTTCAGCTCTGGAGGCTTCGTCAGCGCTTGTATACACAGTGATACAGTAATGATGGCGTAATTTTTTTCTGCATCAATTCCAGCCCGAGCCCTCGAATATATTCGAATATTCTGGTCCAGCCCTACCTGTTACATACCAATGTATGTTCGTTCGATGGGTTGGTATTCGATTGTCAATTTTGGGATCCGAACATTAGTTTTTTTTTTTTTTAGCACACCTGGCATCCCCCTCAACACAGCTCTCATTCGCGCCTGCACATTTTAACACTATAAATGTCTGGCGAAATACAATACTCCCTTTTATAGCCTATCTGTTTTTAATAGGATGGACAGTTGAATAGGAACCCAACCTTGTCATACTTAATACATATATTTGCTTCTTCTTAGCGTTCCCTGCAACGAGTATTCTCTGTCTAGAGCGCACAACTGCATGAGCTTATATGGAAGAAGCACATGCCTGAGCTTGCATTTTGGGTTAAAGAGATAGTTCACCCAAAAATGAAAATTAGCCCATGATTTACTCACCCTCAAATCATCCTAGGTGTATATGACATGCTTCTTTCAGACGAATAAAATCTGAGTTATATTTAAAATGTTCTGTCTAATCCAAGCATTAAAAAAAAAAAATGCACCTGTCCGTCAAATCTCCGGGCTCTGGGGTGTTAGTAAAGGCCTTCTGAAGCGAATCGATGCGTTTGTGTAAGAAAAATATCCATATTTAAAAATGTATTTAATTTTTTTTCTATGGCTCTGCATCAGCCATCCCCGCACCATCACTTCCGGCGAATATGAAATTATATATATATATATATATATATATATATATATATATATATATATATATATATATATATATATATATATATATATATATATATATATATATATATATATATATATATATATATATATATATATATATATATATATATATATATATATATATATATATATATATATATATATAGAGAGAGAGAGAGAGAGAGAGAGAGAGAGAGAGAGATTCCTCATTAGTGCCTGCGCAGATCGGTCGAATGAGGCATCTGTGTATACATATCTTTCATCGCACTAGTATTTTGACCTTATTCGCCAGAAGTTATGGCGCTGGGAAAACTAGATGCCATTCGCCTGATAAAAAAAATACTGTTCGGTTTCTCGAAGAAACCGATCGTTTCGTGTCTTAAGACATCAATGTGTCGCCATGCATGTTTTAATAAGGATTCGTATGCCTATGTGTTTTTACTCTCATTGCTCTCATACTCTAAAATATCCCCATTGACATGCATTATACGGCTATCACACTGCAACGGTTGGAGTTAAAAATCTTCATTTGTGCTCTACTGAAGAAATAAAGACACCTACTTGGATGCCCTGGGGGTAAGCAGATAAATATAAACATTTCGCTAAAAAACTATCCCTTTAGGCTGCGTTGGTTTGACATTGTGGAAAATAGAATAATAGAATCAAAATTTATTAGCCTTTTTACCCGTTAGGGATGTGACGGTGAGAATTGTCACCGTCACATTGCAGTGCTTGCACTGAGCGACTGTGAACGAATGCAGCCGTGCGCAGTTTACTTTCAGTTTGCCAAATGGGGACGGGTTGCTTGAATTGTGGGTTCATTAGCCTATTAATCTTAATGAAAAACACAACAACAAAACAGTACAATGACAAACTCCCTTAAATAGGCGTTTTTACATTTCGCTCGGAAACCAAATCTTCCGCAATCATCTTGTCATTCAGCTCCTCACCCTCGTAATGAATGAAATCTGACTCTCGTTCAGCTCACGCTGCACGTTCAGTTTTTAATTGTAGTTCATCTGTTCTCTAACTGACTAAATTATTTTTACTACTATAATATATCAAAACTGGGACGTAACAGACCAGTGTGTTTTGTATCACTACAGTGTCAGTTCTCGGCGCATTTAAGCCCTGCCCGAGTGAGGTGTATCGCTTTTCGAGATTCCTGCTTTTATTAGAGAGAAGAATATGTTCAGCCCCCTCCCTCCGAAGATTCGATGTTGAAAAGATGTCAAAAATGGTATTCAGACCAGCCATAGTAACAGGAAGAGAGACTGGAATTGCTGACAATTCGACACTTCATTCTTTTCGGAGACAATAACTTTATTTGTCATGCACTGATATTTAAAAATTTCCTATTACATTCACAAGCAGATTTATTACACACTGCATGAAAGGTAATATTTGAAAAAGTATAATAGGGGAACTTTAAATAATCACTTACGGATAAGTATAAACATAATGAATATGTTTTACGGAGCATATTTACCTGTTATAGCTAATACAAGTTGTGTGCGAAAAAGACACTGACACAATGAAAACGTGCCATCGGAGAAGCACAAATTTCAGTTGAAACGTTTTTTCAGTGGCCTAAATATCAGTGCATCACTAATTTCATCACTTTTTGTGCACAGATTGTGCAACAACATGTACAATACGTTACAGAATAAGGCAGTGGACCACTCTGAGTATTATGTTATTTTAAAAAAAAAATGGGTTCATACTTTGGATAGATAGCAGTCATTTTGGCAGCTGCATAGCCAGGTTTGCAGGATCCTTCACTGAGGTTTCCATACTTGTACACCAACTCCGGAGGCCTATAGACAGTTAGAGAGGAGAAGAAAGAGGAGGCATTCATTTGGATTGTAAATGTTAAATCTGACAGGAATATCACACAGCATAACTATGCTACAAGAACTTTCTTCTTCTTTTGAGTTCACAAAACTGACACATTTTAATTAAGTAATAGGTTTCTTTTAATTTAGAAAACTTATATTTAACTGAAACTGGGTTGGGATTTCTATTTCCCAGCATGCTTTGCCATGACACTCGAAAGGGAGAGTAAATGCTAAAATGAAGTGTTATATAATGTTTTTGTGCAACAATTAGTTTAGAATTTAGAGTTTCTGTTATGCGTTTTTTTTTTTTTTTTGGAGGGTTACAATGTGGTGACGAGTGGATCGTGAACTTGAACATTGAATGTTCTATATTGCCGTACACATTCAGCAATTGCTATGCTAATGCTATCAAAGCATTGTTACCAATTAGCAAGTTAGCATTTACCAAATTAACTAGTTAAAGCTAGCCAAGTTTACGCTACGAAATATTTAAGTTGAGTTTTCATGATGCATTTTTGAAGGTTCAGTGTGTAAAGGTTGTGAATTGCAACCAACGGCTCAGTCCACTGCTCACCCCTCCCTTTCGAAGCATGTAGAAAAGCTACGGTGGCTGACACAGGACAAAGATGTCGTCGTCTGAGACAGCAGAGAGTAGCTAGCACTCTGCAGAGTAGTTTGTCCGTTTAGGGCTACTGTATAAACATGGCGCCGCAAAATGGCGACTTCACTGTGACCCGTGGTGTATGTAGATAAAAATGGCTCATTCTAAAAGGTAACAAAAACATAACTGTTCATTATGTAAGGTCTTTATACACCACTGAAAACAATGTTACGTATATTATATTGCATTTCTGTCAATAGATCCTCCTAAATATTACACACTGGACCTTTAAGTTAAATTTATAAATTAGCGTACTCATACATTTGAATTGTTCTTAACTTGAAATATTTGAGTACAAAATGAAAATCTGCCAGTTCTGTTTTTAAACTTTGAATTTCTTAACATAATTGATGTAATTTATTACAGGGTTTATTTACTTCAAATTCACGGACCTTTCAAGGACTTTCCAGGTCCAATACCCTCAAATTCAAGGACTTAATGTGGGGACACATTTCAAGTGTCCACTAGTCAAGGTACACTATTACAGTATTCATGTGTTTAACACAACTATGCAATTTTTTTTATATATATATCTATAAATATTTTTTTTTTGCATTCATTTTTGGCCATATGACAGATCTAATATTGTATTTGTCATTTTTATCTGAAGAATATTTGTTACATCCTATACTGTATTCTAAAATGATCTGATATCAACATTTGCATGAAAAGAGCTTAGGCTCATGTAACCAGAAGTTTGAAGATATATGAATACGCTTTGAAGTTGTTCTTGTCTCAAGGATTTACATTATCTTAAAGGTCCCATGGCATGGCATTTTTCTATTATTTTATAATGTTTCCTGAGGTGTACTTATATTGTTAGTATGACTTTTACATCATAAAATGTCATCATTTAGAAATAAAAGGCATTTTTTCAATACTGCTGTTTGCCCTGTGGCTGAATGCCCTGCTTCAAGAGGCGTGTCTGCTGTGAGACTTCAGTAAAAACGCCCACTGTTGTGATTGGCTGACATCTTTGTATTTTAAATGAGCGGAGGGGGCGTGGTTTAACTTGGTCTACGAGGCACGAGCAGGCACGAGCTGCTGCCAGAGAGACGGATGGACCTGAGTTCACTTCACATCAGTTCTCAGCATGTCTGAACTGTTGTAGTTACAGCATATACTTCAGGTTATTAGTCTATTTCTAGTCGGAGGGACTGTCACTCATGTCAGAAAGTTAGTAACTTTAGTAAATTATGGATCAGCGCTGACTGGAGACGCGAACCGTTTAGAACGATTCAGTCCGATTTGGTGAACTGATTCGGTTCACTAAAAAGAACAGGTTCAAAAGAAAGATCGTTCGAGAACCGGACATCACTAACGTACCAGAGACGGAGCTCAGCGATCGCTAACAAAGTTATTTATAGTACCTACTGAGTTATGAGAGCGCTGTCAGTCAGCGCGAGTTTATTGTGTTTGTATCTGAGAGTTCTGAATAAACACGAGTCCCAGTCACACCGAGTCCGTCTTCATCATTATTACCAACTTTGTAACACATGCAAAGTACCATTACAGCTGTCGAGATGAACGAGTTAAAAGTAAGTGTTGATAATAGCATTATTTTTTAAATAAAATAAAAGCGTCAGTGACGCGCGTTGAGTACACAGCGCAAACAAAGACACAACAGCAGTAATCGAATGTAATCCAGTTTATTGTGGGGAAAGATGGCTAGCCTAGCCCAGATATTCTCACGCTTACCCCCCTTCTGCTTAATCTCACGCCGCGTTTGGTGCCTCCGCTGTGGGCCAGATGCAGTACTGGGGGTCGGGGATGTTGAAGGCCAACGGCCAGTGCAGCCCGAGCTTCGGCGTGTGTGAGGCCGATGTTGAGCAGAAACTCATGACTGTATGCACATTTTAGAACCGGTAGACGCGACGAGGACGTACAAAAACACTGACTCACAAGATAGAAAACACGAAAACACCGTTCTGTCTGGAGAGAGAGAAGCCGCATTGTGTGCACGAATAATAAATAATTAGCTACACATCAGAAATTACTGATCACAGATCAGAAGGAACTGAAAAAAGACTTCTGTTTTCATTTGTACATCCAAACACTGAGAAACTGCCAGCATTCACTCAAGGAATGATCTCTCGAGCGTTTGCATGGGCGTGCCAGATTCTCTGGGCGGAGGAAAGGGAGGTAACCGTTCCTGCTTGGACGTCAAAACAGGAGACTTCAGGATTGGCTCGTCTGGCCTGTCATTTTCTCAAAGGCAGAGAGAGACAGCCAGAACTCGGTTTACACCGATCAACATTTCTATCCACTTGGGGACAATATTCAGGCTAGGGGAACTCATATTAATGTTGAAAAACCTCATAAAATGAAAATTTCATGCCATGGGACCTTTAACAAGCAAAGCAATTCAACATTACATTAAATAAAACATTTGTGAAAATCTGTTGCGCAACACAATATACAGTCACTGACTGAAAATATTTTTGGTGTAAGCACTGAAAACATTGAGGTACAATCGTAGTAGTTTCGTGCGCACGTGAACGTCATGGCAACGTACAAAACAAAGTACCTCACGCGGGAAACACACAAATGCTGAACTTTTTTTTTTTCTTCTAATTCACAACCTTTCAAGGATTTCAAGGACCCGTGGGAACCCTGTTATTACCTCAAATTGTTTGCGTTTTGCCAACTTGTTCAGGTTTACAGTGTAGCCTGGCACATGATGACATTTAGATCAGGTTGTGATGGATTACTCTATGAAACTTAGTTTATCGCTGATGTGTTAAATAAATGAAATAGTCAAACAATAGGAATGCAACACTTTTTGTTGCTGGCTGCTTTGTTTATTGCATACTTTTGTTCTGAAAGAATGTTACAAATTTAAAAGAGCTAAAGCTCTAACGACAGCATTTGTGGCATGATGTTACCACAGAAAACATTTTGACTTGCCTCATAGTTTTGTTTTTACAGGAAAAAGGCAAAAACTGGTTACACACTCACAATTAAACAAAACAGGGCCAGCGTTCCGGGTTGTTTAAAAGCTGAAATGTAAAGTACTTGCACTAATTATTCCATAAAGCCAGTTTATTATTCAAACTATAAAGTTGTCTACTTTTCTAGATGAATAAACATCTGGTTATGCGTGACAGAAGTTTGCTGAACGCAAACAATGCTTTACAGACAGCTATGCCATATAACTCATGTCTCTTGTTAAAATCTGAAATGTTTAGAATCTTGTGGGTATATTTTTAAAAAGAGCGCATTTTAATGTTTATTGCCTCCATTGCAAGTGCCTTACTGCAATTATTTGCATTTCATTTTTGTTTAAATGTTTTCATTTTAATCAGGGTAGACTTATACAGGAGCCACAAATATTTGGTCACTATGACACAAAAAAGATAAGAACTTGCACAGAACCTGGAACAATCAGACCTCTTTTTAAAATATCTACTGTATTCTATTATTTATAGATATATTTACGCCACCATTCAAAAATTATGGGGTCAGTAAAATTGAAGAAAAAAAGAAAAATAAATTAAAACTTTCATTCAGCAAGAATGCATTAAATTGATCAAATGTGACCATGACTTTTTCACTGTTACAAAAAATATATGCATTTCAAATAAATGCAGTTCTTTTGAACTTTGTTAATCAAAAATCATAAAAATATCCTTGCAAATATTAGTAGCACAGCGGGGGTTTTTTATGCATGTTTCTTGAGCAGTAAATCATCATTTCGAATGATTTCTGAAGGATCATGTGACACCGAAGACTGAAATAATGCTGCTGAAAATACAGATTTTACCACCGCAAGAATAAATTATTTTAAAATATATTAACATAGAAAAAAGTTATTTTGACCATTTGAGCATAAGCTTTTCTTTCAAAAACATTTAAACAATAAACAAAAACACAAACATATCAAGTGGTTGTAACAATAAGGAAATATTGAGAAATCCTCTAAATGAATGGGGGCAGCAGACACGCTCCTACCACCTAAACGGAGCAGCATCATTAATCACCTGTAGCTCACACTGAGAGCAGTTCAAATAAACAGGTGAAGAGGACACAGGTCAGGTCTGAGAGGCCAATGGGTTTGTGTGTAAGAGAGAGAGAGAGAAATCAGGACTATCACAGACTGGAGGTGGGTGAGTTTGGACACATGCTGGCTGGACCACCTTGTTAAATGGCATCTAAATCATCAACTGTGTTAATCTCAATACTGGATTAAAAATCACGTAAGGAATAATTGACGACGGGCCGTTCAATTATTAGAACAATAATGCACACCCGAGGTGGTGATGCGGTCACGACGCGAAGCGGAGTGGCCGTTACACCTCGGGTGTGCATTATTATTAGATAACTACATGTCAGTTTTTCCGAAGTGACAGTAATGCATTAAAATACAAAACCATGTTCACCAAATTTACATTGTTGAAAAAATGCTGAAACCCAGCATCAATATCACATTGTCCTACACTAAGTGCCTTTTCAACAGTCAAAATAAAAGCCACAAGACACTTATTTGCAGAAGCCTTCATTTTGATGAAGTGGTTGCCCCAATGGGACAGTGTCGTATTTTGTTGTCGTGACAGCTCTGAGTCTTTAACAGCAGAGCGAATGGTGGATTGAGGCCAGCTGAATGATGAAGTGCACCACACAGACAGTTTTTGCTCACAGCGTCAATGAAATCTAAACCTGTCGAAGGCTTTGCTTATTGTACGTGTGCATGGTGTGGACAGACATGCCTTCTCTGATGCTCAACACTGAGAAATTAGGGTGAGGTGAGAGTCTGAGAGTATGGCTGCTTCAAAGATGAAATGTAAACATATACCTACCACACACAGACCTATAATACATCACAATACGTCACACAAGGTCGCTGGAATAGATTGCTCAAAGACACAGATGGCACTGAATGAGGTCAAAAGCCTTTATTGCGTTTAAGACTTTTTAGTTGCCTAGATTTTTTATTATTATTTATATTTCACTATATAATATGTATTGCTACAACCACTTGATACACGACCATTCAAAAGTTTAGGTTTTTAATTTTAAGAAATTCAGCAAAGATGCATTCAATTGATTAAAAGGTGACTAAAGCAATTCATAAAGATTTATATTTCCAAAAAAAGCTGTTCTTTTAAACTTACTATTCAAAGATTAAAAAATGGTTTTATAATAAGAATAATAATAAGAATAATAAGTGTTTCTAGAGCAGTAAATCAGCATATTGGAATGATTTTTGAAGGATCATGTGACACTGAAGACTGGGGTGTTGATTTAACACATTCATTTAATTAATTACTTATGGGGGAAAAAAATAACACGTTAAAATTATTAACGCACCCGCCCCAGACCTACGTAGGTCATCATCCAGTTGATTGGTGAGGGACATGAGGCAGGGCAACAACTCCCAACGTGAAGTAGTATAGAATGCAATTAGAATGCCCCTAAAATTCAAGATATAAGGGCAAAAATCCTGTACGAGTTGTCTCATATTTATCTCATGATATAGTTAAGCAATATCACAGTGGGTCTCATTCACGAAGCATTGATACGCACAAATTTGTGTGTGAAATGTGCATACGAACGATTTAAAGAACAAGTCGCAATTCACCAATTTTAATTTCAAAAAGGTATAGTTCACCCAAAAGTGAAAATTATGTCATCATTTACTCACCCGGCCGTTGAAGCCTAAAAGTCTATGTTGAATCATGTATGTTGAATTTCTAAAGCTACTTTTTGTGATGTCTCTTTGATGCTTTTTCTAATTTAACACAACAATGACTTAAAATTATTTTGGGGGTAATTTCTCATCCAAATATGATGTGCGATTAATTTGATTAAAGTAAATCGCCACATTGCGTAATTAATTTTATTAAAAATTGTAATTGCTTGACCGCCCTAGTATTAATATTTCACAAGTTTAGAGTTTTTACTTTATTTTTTATTGAATAAATACAACCTTGATAAGCATAAGCAATATTTTCATTTATAATCATAAAATTAAAATTTCTTACACAAGGACGACTGAACTGAACAAGTGAAAGTAGAAGGTGGTGATAAGAATTGCTGACCAGTGACACCATCTAATACAGTCTATAATAATAAAAAAAATTATGTAATCTAAAAATAATGATTTTAATAGTAAAAATAATTCAGATAAACTAAAAAGGCAGTTTGCTCTTGATCGCTGTAATCACATTTTCCATTATTTTATCTAAATGTTCTCTCTATTGGTGAAATGCATAAGGAAAGGATCGTATCCTACTGAATACTTACAGCTTTGTTTCCAGATTCAGCATGAACCCTTGCTTATCAAATACTGTAAAGAGAAAGATGAAAATGAACATTAACTCAGAACATCATAAGCTAAACAAAAAAGAAAATGTAAATCCTCACTTATGCCATCATCATGTCAAAATGCATCACTGGTGCATTTTTGTACCACTACAAACATCAATGTGGTAACATCAACATGTTAACAATAATGTAACATTCAAATGGTTAGGTCATCATCTAAAGGATTTTAGTGTAAGTGGAAGCAGCAGCGATATTAGATTAGACCAGCCAAAACATTTCACATTTCAGCTGGGAAATTGTTAAAAAGCAGCTCTCCACCTATGCGGGCTTCATTAGACCATAGGTGTCTACGATGTGCCAATGATGCTAAGCCTTAAAAAAAGAAGAGAGGAAAAAAAAAAAAGTGTGAGCGGGGTGGGGGTGGGGAGCCGTAAACCAAAACTGCTGTGCATACTTAAGTATGCCCACTTCATTTCTTTTAATCAATAAAAACAGTAACATGTTCGACTTTAAGCATGCTTAATGCGATAGCCAGAGCAGTGCAGCTAGAAACAAATAAACATTTAACAAAAGACCAACTGTTTACCAAGCAGACTGAAATAATGGGCTCAGTAAAAGGACTGATGAACAGGTAAATGTGGATCAAAACATTCATTCAGCTGCTACATTCTCATTAGCAACACTTCAGGCATTCACAGCGTGAATAAGGCATCAGAGAGGACAGCATTGCTAATCATATGGCACTAAGGCATGGAAAGGAGAGTTTGAGAACTCCACTGATGCTCTCCAGACAGATGCTGCAGAATGGAGAGGAGGAACGGGTTAGAAAGTGATCGCTGCTGAAACCAAAAGGAATGTTTAGCAGATGCTATCATTCACAGTTCGGGGACAGACCCTCCAAGGGTGTCCTAACTGTGGAATCACAGCAAGCAAACTCTTAGATACCAGCTGGGGTCAAACCTGAACCCTTTCAGATGAAGACCCAAGTTTTGGGATGTAGAGTGGGTTGCAGAAAAATAATAATGAAGTAACACCAAAAACTGACAAATCTAAGCGCGTGACACTGAAAGCCTGCAAATTACTGTGATTTATAATGCGAGTCTTTGCAAAATGAAAGGTGAAAAAACCCATTCATTTAATAACTAACACATTCTGCTAAAGTCACAAAGACATCATTCTAAGATATGAAGGCTATGGTGTGGTTTTAATTCATAGTGTATTGTATGTTGGTGGCATGTGTGTGCTGTCTCTGCTCTTTATCTCCATCCAGACGAAAAGAAAGCGACGGCAGCATAAGGCAAACCCGGCATTGCGATGTTCATCACGGCAACAAATAATATCCAGTATGTCCATACAAAATGTATTTTGAATTTTATGCAAGTAAATTAAAACAATGGCCGGTAACATGCATTCTGCATGCCTATCTTAGTGCGGTATAACCATACTTGTTAGAGAATAATCAGAATACTTTTTTTATACTTTTGTTCTTTTGCATGTTAACTGTGTGAAGAGTTCTGCTCATGTCATGTAAACATCTTACTATGATTTAAGCTTGGTACATACTCTGCAAGAACAAAGAAATTTGTTTGTTTTCTCGAGGTGGCAAGAACAAGAACAAAGTTCGTTCTGGCCAGTACATTCCATACTTCACGGGAAAAGCAGGCGCCGCACATCGTTTCTCCGAATTATCCCCGCCCACTTTACATTTCTGACCAATCACACAATAAGTCTCGGACACCCACAAGAAAAACGTTCTGCTCAGATGAGGTGCCGAGAACGAGCTGCGAGAACTCCCAAGCCAGGACTGCGAGAACAAAATTACGTCATTTTGTTCTTGCAGCCCTGGGAGCGAGAACTTTTTTGTATTTTTCTTGTATTTGTATGTATCAAGCTTAAAGGTCCCGTTCTTCGTGTTTTTTTGAAGCTTTGATTGTGTTTACAGTGTGCAATATAACATGTGTTCATGTTTCGTGTGTAAAAAAAACCACAGTATTTTTCACACAATTTACTTATCTGTACACCGCTGTTTTCACTGTCCTAAAAACGGGCTGATGACTTCCTTGTTCTATGAAGTCCCTCCTTCAGAAATACGTAACGAGTTCTGATTGTGCCAGCGGTTCCTGTGTTGTGATTCGACAGCAGCTTAGCGCACGTTGCACGGAAAGGTCACGCCTCTTAACGGGGAGATGTATGCACTCAATGATCTCTAAGTACAGCGTCCCTGGGAAAGCCAAACAAAGGTGATTTGACGGGGTGAAAATAACAGCGTCTCGACGACATGGCGACAAACACAAACGCAAAGCTTCCTCCTCTCCACGTGGGAGAGCAACAAGACCACGCCCCCTTTTTCACGTATTCTTGTGGGCGGAGGTTAGTCTGTTCTACTGACGTAATTAAAGCAGGCTGTACCAGGATGTAGTCCAAGCCAGCCGTTCGCTATAGGCTTTGAAAGGGAACTTCTGTTAAATAAAATATCTCGCTTGGCATTGAACTTTGAGCTTTATAATTTTACAGGTATTATTTATGCTCTAACAGCAACATTACACACTAATTAAAGTTTGAACAATGGGATCACGAAGAACGGGACCTTTAAGACCTTACTTGATTATTATAAATTGTCACATTATTGGTGCACACTGTTACATTTGAATGGATTTACTTCATTAAAATATTATGTCGTTTTTCTAAAATGCTTGATGTACTTTCTGAGAACTCACTGCCTGTTCAACCCTGTCATGACATCACAATTCCCCCAAAATAATAATGTGATGTCAATTATAATTTTTTTAAAAAGATGGACATTTTATTAAAATAATTTTGTATACGTTTCTCTTAGAGACTTATTCAGCATTTCAATGTTTATACTTGCACCCATCTTATGAAGTTCAAGTTTAACTCAGTTATGAAAAAAATTACTTTGCACAAAGCATAATACTGACTGTAAATACATTTAATTCACTTTATGCTGCCCTGGTGCTTGGAGCAACATGATTACGTAAAGGTTCAACAGTAACCTTTTCAAATGAGAAGGGTACACTATCTTAAGCCTCTTTCACACCAAGTATGACATACCCAATTTAAATAGAAAGATTATTGTCTCTCTCTAACATTGTTTTTAATGCGTGTTGAATATTTTTTGTTTCACCTGGGGATAATAGCACACCAACCAAAAAGATCTGAGTATGAGTATCGCATATACAGTACATTTAAAAGTGTGGGGTCGTTAAGACATTTTAAATGTTTTTTTTTGAAAAAAAAAAAAAAAAAAAAAAAAAACCCTCACCAAGGCTGCACTTATTTGATCAAAAATACAGTAATATTGTGAAATGTAATAAAAATAAATAACCGCTTTCTATTTGAATGCATGTTAAAATGTAATTTATTCCTGTGTTATCAAAGTAGAATTTCAAATTAAATCTGCATTATTAATCCAACTTCAGAAATTATATTTCTAATACTGTTGTGCTGCTTAATACATTTGTTTTCAAGAGTCTTTGATGAATAAAGTTTAAAAAAAGTAACATATTACTGACCTCGAACTTTTGAATAGTAGTGTATATACAATATATCAAAATGTAAAACATGCAAGGACTTATTGAGGTTATTGAGCCTGACATTATTAAAGGGTTAGTTCACCCAAAAATTTTAATTATCATCAATTACTTACCCACGTTGTTCCAAACCCTTAAGACTTACACTCATCATCGAAACACAAAACATTAATGTGATTGAGAGATTTCTGCCAATATACAGTTTACAGAACTGCAAGTTTACAGAACTGCTTCAAAAAGTTCATAAAGAGGTTGTAAAAGTAATCCATCATTTTTTATTTAGGCGAGACTAGCTGACTAGTCGATTAAATGTGCAAAAAAACAAAACAAGTAACCAACTATAAGTTGACTAACAGCAGCAGTGTCGTTTAATGTTTTGCTTTATATTTATACAAATTCTACATTTAAATAACCATCACGTTGATGTTACATTTTACAATAAATATATTATTTTGAAAAGTGTATATCTAGGAAACTAAATTTCAAGCAAGTTCGGTTGAGCTTCTGTTTATGTTCGCTGATCAATTTTTATATGTGAATATAAGCCTAAAATCTGTCTCTTCAGAAAATTTGGACTAAACCACTCAATTTGTATAGATTAGTTTTGCAATCTCTTTATGAACTTTTTGAAGAGTCAAAGAGGCAATTCCGTAAACTGTCAATGGAGGGACAGAAAGCTCTCAGATTAAAATATCTTCATTTGTGTTTTGAAGATAAACAAAAAAGTCTTATGGATTTGGAACATGAGGGTGAGGAAATTCCCATTTTTGAGTAAACTAACCATTTTAGGAACTTGTCAGGCACAAAGCGTGGCATCTTTCAGGTCTCCGTCCTGGCTGGTGTGAGCTTTGCGGTCATTCAGCACCACCTGTTGTACTGGTGTGAATTCACTTTATTATTTGTTGGCTTGCTTTTGTTTGTTCTCATATCGCATTTGGTGTGAACGTGTCTTTCGTGTGATATATGTAGTGGAGGACATTATCTCTGGACTACCAGGCCTCCCATAATAACTGCTGGGGTTCTCATGTTGACCAGAGTGCACTCTTTGCAGTAAGGCTGTACCTGAGCCTACTATTCGTCCCACGGAGACAGGACCCTCCACCACCGGCTCTGAAACACAAGACCATCAATTAGGCCCGGTGGTTCTGTCCTTGACACAATCTTCTGGAAACTTTGAGGTCATGTTGAATGACCCTCAGGCCAAACCCTCAATCGCCAACCTATTTCAAACAGTACGAACTAGAAAGTTGCATTAGTTCCAGGAATTACATGAGGTTGAAAATGTCAGGATGCCCATCACCATAATATCCAGCTGATACCATTAGCTGCGTGTATAGTAAATTCATTAAAAACACCCAGATAGATAAGCATGTTAGTGCCCACCGGCGAGCCCATCGATTATTTCACCAGTCCCCAATAATCGCCACAACAGAAAGAGCAGTGGAGAGTTTCTACCTTTGGTCACAGAGGATTTGACAGTATTTTTAGTGACTTTACTGACTTTTACTGTGGCCGCCACATCTTTATCTGTGAAACAAAAGAGTTAAAAATGAGCAGACCTTCTAAAAATGTGCAAAGTCAAACAGCATAAGATAATGAGGGTAAACTTCATGAATATGCGGAAACCAAAAACACACATTAGCATACAGTGCCTTTAGAAAGTTTTCAGGTTTGAGAACACAGATCTTGTGTCAAAATGAACAAAACCAGCTTTTGACAACGATTACAGTGAGTCTTGAACATTTAACACTACGCCTCTGCGTCAAAGCAGCATGTCATCTCACAATTGGGGGGGTGGGCGATATGACCAAAATCACGATAGGAGTTGTTTTATTTCACAATTACGATACATCACAATGTAGTTATTTTTGCTTTAAATAATCTCCACAATTTTTGATTCCATGGAAATTTTATAATTCTCATCACCAATTAAAAAAAATAAAATAACACCAAGTAAAAAATAAAACTTTCAAGCTAAAGACAAGTGAACAGTCAGTGATAAAATAAGACTCTCTTTGTCTTTTGTTGTTTGACAGCAGCAGGAATATTAGGCAGCTGTCACTTTAAGAACGAATGTACGGACACATACGCCTTTTCGGTTTACATTCACTTAAGAAATAAATGACAAAAGAGGATACTCGCAAGGACGGGCATCTTGACACATAAGTGTGTATTTGACTGTTCAAACCCAATTAGGCAGCAGAAAGACCTCAGTTCAGTACTCACGCACTCTATGAACAGCGGCTTCATGTGCACACATCTCTCAGACAGTGCTCAGAAACCATCTCTCACACACGTATATATACACCAAAATTTGTTTACCACCCTAACTCACAATATTCACTAACATAGACCATTCAGCTATAAGTTTGATGATAGACTTTAGCAACATTAACATGAAAACAATCCTACATTATTTTAAACAGAAATCAATTTTTGTGAGCCTAAAAAACTTTTCACAAGTTATTTTAGAATATTAAATATTACACTACTGCTACTGCATAAATAACTCAAAATATAGATGAATACAATTAGAAGGCCAGAGAACAGAAAAAAAATCTAAAGCTAAGTTTGACATAATGGTAAGAAGATGCATCATAAACTTCATAGCAAAAACTTAACATTTTATTTCAGACGAACAAGAAACGGGTTCTCTCAGTCCTCCCTGCAGACTCTCTAAAGCTCAATAACATATGACTTAAGGAGCATTTGTAAAAAAATAAATACAAAAAATTGTTCTTGCCCTCTCTTTGTCATTTATCATCAAAATAGGGTTGCGTTTCCTTCCCTCGTACCATTTTCAGAGGCATTTATTGTGATTTGTCTTTAGAATGTGGCCTGAAGTGCCTTTCATAACAGGGGTTAGGTTCAAAAAAACCCATCCCAGGTTCACAAAATTTTCCAAAATAAACTGGGCGCAGCTGTCGAAATGTACCGTTTATAATTAATCTAGCTTTTTCCACAAGGAGGTTCAAGATACCGAAGTCAGCGAAGGCAAACATGAATTGAACAAACTGAGAATAACTTGCCTGCTGAACACTAAATAATCTCAGAGACTCTACACGAGGAGAGGAATAAATGAAGAAACCTGCCAAATCCATTTCCTCAGCTGCGTTTCTGAGAGCCAATAAGAAACCATTAATCAATAAAACTTCAAAATAATTGCAGCAACCAAATAGTTATTTGCCTCATCATCGGTCTATAGCGCAGACTCTTTTCTACACGGAATGAAAACACTTTCTTCTCTCTTATCAAGTAGAGCATCAATCATATTTACACTATTTACACATTTCGGGCCCTTTCTGACTTGTCTGCACCAGGACCGACCTGTTTTCCAATAGCATGCTAAAGTACTTTAGTGTTAGTGTTGTACATGATAAACATCCTGCTGTGTGTGTGTGTGTGTGTGTGTGTGTGTGTGTGTGTGTGTGTGTGTGTGTGTGTGTGTGTGTGTGTGGAGTGAAACCGCCTTTCCAACATCTCTAAAATTCAACATTTGACTGCCATGTTTCGCCCCCTAGTGGTAGTCGCATGGAACTTACAAATCATTTGTTGAAGTCTCCGCTTATTCACAATGATAAAATAAATTAATAATAATAAATATTAATATATCCACATTCCACACAAAACAAATGACCAAAAAAAGGTTTCTAGGGCTATATAATTGTAAATAATTACTTCAAATATAAATATTCATTGCTGCACATTTTGAAGAAATAATGAAAAAAATATTGGAAATTTTCGATTGGATCTTCACTAATCTGCAGTTTTAACATGCAGTCTGGTGGTCGCATGCATTCAAGCAGCAAAAATGCATACATTTGGAATAATAAACATAAGAAAAGACTTGAGTCAGTAATGACATTAATGTAGTTATTACTGTGGCTTCACGACAATAGTAACCAAATAAATCTTTACAGAGATTTTAGCTTTACAGAAACTCCTCTAAATGTCCAATATAACTGAACATTAAACACTAACATATCTTTCCCTTAACTGAAAAACAGAGCCAACATCACATCAAAAAACATAGGGTTGAAGGTGATCCAGGATCAATCCCATCTTTGGTGACCAAACAAGGGTTCTTTGGACTTTGAGCTTGGTTTTAGCTCTGTCATAAATAATATCCAATAATGTCTATTATCCAATAGAACGTGCCATCGAACCCAAATATGAGTCTCACTTCTCAAAGAAAGTAAAGAGCTTACTTTCTTTAAGAAGTGAGACCCATCATCACCCACCAACGGCCTCTGTGAATCTGACCCTGTACTGTGGTGCTCTCCCTCCCTCTAGTGGCTGAAGAAAGGTTGCAGCCAAGTAGAAGTGCAAATAGAAGTACTTTATTTGGGATTCATCCAATGAAAAAATAGGTTCTTGATGTTCTTCCATTGGAATGCTCTGTCTTTTAACATTAATATTAACTCTGTAACCTTTCATTGGACAAGGCCAAAGTCCATATTTTAATTCCATGTCAACTGCATATTAAGCAGCACAAAATCATTATTTGAATGTCAGTAAACATTTACTATAACAGTTAGTGCTTGCATTAGGGATGTGCGCAATGACTTTTTTAATTAACGCTTAAACTGAAATTTTGCAACCGACTAGTCGACTACTCTAACCAACTAGTCGACAAGGTATTTTAAAGCCCCGTGACATAAGAGCTGCTGGCTCATGGGACCCAGTTTCAAGTCCTACATTTCCTGAGTCTGATGACCTGATCTCATTCACCTTACTGTCTCTCAACTTTCCTGGTTCTGGTCCTATGAATAAAGGCTAAAACATTTTTAAAAAAAAATCTATATATCCTTTTGAAACATTTGCTTGGTGGATTCTTTAAGTGTAAACAGTCCTGGATTTAACAACATATCTACATTTATAGTGCATCCTCTCTGAGAAGTGATCAGTTCCATTTACTTTTATACAGAGTTATTTCCAAAATAATGCAAACATTTTTAGATTTTTTGAACATATTTGTTTGTGACCGCTTTCACAAAAAACATACCTACAAAAAGGATAGCTGTACAGAAGTAATGCGGGATTTCAATTTCATAACAGTATGCAGGACACACTTAAAAACGTTTCATCTTTTTTTTTGAGACACATGACAAGCCTCAACAAATCAAGGAGCCTCTGGAGAACAGAACTCATTAAGGAATATTTGCCTCGTACAGAACTTTATCTTGTCCAATCGGGACTGTTTACACAACTCCCTTTTCAACTAAAAACAGAGAACTTGTGCGTTTTGGCCGTTCATTTACACGAAAACAGTGTTTAGGGGGCCTGAAAATGCAAACTTTTGAAAACTCTGTGTAAACTACAAAAAACTTCACAAATTTGTGAATAAAATTTCCATCAATAAAGAATAAGGACAAATTGTTTCAAGTTCACGCACTTAACTATTCGATTTTGTTCAACAAGTTATAAAGATATTATTTAAAATCATCTTAATTTTTATTGAGTCTATTTAAAAGATGCAACAGAAATGCCATATAAAATAATATGTCTGCTCTGATCCACCTACACAAATAACAGGGTATATAATGACCTGGCATCAGTGGCGCGTTCCAATCATAATTGTTCTCGTTCTGGGGAAATTTAATAAAGCACCAGAGCCTTATTTAATTCAACTTTAAATAAGTGTTTTCTGGGTATGATAATCAACTTTTAAAGTAATACATAAATATATACACATTTAAAAAATAAAATTATAAATTATATTTTATGTTTTTTTTTTTAGATAGAATCCCAATGCAATGGGTCATTCTCAAAATATGGTGACAAATATGTGACTGTTCAGTCATAAAAATAAACTCAAAGAAACCGCACTTTAAAATAATTCTAAAAATGCAAATAGTTTAACTATATTGTTATTATTATTATTATTATATATGCTATATTTGTTTTCATTTTTGAGGGGCTTAAAAAAGTCCCTTGTCCCCTTCATCTGGCATACATCTACATTTACAATTATTAATTTTTTACTCACTTTAGATAAATGGTCTAAAACATGCAACAAAATATATATATTTAATAATATAAAATAATTTAAGAAGAACATTTGCCCAATATTAGTGTTATGTGTGTTTAAAAATGCACACATGTATTTTGAAAATACAAAAAGTTACCTCAGAGGTCAAATTTCAGGAGGAGGAGGCCGTTTTGATTTACCCTGTTGTTGACTTACTTTTAAATGTACTTTGCTCACTTTACCCGTACTAATTCACATTGTTTAATGTCTATGTAAAAGATATTTATCTTTAAAAAAAAAATAATATTCAGGCTTATGGATAATTGATTTAAGCCGGGAACTCACTGCCTGTCAGGCAGATTATGAACGTAATTTGGTTGATACGACAGATCATGCAAAAATGGACCGAGTCGGTTACAGTTGCACTAGTCTGTGTTTAAAGTAATGTAGTGTGCCCCATCTAAAGATTCTAGTATTAGAATTGAAGAACCATGCAAATTCTGTCAAATGCTTTCAGAGTTTCCAGTGTTGTCAGTCCTGTTAAATTGAGCCTACTGTAGACAGTTGAAATGAAAATAAAAAGTACAAATTACATTTTAGATGACTTCTGTTTCAGACTAAATAAAGCAGAAATGTTGTTTTTCATTCTAACCGGCAACTCTGCAGGAACTAATAAATAGCATGCCGTTTTTGCTCAGAACGAACCAATTCCTTTTTACGTCCTTAAACAAATAGCTTACATTACTGCTTGATTATAACAGCACTAAAATTTTAGCAATTAAAGAAATTAATCTGGAAAGACTTAATAACATGTGTCTACTGAGGCGATAACCGCTAAACTAAAATGAGAAAGAGAAACAGGACTTTAAGAAAATAATTTGAACAAAAATGTCACATCAACATGCATTTATCATTCTATCACTATAACAGTGTCTACCTTCACCATGAACCTAAAATTTAGGTTCAATTAAATTTTCTTCAACAGTTCTCCTCATGAAAATAATTTCAAACAATTTTGATAAAAACACTGTGAAAAGTATTAGGAAAACCAAACATAATAGGGCGTTATTTTTAACATTTCTTAAATTACAACCAGTGTCGTCGACAGCGGGGGTGTAGGTAGACAATATATTTGGATAATGTGGTTTTATGATTAGCATTTAGCAATAAAATATCCTGCAGGGTTTTCCTTTACCTTTTTTTGCACAAATTGCACTGCAAATAAGTGTTATCCATGTTTGTTTCTAAATTTCTATATCTAAATTTGATATTGTTCCATCACTAACAATCAGTGGGGTGCGTTTTGAGACGCTTGACAAAATGCATCTTGCATGACGGTAGCGATGAAAATAGATCAAATCACCTTTTAAAAGTAACTTGACGCTTCAAATAAGGATTGCATAAAGTGGCAACAATTGACTGTTAAAAAAAATTATTTGTCATTGAATCATTCGTTCAAGAGATTTGTTCAAAAATGTGGATTCATTCAGTAATAAAACAAGTTAGGTCTTTATGAGTCATTCATTCAAACTGAATAAACACTTTTAAACAGACTGCAGCAATTAACATTTTGTCAGAACCACTAGTAAATGACATTTTATTTTGTTTATTTGTATGTTCAGAATCATGGGAGAATCATGATCTATTTTCCACAAAAAAAAATCATGCAGCATTCAGTGAGTTCGCACTTTAGAGATTGACAGCCTTAGTGATTATAAAGGGAAGGCTCTTCTCTTGTGTTGTTTATTATTACTCATTCACAATCTGATTAAGTTTAGTTGTTCATGCTGCTATAGCACACTGCAACGTTTCTGGATTGACAACCATATTTAAATGCTTGATTTAAAAAAACTGGACAAATGTTACTTTACTTAATTCAACAACTTTTGCTC
Organism: Romanogobio albipinnatus; assembly: GCA_023566225.1. NCBI lineage: Eukaryota > Metazoa > Chordata > Actinopteri > Cypriniformes > Gobionidae > Romanogobio > Romanogobio albipinnatus. Next base: position 18,522,111 of record CM042244.1, on the reverse strand, counting down.
TGCTATGGAAATTGGTACAGAGAACCACAAAATGTTACTGGTATTAGAACCAACTACTAGGGCTGGGCGATATGGCCAAAAAAATAATTTCTCTGTATTTTTTAGTTGAATGGCGATACACAGTATATATCCCGGTATTTTCTACATTTTATATTTGGATAAACAAAACAAAAAACTGTATTTATTTTAATAATAATTTTATTTCACATCCTGCCCAATGATGTCTTAGAAACAATGTTGATATTGAAGGCTATAAACAAATACAGTGAATGTAATATAGGCTATTCAATATATTATGTGTAAAAAGGGGGTTTACAATCTAAAAACAAAATTTTAAATTCACTAAACTAAAAATTAAAATAAAAACAAAAGTATATTAGCCTATATTGATTACCCCATGGTCACTTTCATAAAAATATACTTACTTGTAGGTTTAAAATTCCACATATGGCACATTTATTGTCCAACAACAAATATTTAAGAAATATGTATATTTTAGTCAGAATTATTGCGTTGCTATTCTATTGCGCTCCATACGTTTGGCACGAATGTGCGGCGCTCATTCACGGAAGCCTGAATATTAGCAGAGACTCCCATGCAGAAGGCTCGTCTTTTACTGAAAGCAAAATGGACATATTTGCAAATTTGACTTTCTAACATTTACCGATGGAGAATATACCTGTGGAATGTAAGTTGTGCACTGAGGAAAGCACCACATATCAAACCCATTAAAAACCGCAAGTATTTATCTGTCTGTCAGCACCTCTCAAGTATCTCTCAGAGCATCTGACAGGGCAAGCTGATTTAAACTATGCATGTGAACCATTATCTTACCAGTTATTTTGAAGCCCTTAAAGCATGTGTCATGTTTAGGACAAAATGTACTTTCCTGCATCAGCTCATTCTGCATACTCCGCTATTCTTCAGATGCGTTCGTATCAATCTATGTATATCGATAGAAACGGTATTGCCTCATTCCATATCGTTTCTAACAAATATATCGACATATTGTACAAACTTGATATACCACCCAGCCCTACTGAAATTTTGGTACCTAACAACCCTAGACAAGCTACTGAAGACCCTGACCTAATGCCTTTAGCAATGCAAATCCCTACCACACCTCTAAATAATGGATATTGAAAAGCAGGATATTTGAGATACTTGCAATTTTCTAAATACCTGCCCTACAGTCAAATGAAACCTGAATTATTTACTGTGAGCCAGGGTTATCCATTGACTAAAACTAGGCTAAAACTATTAAAAACATTTGTTTAAACTGAATAAATGTTGAAATAAAATAAAATATAAATACTAGTTTAAAAAGAAAAAAACTAAATTAAAATTAAATTAGAAAATAGACTTAAACTATATTATATATATATATATATATTTTTTTTTTTTACAAATAAAATGACAAAAGTACATAACGAAATTACTAAAAAAGAAACAGAAATGAACATGATAACTAATATTATAAAAATAAAAAGACAATTCAAAATATTAATAAAACTAAAATAAAAACTAAAATAACACCATGCAAATCATTACAAAACGTGAGCTCTTTGAAAACAGTACTGCAAATTCCTTGAACCCACACAAGATTAATCACTGAGACGTGATTTGACCCAAACAACCAGTTGTAAGGTAAGCACGCAAGCAGACCGTTAAGCTTAATAATTCAACTGACAGGGTCTAACAAACAAACTATGGCAAACATACATATTGACTGAGCAAAAAGCACCCACGTACAGAGATGTCACAACCTGACTCACATTAACAGATAGATGGCAATACGAGGCCTGAGAACTACTCACGTGGCTTCTGGCCCCATATGGGCAAATGGAGCTTCCCAGAAGAGTAGTAGATGAACCCCAAAACCAGCATGGGACATAGGACGAACAGTAGTTTGTGTGCAGGCTTCATGTTCCTCAACCATTCACATGGTACCGTGTTTTTACATCACCTAGGAACAGGACAGGAAGGTCAGGGAAGCTGAATCACATGTTCACAGTATGCAGTCAAGCTGACAGACTCTCATTATTAAAAGTACAAGTCAGTTTGTCAGCTGAGAAAAACAAAATGTACACACACACTTACACGTATATGTACACATGCATAATATATTCAACAATGATACATTAAATTGATTAAAGTTACAAAGACATTTACAGTGTTCCAAACTTACATTTTAAAATAAGAGTTATTTAAGTAATATTTCACAATATTACTGTGCATTTCAGATAAATATGAATTTGTACACAATTTTAATTTATAACACTGTTGCACAATGCATTCATTCTAAGCAGAAGCATTCGTTACTATGTAACAAGAGAAGTGAGTGACTTCAAACATTTGTATGCTGACATGGAAAGTGTGACATGCCCTCTAAACATTATACTTCATGTTACTAGGGAAAACAGATAGTAATATTCAAGAAATAGAGATCAAGAAAAATAAGAGATGCAGGTAAACTGACATCCACAACTACGGAAGCTTGTTTCCGCCACAAAATAAAACATTTTAAAAGATCGTTCCAACTTTATATCTTGCAATTTTGACTTTAAAACTTGCAATTCTGTCAGAATTGTGAGATAAAAAGTCACAATTACTTTTTTAATTTTGTGGCGGAAACAAGCTTACATACAAAACAACCACGTTTAAGAGTAAAACTATTTCATCAACTGCATAAATCTGCTCAGCTGATATGCTCCACCTTTTTCTTCTTTACAAACAATATACATAAAAGAATAACATACCAGTACATCCTAAATAATCATAAATAAAAATTTTATTACTGCAAACTGTATCACAAAAACAACAACATGGGGTGCTGTAGACAAAAGGGAATGATGATAAGGGACTGTCAAGTACCCAGTAAACATCCTAGGATCTCACTTTTGGTGAACATCTAATGGACAATTCATAGTTCATTTAATTGTTTTGGACTAAAGAGTTTGTAAAAACTGGGGGTTACAAATCTACAAGTATTTTGTCTGCTATAGGGTTTGACAGTAATGTAGACTGCTATAGTTCACCTGAAAATATAAATTCTGTCGTTTATTCATTTTGCTCCAAACCTGAAAGTAGTAGTACAGCTTTTTAATGCCATGTCAGCATCTGAGATAATCTTCATGGCAAAACCGGTTACAAAAATACAAGAATTGCATAAATACAATAAAAACTAAAACAGCAGTTAGCCTAATACTATGAGATGTTTTACATTAACATACAGGGTAAACGTACATATTAAGCTCACCAAAATCTACATTGAGACATTTTAGTGCACAGGGTATTGGTTTGAGTACAAGAAGTTATGTTAAAATAAAATATTAATCTCTCACACAATAATATTTTATTTTATTTAAAAATGACAAAAGCATTTAAATTAAGATGTACAGCATTAAATGTAAAAAGTCTGGCTGTGCTTAATGGGTAGGTCTTCATGTTTGTACGCTAAAAAAAAAGAAGGTTTTATATGGCACTAAAATGGTTCTTGGCTCGTAATCATAGGGGAACCTTTTTTAGTGCTATATAGCAACAATTTTGATGCATCGGTGGTTCTTCAGCGGTTCTTTGACTAAGGTGCTATATAGCACCGCTAACTAAGGTGATATATAGCACCGCTACCATATACAGAACATGTTAAGATATGGTGCAGTATAGCACCAAAAGTGGTTCCTCTATGATTACGACGAAGAACCATTTTTGGTGCCATATAGAACCTTTTTTTTTTTTAGAGTGTACCCTTTAAGCACACCCCTATTGCCATTAAGCTCACAACATGTTTATTTGGGGGAAATTATTGTTTATTTTAAACAACATTTTTAAAGAATAATTTGATAAAGATTAACTTGAAGTGACAACCATGAGTTAATATTTAAAGTCTGTTTATGAAGTATTTACATAGACGTTTAATGTGGATGAGCTTAAAGGGAGCATACTGAGCTTTATTGGAACAGCAAACCTTTTTTTAATTAATAAATATTATTACATTAAATTTAAAAGGACAATTTTGCTAAATAAATAATATAGGTCATGTATTAAGTTCATACATATTTTAATATGAACTGCTATTATTGAAAATATCTATGAAATTACACTTTATCTTATTGATGTCACACTGAAGCTGTGATTTTCATAGTAGTGCACTCTTTAAGCTCACCTTACAATAATGTGATTTCTTTAATAATTGCAGCAGTGTAAAACCACAGAACATCAATAAACTGTAAATTTATAATATAATTAATTTAAAAGTACAAGCCAGTAATGCCTGTGAAGTAATATATTAGTGTAGCACACAATCTTATACAGCTAGTAAGCTAACAATGTTCCGTAGCATCTGTGTTATGTTGCTAAAACTCTTTTGGATCTAACTGTAATTATTTCCCACATCCAGGTTCCAGGTTATAAAATGCTAAATTCTAAATATGAATCTCTTAATTTTGCAGTAAGAAGTTATACTTATCGAAAATAAAGGCTCAAACATTAAAAAAAAAAAAAAAGCTAATTTAAGGGGCTCCTCTTTTGGTGAAAGTTTTCAGACAGCTTTCAAAATGGCCACCAGACAGTGTGAACACATGAATACCCATGTCTCAGTGTGCAATGGTCTGATTAGCTTGAAATTACAGGAGGTATATAGTAACAAACACATCAATTGGTTAAGATATCAAGTAGGATGATAAATAATTGTTCTTCTTTTTATAATCTGAGCTCTAAGATAGTAGTGTGCTTAATGGGTACTTGAGCTTAATAGGTACGTAAATAATAAAACACTAGCCTACTATGCAAATTAGATATAGTGTATATAGATGCATTGCATAGAATGGGAATGGCATTTATGGCCATGTTTATCATTAATACTTGGTCAGTTTATTGATTTGTTTGTTTAACTTTGGATGATTTTATTTTAATACCGTGCAGTGCACAAAATTAAGATTCGAGAGAGGGTTCAAATCAGTGTTCAATAAATGATGTTAATTTTAGAAATGTTGTGCATCCACTTTATTATTGGTGTGACATTTCAGCATGCAAATGAAGGGGAAAACTTCAAGATATCAGCCCTAAAGAAATCGGCAGCGCATATCGGCCATCAGCTGACCCTGACCTCTAAACATCGGTCGATCTCTAGTTAAATGCACTACCTTCATGACTATTGTTTATGCAGGGGTGTCAATTGGTACTGACCTGACCAGAAAGCCAAGGTATGGCAGCCACCACACCCTGATATAGCTTCCTGGTCAGGTCAGTACAAAACAAGGGTCGACAATAAGGACTGCCCGATGGCCCAGGGCCAGTTTGAAAAACACTCGGGCCAGTTGACGGACCTGTTACTTGCCCGGTCGGACCAGTGCTGCATCTTCACTGAAGTTGATAATTTTCACATTTAGAAGACATGCCTATTTAAATATTCAAGCGCACATAGACGAGAAATGCCGGTCTTGTCGAGTATCATCGTAAGTTAGTCGGTTATGTCTTTAAATGAACGTAGCACCAGCGTTTTTGTCATTTTCACAAGTTTCATGGCCCACATAATGAATATCTGAACATGCAGTACATCAAAAGAAAGAACAAAGAACAGATCCTCTGCTTTATTCTAGCTTCATGCATTATTTTCTCATGAAAAAAGCTGAGAAAAAACAAGTTGTCAAAGTCTACATCCAGATCAGATTCTGAAAGATGATCAAACACAGATGGAGCAGATCAAGTCCATCAACACCTCAAAGCGTCGGTCCTATAGCGCCCCCCTACCATATAACAGGGAAATCTGGAAAATATCGTCAATGGCAGGGAAGCATTTTCTCATAAAATACGAGATAACAAAATACAGAAAATCACTCACTGCTCTTGACTGAATAACTTTAATAAGGGTTCATCTATATTTATACAGTGAAGACTATGCAGTGATATTTTGCATTAGATTACTATTTCTGTACCTGAAAATCTAGTTTAGACCTATGAAAAACCAGAAAAGAACTGTTTTTCATTTGTATGTTTGTTCTGTTGTATTTATTTGTGCTGTTGCTCATAATTCTATTATTTGTTCTTATTTTATTACAGACTGTCTTTAGCAATATTGAAAATTAATTATTTATAACTTTTTTGTGGTGGGGCAAGTAAAAAATGTACCACTGGCCCGAAAAATCCTTAGCATTGAGCCCTACAAAGTAATATTTTTTTGCAGGATAAACAGAATTATATTACTATGATTAATAGTTTTACATACTCACAAATCCTCTCATTATAACAAAGCAGACACGCGTACTCAATGAGTTTGCCCTGAACTGACTGACAGCTTCAGAGATTATAAACGAAGCATTCTTAACTCACTGACCGTCTGTGTAATTTAATTAATTTCTCAATTTGAAGAAAAGTTGTTTTTCATGAGGCTTTGGACCTTTCCTACAATATATACTTCACACTTCAGTACAAAAAGTAACAAAAAAAGACAAAAACTGATTTTTTTTAATGTTATAATAGTGATTTGATAATCTCTTAAAATAAATTCAAAAGCAAACCGTGTGAATAAAACTATATTAGGGATATAAAATGGCTAATAAGCAAATAAGTGCTCTGCTGCAGTCATCTACTGGTTATAGTGGAATTTATTTTATTTTTAAATAAAAGTGTTTGTATTTGACCAAATGTTAGTTTTCCTACATCGTAAAAACTTTTAGTTTTACAATTCTGACCATTTTTGAAGAATGAACAAAAAATATTTTGGTCACCACATTAAAAATAACATTTAAATTGGATAATATTTAGACTTTTGAGCTTTAAGTGCTGGAAAAAGTTGTGTGAAGTACTTGAAAGTCCTTAATTCTTATAACAGTGGTCTATAACGGTCTAATTTGCTGTGTTATGATCAAAGCCATATGTGACTCATCGGCACGAATACTTGTCGTCATGTCGATGGAGCAAGATATTATGATGTCTACAGAGTTTGCCATACCTTGGCTTTTGTAAATTGAGACCACTGCTTTTATGGTTCATTTATGGAGCTTGAATGCTCCTGATCACCATCCACTTAGATTGTATATGGAAAGGAGAAGCATGAACATCCTGCAACTATCATGATGACTATCCCCTTAACCATGGTATAGCCTATCAAGGGAACAGTTTATAGGAATTAAATGGGAACAATTGTGTGTGGGGTAGAAAAAAATACATAAACTCAAGGTGGAACAAAGTCTGTCATGATAATTGGTCAAATTCACTAAAATGTGGTCTCATATGAGCAGCACAACAATAATTTTAAACTTCATTAAGTGCTATAGAGATTATATTTCCCTGTATGAATACTTAAATGCGAGTCCACAAAAAACACATACAGTAAATATAATCGATGATAGCACATTTTTCCTGAAGTTCACACAGGTGTCCCAGCACAGTAACCACAGGGGAAGTTCATCACATTAACTAAAATGTTCCACTAACATTTCAGTGTCACAATACATTTTATCTTCATTTTGAGGAGTAAATGTTGTTTAATAATTTAAAACCCTATTTTTAAAATGGTTCTGATAACAATGACAGCTAAACATGTTGACGTGTGAATTAACAAGTCTATATACTTAATTTGTCACAATTTATTGCAATAATCCACCCTATTAATCTAATGTAACGTGGCGTTTTAAACAATTGAAAGACGAGAAAGTCAAAATCCAAAAGGTAGTCACTACTCGGTTATATCTGGCTATCCGGTCCGTCAAATGAACACAACTGCCTCGCAACAACAGCACAGCGCGATAGTGTTTTTATCTGTCTTAAAGTATGCACATTTCTGTGTGATAATGGCACTGTGATGTCCCGATACTACATGTTTGCATTTCTCAGACTGAGAGCACAGGCAGGCTAACGGTTTACCCTCCCATTCAACAAACCAATGGTCAGCTCAGCGCTCAAGATAAACACAACATAACCGATACATTTCGACACGTCAGACGACACAAACCCTTGTCTCGAAGGAGAACAGAGTTAGAAAAACCTGACTAAAATATATATGGTGGAAAATATGAAGGCAACACGATGGATTATATGCGCTCAGGGGCCTAAAGCAAGCCTATTTGCGCTCATTCAGCTAGCCAGCCACGCACAAACACAGCCCAGACGGGCTAAAACTCATTCTCCAGCATTGGGTAGTTTTTCAAAAGCATTTTAAAAGCATCATACATACGTTTTGCACACCGCCCGAGTTAGTTAGACGCCCAGATTGAACAGTAGCGCTGAGGTAAAACAATCGTCCCTTATAACGCGTATAAATGTCCATAAAAATCCCCTTCCACCAGTTCACTTTCATATTACCTGTCCCCACCAGTCGTCAAAACCCTCGGGTTAAAACGTTATCGACCACATTTTTCTTTTCCTCCGCCGTTGCCGTCCATCTCTTTTCAGTAAAAAATAAATTGCGAGGACACTTTATCTCCTCCTCAAAGCAACCAAAGTGAAGCTGCGTGTTGGTTTATTTGGGAATCACCCTCCTCCCTCTCCCCCTCTTTCTCTCTCTCTCGCCGTGTTTAAGTGGGAGGTCTACAGATGGTCCTAGCACGGTCGTGTCTCAAATGTTAGTGAGCCGACTACATAGACGGATTTGCATTTTGCGACATGGCATGTTTGATGCAATTCCCCAAAATGGTTCTGCCAATCTTCTTAATTAATCGATTGAACTAGTTCAAAAAGTGTTTAGCCTATGTTTACCATGGCTGCATTTATGACATGTATGCCACTTATGATGTTATCATAGTTGAAAAAAGGTTGTGCTGTTTAATGTGTGGAAACCATTATACAGTGTCCTTTTCAGGATTCTTTAAGAATAGCAAGTTTGGAAGAACAGTGTTTATTTGAAATAAACATAATTTGTATCATTATAGGTCAGTGTCTTTACTGTCATTTTTGATCAATTAATCCTTGCTGATTATAAATATTTCTTAAATGGTTAACCATAGTGATTCCAAACTTTAGTCACGCAAATCTTAAGAGTGACAAAAAAAAGAAAAGAAAAAAGGCCAGAATCAAGATGCAAGAATGTCATAAATGTTTTAACATAGATCCAACAGTCTAAAGAAGCTTCACTGTTCAAGATTTCAAGTCAAAGTGCCTCTAATTGAAGCCCAATTAAGAACATACATGTTTATGCATCATTATGACTATAAATAATGAATAAGAGTTTGTGCATCAAAATAGATCATGCATTTGTATCAATGATCATCATTTTGTATCATGCAGTGCAAAGAAAGAACAGATGACAGAGAAAATGTTTATTAGGAAAATGAGCAAAATGTTTATTAGGCCACTGATGAGGTTATGAACATTATTTCAGTTATTGCCAGAGGGATAACAGTTTTAAAGCTTCAAGGTAAGGTAACAGAAGAGCTTTGCAATAAATACATTAACTGGTTCATGTATTTAAAGGTCCCGTTCTTCGTGATCCCATTGTTCAAACTTTAATTAGTGTGTAATGTTGCTGTTAGAGCATAAATAATACCTGTAAAATTATAAAGCTCAAAGTTCAATGCCAAGCGAGATATTTTACTTAACAGAAGTTCCCTTTCAAAGCCTATAGCGAACGGCTGGCTTGGACTACATCCTGGTACTTCCTTCATAAATGACGTCAGAAGAACAGTAGAACAGACTAACCTCCGATCACAAGACTATGCGAAAAAAGGGGGCGTGGTCTTGTTGCTGTCCCACGTGGAGAAGAGGATGTGTCGCGTGGAGAAAAGGAAGTGTTGCGTTTGACTGTGTTTGTCGCCATGTCGTTGAGACGCTGTTATTTTCATCCCGGAGTCAAATCACCTTTGTTTGGCTTTCCCAGGGACGCTGTAGAGATCATTAAGCGCGCATATATCTCCCGTTAAGAGGCGTGACCTTTCCACGTGCGCTAAGCTGCTGTCGAATCACAACACAGGACCGTGCTACGTTCGCTAAGCTGCTGTCAAATCTCAACACGGGAACCGCTGGCACAATCAGAACTCGTTACGTATTTCTGAAGGAGGGACTTCATAGAATAAAGGAAGTCATCAGCCGTTTTTAGGACAGTGAAAACAGCGGTGTACAGATAAGTAAATTGTGTTAAAAATACTGGGTTTTTTTACACGCGAAACATGAACGCATGTTATATTGCACACTGTAAACACAATCAAAGCTTCAAAAAAGACACGAAGAACGGGACCTTTAAGAATATCTACCCCTCTATTGGAAACCAGTGTTGTCACGGTTCATGGATTCATTGTCTCCATTGTCTGTCTCTACTGTGGCACGGCGGGGCATTTCCTCAACCAGTGTCCGGTAAAAGATTGAGCCCGGCAGTAGAGAGGAGGCTACTGTCGGGTGGAGCTGCGTTGGGGAAATCCTCGTCCATGACCCTCCTTCCAGGAAGATTGCAGTGGGCAACCGGTTCTTACATCTGCCAAGCCCTTGTGGATTCCAGAGCAGAGGGTAATTTTATTGACAGAACACTGGCACAGCAACTCTAGATTTCCATCACCCCACTTTCTAGTACCATTGCTGTTCACGCCCTCAACGGTCAGACATTACCCACCATCACTCACATTACTGACCACATTACACTCACCATCTCTGGCAATCACACTGAGACCCTCCAATTCCTCCTCACTGACTCCTCACGCACCTGTTGTCCTCGGTCATCCCTGGCTCGAGAAGCACAACACCAGGATTGACTGGGGACACAGCGCAGTCATGGATTGGAGTAATCAGTGCTATGCTTCTTGTCTTGTGTCTGCCCGTTCGTCTGTGTCTAGTTCTGTGTTTCAGGAGGAGACGATGAACCTGTCTAACGTGCCAGAGGAGTATCTCGACCTGAAGGAGGTGTTCAGTAAGTCCCGGGCTGCTTCTCTCCCTCCTCATCGTCCCTATGACTGTGCTATAGATCTACTTCCAGGCAAGTCTCCGCCTAAGGGCAAGTTGTATTCACTTTCTACTCCTGAGAGGGAGGCCATGGAGAAATACATTTCTGATTCTCTAGCTTCCAAGTTCATCCACCCTTCCTCTTCTCCAGCAGGGGCGGGGTTCTTTTTCGTGGGTAAGAAGGATGGTTCTCTGCGACCTTGTACTGATTACAGAGGGTTGAATAACATCACGGTAAAGAATACTTATCCTTTGCCGTTGATGTCTTCAGCCTTTGAGAGGTTACAGGGAGCATCCATATTCACGAAATTGGATTTACGCAATGCTTATCATTTGGTGCGCATAAGGAAGGGGGATGAATGGAAGACTGCATTTAATACCCCCAGGGGGCACTTTGAATATTTGGTCATGCCCTTCGGGCTGTCCAACTCCCCTGCAGTCTTCCAAGCACTAGTCAAAGACGTGCTGGGAGATATGGTGGACCAGTTAATTTATGTCTACCTGGATGACATATTGATTTTTTCTTCTTCTCTCCAGGAACATGTCCAGCACGTCAGATTAGTGTTACAGAGGTTGCTAGAGAATGGGCTTTTTGTCAAGGCGGAGAAATGCGTGTTTCACGCACAGTCTGTTCCATTTTTAGGTTACATCGTCTCATCCGAGGGAATGCGCATGGACCTTGACAAGGTTAAGGCTGTGATAGATTGGCCAAGCCCAGATTCCCGTAAGGCCCTACAGAGGTTTCTGGGATTTGCCAATTTCTATCGCCGTTTCATTCGCAATTTCAGACAACTAGCCGTGCCTCTGACTGCATTAACCTCTCCCAGAACGGTGTTCAGGTGGTCTGGTGCAGCCGAGACTGCATTTACCAACCTCAAGAGACGCTTCATTTTGGCTCCCATTCACATCACCCCTGATCCTTTACGTCAGTTCGTGGTAGAGGTGGACGCATCGGAGGTGGGGGTAGGAGCAGTTCTATCCCAGTGCTCTTCCTTGGATGATTAGATGCATTGTTTTTGTTTTCTCATCGTCTGTCGCCAGCCGAACGCAATTATGACATTGGTAACAGGGAGTTGTTGGCAGTCAAACTTGCATTGGAGGAGTGGTGTCATTGGCTAGAAGGGGCGGGGGTTCCTTTTATCGTGTGGACCGATCATAAGAATCTGGAGTATATCAGATCGGCCAAAAGACTTGGTGGTCCCTATATATATATATATATATATATGTATATATATATATATATATATATATATATATATATATATATATATATATATATATATATATATATATATATATATTATAATTTTTTTTTTTTTTTTTTTTTTTTTTTTTTTTTTTCGTACCGCCCGGATTCTAAGAACATCAAACCCGATGCTTTATCGTGCCTTTTTGACCACTCCGAACGCCTGTCCACTCCCGAGTGCATTTTACCTGAGAGACTTGGAGTTTCCACACTCCCATGAGAGGTTAAATCAGCCTTAGAAGGGGTAACACCTCCGCCCGGTGGACCACCGACTCGACTATTTGTACCGGAGGGAGTTCAGTTCAATGGGGTAACTGCTCCAATGTAGCTTGTCATCCAGGGGTTAATAGAACCAGGTTATTGGTCAAGCAACTATTCTGGTGGCCTGTTATGGCTCGTGACGTCCGAGATTTTGTTTTGGCTTGTTCAGTCTGTGCCATGGGTAAGACATCTAACCGCCCTCCCAATGGGCTCCTTCAACCGTTGTCTATCCCTTCGAGACCCTGGTCCCACATTGCGCTAGATTTTATCACCGCCCTTCCAGGGCAAGATGGTTGTTTTAACCATCGTGGACCGATTCTCGAAGATGGTACATTTCATCCCCTTGCCCAAATTACCTTCTGCCAAGGAGACCGCGGTAGCTGTCGTCGATCACGTCTTTCATTTACATGGCCTCCCGATGGACGTGGTGTCCAACAGGGGACCCCAATTTGTGTCAATTTTGGCGTGAGTTTTGCAAATTACTGGGGGCAATGGTTAGTTTGTCCTCGGGATTCCATCCCCAGAGCAATGGCCAGACTGAATGAGCGAACCAGGACCTTGAGAGGTCTACGATGTTTGGTCTCCAAGAATCCTTCCTCATGGAGCCAATGAACCTCATGGATTGAGTATGCACAATTCGTTACCAGTGTCAGGTACGGGCCTTTCGCCTTTTGAGTGTAGTTTAGGGTACCAGCCACCTATATTTCCCAGTCTGGAATCCGAAGTCGTGGTTCCTTCCGCTCACACTTTCATCCAGATGTGTCTTGACACATGGAGCAGAGCCCGCGAGACACTCTCCAAGTGGGTAGACGCACCAAGGCCCAAGCCGATCGCCACTGGTCTAAGCCTCCCGTTTACGTCGTGGGTCAAAAAGTGTGGCTTTCTTCCAAGAATATTCCTCTCCGCTCTGTGAGTAACAAACTAGCTCCTAAATTCATTGGCCTGTTCACTGTCACCAAGATTCTTAGTCCGGTGGCAGTCCGCCTCAAACTACCCCGTGTTCCATGTCTCCAAATTAAAACCCGTTTTTATGTTCTTATTAACCCGCCTGTCCTGGTCTCCCCCTTCATTGTCAGATCGTTTCAGGCTTCCCTGGTGTTATTCGTCAGCGGACCTGTTTCCTGGATTATCTCCGTTCCGGTTCCTGGATTCCCCGGCGTCTGTGTTGCCCGCTGCGTCCCTGCTTCATCCTTCTGCCTGGGATCCTCAGTCTGCACCTGCCTTTGTCCGTGTGAGCCGCCTGTCATTCTGCCTGGGATCAGCCTGAACTGTCCTCTGATTTTTCTGCACCTTGAGTCTTGTTTACTGTTGACGGTTGTCGCTGCCTTTTGCTAATAAACAAGTATTTCTATCGCATTTGGATCCTCCTGTCTCTCCTTTTGCTCTCTGACAAGTGTAGCTTATTCAGGTGTTCCCTTGTTGTTGTTATTTTTTTTTTTTTCTTCCTTCACTGTGCAAGTGGAACCTTAAACCTTGTGATTAATTTTAATTTGTAAATAGTTTAAAAAAATAAATAAAATGGTAACACTTTACAATAAGGTTCATTAGTTAACATGAACTAATAATGAACTGCACTTATAAAACATTTTTTTATCTTTGTTAATGTTAATTTCAACATTTACTAATGCATTAAAATCTTGCTAACATTAGTTAATGCACTGTGAACTAACATGAACAGCTGGAATTTTATATAACGTTAACAAAGATTAACTGATGCTGAACAGTGGTGTTGTTCATGGTTAGTTCATGTTAACTAATACAACCTTATTGTAAAGTGTTACCAATAAATAAATGTACAACTATACATATATCCAATTGCCTGACTGCATTGTGCCAAGTGTAAAGTTTGGTGGAGGAGGGCTTATGGTATGGTGTTGTTTTTCGGGGGTTGGGCTTGGCCCCTTAGTTCCAGTGAAAGGAACTCTTAATGCTTCAGCATACCAAGACATTTTGGACAATTCCATACTCCCAACTTTGTGGGAACAGTTTGGGGGTGGCCCCTTCCTGTTCCAACATGACTGCGCACTAGTGAACAAAGCAAGGTCCATAAAGACATGGATGAGTGAGTTTGGTGTGGAGGAACTTGACTGACCTGTACAGAGTCCTCACCTCAACCGGATAGAACACCTTAGGGATGAATTAGAGGGGAGACTGCGACCCAGGCCTTCTCGTTCCAACATCAGTACCTGACCTCAAAAATGCGCTTCTAGAAGAATGGTCAAAAATCCCATAAACACACTCCTAAACCTTGTGGAAAGTCTTTCCAGAAGAGTTGAAGCTGTTATAGCTGCAAAGGGTGGGCCAAATCCATATTAAACCCTACAGATTAAGAATGAGATGTCATTAAAGTTCATGTGCATGTAAAGGCAGACATCCCAAAACATTTGTATGTCAGTGCATGTTGCTTTCAGTTAAAACAGCTCAAACATGCATTTTAGTCTGAGTCTAGGCTTTTAAAACCTTTTCTGTGAAACTGGGGGGTTAGGGTTGTTTTAAAATATTTTTTATTGGAAACATGAAAAAAAACAATTACATTTCAGCAACATTTTTAAGCACTGTATGACTTTTACAACCAGACAACTGACAGTTCACAACCAGAGAGCATGGAAGATGTAGTCTGGCTCGAAACAGGGTAAGTTAACACCCCATATGGATCATCACACCAGTAACCTAAAGACCAGTAACCTAAAGTGCCTAACTGAAATACATAATTTTGTTGTGCCTTCCTTCAACCATGGACTGGGTTTGTCACATGTCGAGTATTCATGGTGTTATCTGGCAGTTTCATGGCAATGAATGCATCTTTTCATAGACGTTTTGTCTTTCTGTTCCTCACGTGGCAGTCTCTCCTCGTCAGCTATTGCATTATATCTTTGCAGTTGTGCGCACATGATGGGCCTAGTTTGTCCTTTATATGCGATTGTGCAGCATTTTAGTTCCACCATTGTTTGGAGCAGCTCTACACATGTTTTAGGCCTTTTTACTGGAAAGAGCTATTATTAGGGGTCTACGCACAAAAGGTGCTGCGGAACCCTATTGTGTTAGAATTGATTTTCTTCTTCCTTATTTTTCTGTCGTAAATGTATATGGGCGTCAGACTCAGCAGGATGGTCCCAATCATGCATTTTTGGATAACTTTGGAACCCTAAGAGCTACAAATAAAATTTTCCCCTGATTCCTTGAGTCAAGCCTTACATGTAATGTTTCATTTCCGCCTATACATTTTTTTCCATTTTGGATTTTCTTGAAAACCTTCTTTTTCAAACTTCTCCTAGGCTTGGCTGTTTGTCTGCTCTTCACCAAAACAGGCACACAGCAGATGCTGGCAAAACGTTTTCAATAGAACTTTGATTCGTCGAACCATTGCAAATAAGTTAATTAATTATTAACTAATTATGAATTAATATAAGTTAATAATTAATTGGTGAACTTGACCTACAGCTGCTGAATGCAATGTCCAAGCTTAATGAAACGTGATACACATAGACAACAGGACATTCTGAGGATGCACACCCAGTTTCATACAATTCCACCAATAGGGGATACTACAAATAAAAAAAATATCATAACTCCGTAACCATATGATTCATGAAGTTTAAAATTGGTATGCATCTTCTTTGTTGGACGTAATAACATATCCTCTCTAATATGACTCAGATACTACAAAAAAATGGCAGCAAGCAGCCAATTAAATTTCAGCAGCTAATAACAGCAAATCGGAACGGCCTACCGTTACAAGCCTCCTGCTATCACCAATGTAGCCAGATGGGCAGTCTTTGAACAGTTCACTAAAGTATGGCACTCGAAACTGTTCCTTGTGTTCTTTGGAAATCACTTTCTAGTTTACAACACCTAATTTAGATAAAGTACAGATCTGTCACAGTTTTGGGTTTTGTTTGTGTTCAAGTCCAGTCCAGTCAAGTCACAAATACCGAATGTACAATTACTTTTTTTTTTTTTTTACAATACTCACTATTTATTAAGAGTTAAATAACTTACTGTCCAGTCAAGTCAAGTTACAAATACCGAACGTACAAGTACTTTTTTTTTTTTTACAGTACTCACTATTTATTAAGAGTTAAAGGTGATCTAAGCGATCTCACACGTTTTTTAGGCCAACACATTTTTTGTCACATACAACAAACATCTCCTCGCTATCCGCTAGCTGCCTGTCCCCTGAACACACTGTAAAAAACCTCTGTAGTCCGTATAAGCTCCACAAACTGCAACAAAAACTAATGTGGGCAGTCTGGACCACGAAACATAACAAAAAGTGCTCCAGCCAATAGCCAAAAAGAATGATTTCCACCCCCAAATCATTCTTGTCGCGTTTTTTACAGTGTACTATTCTGGGGTAGGCAAGGCTGCGAAGCATCCATCCGAGTATCCTTCATTTCATGGGAAAAGAAGGACGCATTTGCAGGCCGTATTTTGAAGGAGCCTTCGAAGGACCTATGAATTGGGACAGCCTTCGTCGTGCAAAAGGCATATTTAAAGGCGCCGCAACGTCAGATTTTTTAAGAGAAATTGCCAGATTACACTTTTAAATGCAAGTGTTGGGTTTCAATTTACTCCAGTAATCTAATGTATCTACTGATAAAAATAAAATGTTGACTAATATGTTACCAACATACGATTTTATATAGTTTATACTCTTTATTATGTACATAAATGGGCCGAGGTAAACATCTTTAGTTGTTTTGTTTTTAGGCAGTTGAATATAACTTTAAAGTCCTGTATAAATGTTAATTTCAGTTCTCTTCAACGGCAGCTGTCAACAGTTGCTAAATATTACAAATAATGCAACGAAATGCATTTACTCTGTATTTGAGTATAATTGTGAAGTACCTCAGATTTTTATTCAACTTCATCTCAGAGGCAAATATTGTGGTTTTATGAAAAACTGACTTTTTACACATGGATATAACATTTTGATATTAGTTATCGTTTAAAAAAGAATCTAAAAATAAAATACACTAGAAATATGTCTTATAGATTAGGGATAGGCACCGTTGGTCTTGGAGGGCCGCTGTCCTGCAGAGTTCAGCTCATAGAACAGTTGTGCATGTTAAAATATTTTTGATTTGATTTGAGGATGTGAGTTAATTTAATTTATTCTTACCTCTTTCTGAAAACATCTTAGCGACATGGCAGCCGTCGAATAAATCAGCACTGCAAACCTGTTGGTAGACAGTGGAAAATGCACTGATCCCAGATGATGTCCCGCTGACCCAGAGAGGCTTCACCAGGGTCTCCCAGCCCAGCTCAATAAAAGACTACATAAAAACATTTTCTTCCATCTGTTTTATGTACTGTTAATTTTAAAATTTATTTTGTTTTTCTAATCTTAAACGTAACTTATGTAAATAGTTGGAAAAAGTACTGTAAATAAAAATGTATAGAATGTATTGTTTCATTTACAAATTAATTGACATGACAAAAATAAATGTACAGAATTATTTATTTAATTTACAAATTATAACTTGCATAACAAAAATAATGTGTAGAACGATAATATTTAATTTAAACCTTTTAATGAACAAAACCAAAATTTTAGTTCTCAACAATCTCTCAAGAAGAGAAAACAATCCATTCTCTCCCTGCTCTCCTATGTCTCTCGCTGAAACTTCATGTCCTCCCTCAGTCTCTCCATCAGCTCATCCTCTCTGTCTCGTTTCCTCTTGGCTGGAGTTGCTCCTCATCTTGGTCAATCACTGCTGAACTTGGCCCTGGTGTGTCCTCAGGGATGGAGGCAATGAGGACAGTGGGGTTGTCCCAACACCTTATTCATGAAGACAAACCATGGCCAAGTTTCCCACTCCCTCACCTGTCCCAGGACTCTTTCAATCCTAAGGTAGAGAAAATAAACATGTCTGTCAAGATGTGTCTATTAACTTGCATACTTTTTTTAAAAAAGTTGTAATAAGTTTTTTTTTTTTACCTGCAAGGCAGGGGTGCAATCTTGAAAATTAAAAAATATGATGCATCAGTAGCCTACAAACATACAAAATACACTCACCTAAAGGATTATTAGGAACACCATACTAATACTGTGTTTGACCCCCTTTCGCCTTCAGAACTGCCTTAATTCAACGTGGCATTGATTCAACAAGGTGCTGAAAGCATTCTTTAGAAATGTTGGCCCATATTGATAGGATACCATCTTGCAGTTGATGGAGATTTGTGGGATGCACATCCAGGGCACGAAGCTCCCGTTCCACCACATCCCAAAGATGCTCTATTGGGTTGAGATCTGGTGACTGTGGGGCCCATTTTAGTACAGTGAACTCATTGTCATGTTCAAGAAACCAATTTGAAATGATTCGAGCTTTGTGACATGATGCATTATCCTGCTGGAAGTAGCCATCAGAGGATGGGCACATGGTGGTCATAAAGGGATGGACATGGTCAGAAACAATGCTCAGGTAGGCCGTGGCATTTAAATGATGCCCAATTGGCACTAAGGGGCCTAAAGTGTGCCAAGAAAACATCCCCCACACCATTACACCACCACCACCAGCCTGCACAGTGGTAACAAGGCATGATGGATCCATGTTCTCATTCTGTTTACGCCAAATTCCAAATTCAAATTCAAAGACTCTACCATCTGAATGTCTCAACAGAAATCGAGACTCATCAGACCAGGCAACATTTTTCCAGTCTTCAACTGTCCAATTTTGGTGAGCTCATGCAAATTGTAGCCTCTTTTTCCTATTTGTAGTGGAGATGAGTGGTACCCGGTGGGGTCTTCTGCTGTAGCCCATCTGCCTCAAGGTTGTGCGTGTTGTGGCTTCACAAATGCTTTGCTGCATACCCCGGTTGTAACGAGTGGTTATTTCAGTCAAAGTTGCTCTTCTATCAACTTGAATCAGTCGGCCCATTCTCCACTAGCATCTCTAGCATCAACAAGGCATTTTCGCCCACAGGACTGCCGCATACTGGATGTTTTTCCCTTTTCACACCATTCTTTGTAAACCCTAGAAATGGTTGTGTGTGAAAATCCCAGTAACTGAGCAGATTGGCCCCGTTGCATTAATGAGAAATTGAACAGGTGTTCCTAATAATCCTTTAGGTGAGTGTACTCCAGAAATCATATTTATAGATACTCAAATTTTATATTATTTTTGTTGTGGGCTTTGTATAGGATAAGGCCCCCCTATACCTACACAAGAACCTATGGAAATACTACAAATGGGTCGTACTCCAATCCACACTGGCCAAGTTTTTCGGCCTGGTAAATAAATACTCATTTGCTGCCCTCATTTTAATAAAGCTGTCTGCTTCTTCATCCATAAAACAAAACAAAATATTACATCAGATCACCTAACGAAAAAAGCCTTTGCAGTGGCAACAGCCTTTGCAGCGGCTTTTAAAATGTTTCGTTGGTTTTTTGAGTAAATGGAAACACAATACTTACATTTATAAGTGTATTCCTCGGCCGCGGGATGGGCCGAGGAACACACTGCGAAGGATCAACTTGTTCTGGTTGGTTCTATCCTTCGCGGCCGGGGAGAAGGACGTGGGTAGGGTTGCCAGGTCTCTGCAACAAAAGTAGTCCAAAACTCCCAATGCGATTTTCTCCATCGAGCGGCCAAATTCTCCACTGGGGTTGTACGTTTGGGGGTGTTGGAGCGGCGAAATCGTACTTATGGGGTGGAAACAAACCCGCAGAAATAATGTTTCACCCACGGCAACAACTTAAAAGTAGCCTTATTCTGAAAAAACGCGGACTTGGCAACACGGACGGCAGGCTGCATTTGAAGGCCCCTTTGAATTGGGACAGCCTTCATCGCGCTGCGGTGACGCAATCAACCTTCAAATGCGGCTTTTGAAGGATGCAGCCCCCGAATTGGGACACAGCTTGTATCTCTCAATTTGGTTTCTCCAAACAGTATCTCCTCCTGGAACACTCTCCCACTCTGCCCACGAGTCCTCAGTCCGTCTCTCTCCTCGAGCACTGTTTGGAGAGCGGCTTTATCTGGTCTCTCCGCGCCAATCACTGCAATTAGACACAGGTGTTTATCATCATGCACTTGACCTACTTTCTTACCGCTCGTCTCCTCACTCTCTCCGTCTGTGCAGACCTCACAAAACCACGCCCCCCTCGCCACATACCCCCACCGCCCGACTCAGGCCGGGGAGCCATCTGGCCTGCAGCCCCTCCCCCCCAGGGGAGGAAGTCCGCCACAGCCATCTGCGCCCCGCCTGTGGACCACCTTGAACTTAAAGGGCTGTAAAGCAAGATACCAACGGGTGATCCTCGCGTTGGTATCCTTCATGCGGTGGAGCCACTGCAAGGGGGGGTGGTCCGAACAGAGGGTGAATTCCTGTCCCAGGAGATAATAGTGGAGGGTGAGGACGGCCCACCGGATCGCCAAACACTCCTTCTCGATGGTGCTGTACTTGGTCTCTCTCTTCGAGAGCTTTCGACTCGCGTACAGCATCGGCCGCCCCGCATCCTGCTAATTTTTCTATAAACCATCAGGAAACAGCGGTGAGAAGAACATACGCGACAATGTTTACTTTAGTAAACTTGACCAAAACCACACTATTAAAAGCCTTAAACAAGGCTTCAGATGGCACTGATGTCCCGGGAATACAGAGATAACGCCTCGCTAGAGTGGCCAGCCTCGGGAAGCGCCTTTCATTTGCTTTCCACCAGTCAGAGCTTGTTCTACTGCTGTATTATTTGTCTAAATGGTCCCACACAGTAAGCTTTTCCATTGCTTCATTTTGCGAGATATATCTGGTTTGTGGTTGCACATGTCGACGCGCTCCGTGAGTGAACAAATAACGCTATACAGCATATTTTTCTTAACCAAGCATCAAAAAACAAACAAACAAAAAAGCATTAAAAACATTTAAACCGTTTAACTGGTAGTATTAATCGGTCAAAGTTCTTACTTTCGGTTAACGGTTAAATGGTCAATAGCATCCCTACACTGCTGTGGACGTTGTTTACTTCGTTAATGTGTTTACTGTGATAATGGACTGAGGATGGGAGTAGGATTCGGTATTCGGTTTCGGATTCAGCCGAATCATAACCAGTGGATTCGGTATTCGGCCGAACCCCAAAAATCTGGATTCGGTGCATCCCTAGTTTAAACAGCATTCAACCTTCAGATGACGCATGCAAATTTGAGTTTATGTAACTGGCATGTAACTGGCAGGTGTTGTCTTTTCAAGGCAAATGGCACTGTCAGTGTTCTACATAATAGTAGGCCTATAGTAATAGGTTTACTACCCCTTTCAATAAGTTTCAGTTAAACAAATTCAATGTTTGACAGAAAGACAGGAACAACATTACTTGTTGAGTCCGGAGTTTTAGACTTAAGTTCACCCAAAAATGTAAATTCCGTCATCATTTATTCCCCCTCATGTCGTTCCTAACACTGTATGATGTTCTTCTGTGAATGAGAAGTTTATCAGAATGTTTTTTTTTTTATACAATGAATGTGAATGATGACCAGGTGCTGTCAATACACCAAAATAGTCCATACGACTCTAGTGTCTAGTGAAGCCAAACAATAGTTTTTTTGTGAGGCAACTCTCAAATATCATTCACGTGACATTCAAATGTGACAGCAGGATACTATTTTCAAATAAAAACTTGTATTTCTCTGTTCTGCACACAAATCTATCGTTAGACTTGGAAAATAGTGCACAAGACTGTTATGGCTAATTTTTGGAGCTTGCTCCTGGTCACATCCACTTATAATACATATGGAAAAGAGTAGCATGAACATCCTGACAATCTTCTGCTTTTGAGATGATTGGAAATCATACAGGTTTGCATGGATGATGACTATCCCCTCAGCCACTATAAATTTAACTCATGGCAGCCTATCTAGTTATCTATGAGAACCATGTACACATCACATTTAAGGGTTAGTTCCCCCAAAAATGCAAATTCTGTCATTAATTACTCACCCTCATGTCGTTCCAAACCCGTAAGACTTTCGTTCATTTTTGGAACACAAATTAAGATATTTTTGATGAAATCCGAGAGCTTTTTGTTCCTCCATATAGGCAGCAACGCCATTGCGACTTTCAAGGCCCAGAAAGGTAATAAAGACATTTTTATAATAGTCCATGTGACTCCAGTGGTTCAACATTAATTTTATGCGCAAAAAAAGCTAAAATAATGACTTTATACAACAATCTTTTCTCTTCCATGTCAGGTCTCCGATGCTTTCACGTAGTAAATACAGTGCAGCGCTTCCAGGTTCTACGTCTGAACAAAGAACCCATAATGAGATCTGACATGGAGGAGAAGAGATTGTTGAATAAAGTCATTATTTCAGTTTTTTGTGCACAAAAAGTATTCTCGTTGTTTCATAACATTAAGGTTGAACCACTGTAGGTTGAACCACATGGACTAATTTATCTATGTCTTTACTACCTTTCTGGGCCTTGAAAGTTCCAATGATGTTGCTGTATGGGACAGAAAGATCTCGGATATAATCAAAAATATCTTAATTTGTGTTCCGAAGATGAATGAAGGTCTTACAGGTTTGGAATGACATGAGGATGAGTAATTCATTACAGAATTTTCATTTTTGGGCTAACTAACCCTTTAAGTTGTCGGAAAGTTGTTGGTTTGATTCCCAGGAGGCACCGGACTATCACCATAGTGCCCTTGATGAAGACACACACTGTTATCCCTGAAATTGTTTTAATTCAAATAATTTAGGTACAATAAACATAAACTCCAAGAGATTTGTTCAATTACTCCATGTTTTTCGTTTGTTGTAAGATTTGCATGATTTTTTTCATTCTATTTAATTGTTTAAATTAAATGTACTTAACAGAGCCTATTTTAGTCAGTTGTCAATGCAACGCAATACAAGGAAGATGGTGATTGGCTCTTTGAACTGAAGTCAGGCATTGATGCAGCTGCACGCATTTTTATCAACGTTTGCTGGTGAGCATAGGCCTTGCAACTTTACATTTTGGTCTCAAACAGCTAATACATTATTAATCCATAATAAATTTGATGTATAACAGTTAGCCAGTAAAACAAAATGTAAGTTTAGGCTGTGTTTACATTAAAAAAAATATTTTCCGATACTGTTAACTTTATTTAAACAATTTATTTTGTTTAAGGTTTTCATTTTGAAATAACTAAATAAATCAACTGAAGATAAAATAAGACATTAAATCTCTGAATATCTCAGCAGAGGAGGATTAAACAACTCCACAAACAGCATTACCAGCTTCATGCATTACTAATCAAATTGACTTTATTTCTGTTTCACCATGATGGAGATAAGTGGTTGTTTTAGTTGGACTCTTGACCCTTGGCTCTTTAACATTAGTTTTTTTTTTTTCTTTGGCTGCTTTAACGGTGTGATTAAAAAAAAAAAAACACTTTATGCCAAGACAAGCCAAAGTGAAAATGTGGTGACTTTGGCTTATTGATGATGATGACATCATCATGTAGTGGCTGAATCACTAATCTCATTCAGACTCCAATGTTCTGGTTATAGAGGTAATGTGTTATCAATTTTGTATTTACGTGATGTTATTTATGTTATTCTACAGCATGAGATCCAGCACTGTTATAGTAATTGAATAATATTCAAGATTTTAAAATCATGTAGTGCTCAAAAGGTTTAAATCTACGGCATTACTTATACACATGCAGACATCAAGAATCAACGTATTAATCTCAACAATGATGACAATGAAAAGCTTCATGCTGCAGTGCATGCTGGCTACCACCAATCAAAACTCCCCCATGCGATGAAACGTCTATAAACACAGTTAAAGCAGTCAGCGAAAAACTAAAGTTAACAAGTCAAGGGCCAAGAGCCCAACTAAAACGAACACTTATCTCCATCATGGTGACCTAAAATTTCAATACCACTGAATTAAAAACTGTTAGTTCAATTAACTAAAATGTTTTAATTAAATGCTGTTGAAATCTTAAGTACATTTTTCAACAAGACAAAATTAACTTTTTTAGGGCAAATATTTTTTAAGTTCAATCAACCTGTATAGGCTTACAGTGTAACACTGGATTGGCTCCAGGGGAATTGTCCTTGTAACAGATATACTGTACATCCTCTGGATAAAGGTGTCTGCTAAATGATCTCTTAGAAAAATAAACAAGCAAATGTAATGTGATATTTTGTGTTCTAGATCAACACACCTGGTCCAATCATATTGTATTATGCATGCACGCAACACACGACCCCTGTGCTTTATCCATGCTGACGTTTTTGCAGATTCAATCATGCAAATTAGCTTGGATAAACATTGTTGGACTCTTAAGCCTTTGAGATTATTCAGGTCACCATTTTCAATTTGATGCAAAAAAAGCTAAATAAATAGGTTTAAGGTCTAAGATCACATCTTAATGTTACTAATATCAAGAAGTTAGTCAGATGCCAACATGGACATGATGTGTGACATGCCTCTATGAGGACTTATGAAAAATATGGGACAAATCCGTATTGATTTGATACGGGACGTGTCATTTTGTCTGTAAATACGGGACGATTCCGTATTTCACTGGGACGGGTGGCAAATATCTGCATGAGCAAAACTTTGGCAGGTATGAAACATTCGACACAGACTACATTAAATATGGATTCATTGTAGTGACTATAAAAATTGTTTGAAACAACAAACCCATATTTTGTCATGATTTGTTGCAAGCCAGACAATACATTTTAAATGTATTGTCTTATGAATAATGACTTTCATGTGCAAACTACTGTCCACTTGTTCATGTGCAAACTACTGTCCACTTGTTCATGTGCAAACTACTGTCCACTTGTTCATGTGCAAACTACTGTCCACTTGTTCATGTGCAAACTACTGTCCACTTGTTCATGTGCAAACTACTGTCCACTTGTTCATGTGCAAACTACTGTCCACTTGTTCATGTGCAAACTACTGTCCACTTGTTAATCCAATTACCATGAATGCATCGCCTTGTATAAATGTTTGCTGGTAGGGACCATCCGCTAATGATCCAACCTCTGTCCTAGCATGAGAACAGCAGTGATCACAATACTCAGAAACATTACTGTTGCTGAATTCAGAACCGCATACTAGTATACTACTACTACCTTTATCATACCTTTCTATGGCAGAAATAGTAATATGCGGTTCAGAACACAGCATTTTTAAAGAACTGTTAACTTTGTGGGAGTGGGTGAATTTGCATTGTTGGAGGGGTGATATTTAGAAAAGAGGCGTGAGTCACGCCCAAATGACTACTTGTATGTTTAACACACAAACACATTACATTTGTGTAATGTTTGTTAACAGAGACAGCAATGTATTATTCATTTTAGCATGTTCTTGTCAAGGATTGTCACAGCAGTCTACTAGAGAAAGAGAACCCAGATGCAGAAGGATCAAGGGATTGAAGTTTATTAACACAAGACTAGGCACAGGGAGCAGTGAGTTGAGTGAAGACAGTCCAAACAGTAGAGCAGGGCACACAAAAGTTGAACAGTTGACCACTAATATCAGACCCGGGTGAAGTTAACTTGGACCACACGTCTCAAGGAACCATAGGCTGGATACTATTGAGCTGCAACTGAAGCTGCACCAGACTGAAGGCCAATTTATCCTTCTGCATCGAGTGCACGCAGAAGGTACGGAGTACCATACGTATAGACGCGCTCCATACGCCGTACCCTTCGCCGTACCACGATGCGCACCTCCCCAAAAATTTAACTAACTATGCGTCGCATTGACACAGAGCGCAAGATCTGTGATTTGTCGGCTTGGTACCGTCGCATTTCCGGCGTGAATCTCCTCCAACGCCTTCTCTCGTTTCTGATTTTAATTTGAGTAATTTCAATAAAAGTAACTTTTTTCAATACCGATCAGCTCTAACTCCAACACGATCCGCTCAGTATCATTCGCCATTTTTTTTGCCCGAAAGAGACTCAACACAGTGGAGCATAGAAACCCCACCGCCCACTAGCATTTCGGTGGTGTAATTGCAGATCAACGCAGAAACAACGCCGAAGTATAAATTCTCACGACGGCGTCGGCTACGCGCATAGCCTACGGCGTACACTACGGCGTACACTCGACGCAGAAGTATAAATTGGCCTTGACTGCCCAGTCCTGAGAACAGCGGCCAGGGAAGAATCAGGAAGCAGGGCAGGAACTAAAACAAGACATGACAAGACAAGACAAGAGAGAGAGCAACAAAATATAGCAAGACAAAAATAAAAACTGACTAAAGAGAAAAAAAAGAAACAAACTTAACTGGAGATTACATACAAAGGGGGGGGGGGGGGGGGGTGTAAATTCTAGGAATTAATCATTGGAACTAAAGCCAAAAACAAGAAAGAAACCAAAAAACAAGGCTTGGGAAAAACTAGCAAACCGTAAACTTGACTAGAATAAAAAACAGGAACTAAAAAATAAAGGAATAAATGCAAAACTAAACTGGCAAGACAAACTAATGCAATGCTGACCAACAAGACGTAAGCTGGGCTCCTACTAGAGGAGTTTTAGGCCAATTTATGCCCAATTTTCCCCTCCCGACAATCAGAGAAAAAAAATCTTGTCGAGGACCTTGATCAGTTCTGATATTTGTCACAGATTATCTGGTAATGTGAGGCAGTTACAGATTGAAGCACAACAAATCACACAAATCATGGCAGCCCTGATTATATCAAACATGTTTGATATATATAGGAATTTAAACCGGGATGATTACGTCAGTTCTTTTACAATAGCCAATGAGAGAAGTGATTGAGAGCACTCTTGAAATCGCGACCACGAAACAAGCTGCTGTGTCTGTAACGGAGGCCAGTTAGTAGTTGCTGTGCAAGTAAACCTCACTCCTCTGATCTCAAGAGACGCTCTAGCGATTGACACTAGAGGTTGCAGCCTTTAGCCTCTTTGTTAGAGCGTCCGACTCTCATGCTGGCGGACTTGGGTTCAAGCCCCGCTTGGAGCGGGCAGTTCGAACAGGAGGGGTAACATGTGCTGGAGGGTATTCCAGAAAGCAAGGTTAACCTATAGTCACATATACCTTGAACTCTCAGTTGATTAACCCAAAC
Source organism: Romanogobio albipinnatus (assembly GCA_023566225.1). Classification (NCBI taxonomy): domain Eukaryota; kingdom Metazoa; phylum Chordata; class Actinopteri; order Cypriniformes; family Gobionidae; genus Romanogobio; species Romanogobio albipinnatus. The sequence continues at coordinate 18,494,697 of CM042244.1, read as the reverse complement.
CTTGCTTACTCAAGGTATGCTGGTTCCAAAAACAAGTCTGGGAGTAAGTTCAGACAACTCAGAATGTTCCCGACACAAGACATTCTCAACAGAGCGACAAATCGATAATTCACCATGGAAACACGCTAAGAAAAAGCACACCATTCTACTTCCTCTTCTTCTTTTGTTTTAATGGCTAGTTACACGACCGGTTGGAGCGCCAGACGCATGGCCCAAAAGGGGCCTCTTAATGAGCATTGGGTGTGTTTTGGGTTGTAACGTGCTATCAACAATTCAGAGTCTCATCTCCATCTTCATCTCTCTAAAAGCCAGTTGAGCTTGCACCATGGCGGATTCACTATTTACATGGCAGAATTTGCGAGCGATTTCCAGAGAGGAATTGTTTTATTTTTAATACTTAAAAATGTTTGTGTGCTGCTGCGTGCCCCTGTGTGTGTAAGCAGAGTGTACATGCGTTGTGCACCTGCCTATAGGCACATATTACTAATGCGCACTTTAAAGGGGGGGTGAAATGCTGTTTCATGCATACTGATCTTTTTGCACTGTTAAAGACTTGGATTCCCATGCTAAACATGGACACAGTTTCAAAAGCTAAGGTGGACGTTTGATGGGAGTATTTCTTTGCCAAAATTAGTACTTCCTGTTGGTCATAAGTTTCGGAAAGTTTTTTTCGATCATGGGTCCGCTTGACGTCAACAGGGCGTAATTTCCTTGTATGGGCCGTACGAACAATTCTACCGGAAGAGCGCGCGCGCGCGAGAGAGAGAGAGAGCGCGTGAAAGCAATAGGCTACGCCCATCAAAGCGCTGGCTCGTAGCCAAATAACCCCACGTTAAGGCAGAAGTGGATGGAATTTGCTTTTCCGGATTTTCAAATCGCCTGGAGCGGTCCCAACGATAAAGGTCTCAACGTTGGAACCGCAGGCAGTGAGTAAGACTGCTTCAAATGTCTGTTTTTGCCTATGCCCATCAAGTAGCCCAAACATGACCACGTATTGATCAATGGAGCATGCGATGTATAGTGTGTATATTTGTTTAGCTGGCCACTATATGTGTATGTTTGTGTATTGTAAAAGCACTCCAAACAACAATACACAAAGAATGGGGAAATATGTTGAACTAAATAAGCGCGCTTCTTCATTCAAATGCGCTACTATTCCATGTCTTTCTATGTAAACACTAGCCTGACGTGCAAAACCAGTCCGCTTACTACAAATCATGTCTACACAAACCACGCGTAAACACACACACACACACACGATATAATTAAAGTATAAATGTGTAAATAACACAAGCCGCTAAGCATATTATATAGTTAGTGTAACTTATACCACATAGAGATGTCCTGCTCTAGTCGTTTTTGCTGCTGCTCCTGTTCAACTTCAGCCTCTGGGTCTGATTCCGGATCATAGATGTATGGCTGTATCTGATTAAAAGCCATTTTTTATGTTGAATAAAGATATTTCCCGCTTTTAGGGATGACGCAGCTTTCAGACGCACTCAACACAGTAACAGCGGCGCGCGCTCGACATTCTTTAGCTCCGCCCACACGATACGCCCCCAGCCGCACGGCTTTTTTCGGAAAGACTCGGAACAGTGCATCTTCCTTTTATAATTATAATAAAAATAAAGACTTTTCGGAGATATGCAGGATGCAATGCTACTCTATAGGTACTCAAGATTGACATGAGACTGACTGAAACTGAGTGTGTCCCCCCCCCCTTTAAATAACACAAAAAATACTGCGCTATTGGCGTAAGACCAGCAGCTTGTTCTTTGTACGTCGCTAACTCAGTTAGCTGGATTTGATTGTTGACGATTTTGCTTGATCTTGGATTATTTGTTTCTTCTTCGAAGTTCATCCTGGACTTGCTGTCTGTTATGATTCACCAGTGAGAGTGCCCTGATGACCACCTGAGAGACTACATCTCCCATAATCCTTTGCCCGGACTCATCAGCACTCATTGATTACATCCACCTGTGTCTCATTACCCTGTTTACCTCACCCTATATAAACCTGGTTCTCTCATTCATTCATTCATTGCAAAGTCTTGTTTAGTGTTTCACTGCATTTCTGAATGTTCTTCCTGGTCTCTTGTCTGCCGGTTTTTGGATTACTCTTTTGCCCGTGTTGCCTGCCTTGTTGTGTTTGTTTGTTTGTTTGGACTGCCTGCCTGTGTTTTGACCTTGCCTGAACTCTTGACTACGATTGTGGATTACCCTTTCAATAAAGCTGCGTTTGGATTCTAAATCTTCTGTCTCATTTCATGTAAACAGGATTAGATTATATCTTTTTAAGTGGAGGTGATGCTTAAAGTCTGTCTAGCCACTGCTACTTTCTTACAAGAGTACCCTAATGATTTAAAAATAAATGTTAAATAATATAAGGTTGTGTAGTCATCATAATATAGACACATCAAGTTTTACTCGTTGAGAGATTTATTCATGAGGGAATAATTACTTAATCATTTTATTGGAGTCTTACACATGATGTATATATATATGCTATGCGTGCATTAATTTGAACCACGACACGATATATGTTTTTAGTATAATGCTGTCATGTAAAAAATCTGCTTCAAAGGTAAATTGCTCATTTCATTTATCTTTTATAACTTTCATGTAATTTTGGTTGCTTGGCTGTTTCCTTATTAAGGTCCAGAAATTAGTCAAGTTTTTCGTCAGGTGTCTTTTTTTAATTATAGGATGTCACTACGTTGCTGTCAACACAGGCCAATCGCTGCATCTACCCTTTTCAGGGAACACGAGAACGTGCAGTAATCTCAGATAACTTAATCCAGATATTTTAATCCAATCCACAAATTCGTTTGAAGAACCAAATAACCAGAGAACAGTTATCACAATTAGAAGATCTGGGATCTGTCAAATCATCTCCGATGTATTAAGCAAGGTACAAAGAAAGGACCCCAGGTTTTTGTTGGTCAATGGCGCAGTCAATTTTAGTTGCCTCAAAATATCAATCCGCCAACAATGCACCTGAACACACCTCGTTTTCAAACCAGCACGGCCATGAGCGAACTGCGTTGGGCTGAAACTATACTAAAAAACACTTGTGTCGCACACAAGGCAAGCAACAAACCAGCAAAGCAAGAGACGAGCACAATATAAAGGGAGCAGAGCACATGAAGATCATGTGAACACAATCAAGCAAATGAGAACTAGCCCAGGACTAAACAGGCGGGACTAGAAGAGTGGTCAACACAAATAAATACAGAGCCATGTGCTCAGACACAAGACAAACAAAGAAAAATTGAACAGAGACAAGACAGGACCATGACAGTTCTTGTTCTGCTGCAAACATGAAAAATATGATTTAATCATATTTGCTACATTTACCTAAAGAAACATGATGATGAACATGATGCATTATACTGAGATCAAAGTCCACACAAACTTTTCACCTAATTTTTGTAAGACCGATAAATTAATATGCAATTAATTATTCAGTTTTCAATTGGTGGGTCCAAAAACGGGTCAGAAGTTTGTTCTGATCAGGTCAACTTTAATTGCAAACTATAAAAATTTATAATTTTTAAGGAAGGAGAAAACTAATCCTATTGCTTTTGAGTTTGAAAAGGAAGGAAGGAAGAAAACTTTGCAAGGCAGAAAAATATGACCTAGAATAAACTTATACAGCAAGTTGAAACCTGAGATGTGCCAATCACAATGTGTTTTGTGAGGTGAACTGTTCACTGCCTAGAGCCAAAGAGACAAAACTGACTTGACTGTATTCGGTATGTATCAGATGAATATCATAATCATAGTTGAGTTAACTTGAGTTAAAATCAGAGAATCTGTAGAAACCTGACATGATGTGAGTGGTGTGTTGACCATATGGCTGTGCTCACGATCCAAGCGATCAAAAAAAAAGAGGAAAAAAAAGAAAATTACATTAGTGACATTCAATCACAGTTCATGTTTGTTTTTTAGAAGGATGCTCTGAATTCTGCTTCATTTCAGCATTTTATTCAACATTATCTGCTGAATTGTATTCATATTCATTCATCTTTATTTTGGCATTTAAAACATTTTCAGATATAGGCTACACTCAAAAAAATGATAAGTTGGATTTACTTAATTTTTTTTATGTCAACAGGTTCCACGTAATTGGGTTATGTTGACTTTAATTAAAATAGTTTATTTCAGTAAACTTAAGTTTTTTAGGTAAGGTTAATTCAATGCCATTTAGTTAAATCAGGTTAACATTCTTCATTTTGTCCAAAACTATTTAATTTAATTATTCTAAAATTAATATAAAAAAACAAACCAAAACAAGTAATCCAGTTTAATTGGTTATTTTTATTTAGTGAAATACTATTTTTTACAACATATACAAAACCTTTTACAAGGTCTTATTGGCTAGTCAGAAGATGGTTATGTTACATCAAAATTAAACAACTTTAATTATTGTTAGCAGGTCCCTACCCCAAGCACACGCTCTACACTTCACCACTATGGTGACCTCAAAAACACTAACATAACAAAAACTTTTAAATACCAACATAACAAAACATTAAGCATTATGCATCATGCATCAAATAGCACTTTATTGAAACATTTACTCTCCGAATTCAGCCCCTTTCAAAGCATGATGGAAAGTGAAAGTCTTGTTTGATTGGGTTACTTGATTGAAACATGTTATTTCAAGATGAAAACATCAAGTTATGTCAAAGAGTAACAGTTTTACATCAGTTTAACATGAACCAATTACATTTGAACCATAAACCTGATATAATTGTGTTAAATCAAGATGAATTGCTTAAATAAAGTGAACAGCATCATACTTTTTTTTTTTGAGTGTACACATGCTGTTTAGTTGTGGGGTTCCACAGATGTATCTTCATGTCTTCTCGACAAGTTGCTTGCAACCAGAGCAGTCTTCTTTTGGTTTCTTTTAGTCTGGTTGGCAGTTGCTGTATACTTAGTTCCAGGTTTTTGTCTTTGTTTGAAGTGCATAAATCTACACAGCAGTTGTATGACGTTTTTTGTAGTTGTTGTTGTTGCAAAACAAAATCAACATTTATTGGACATTTCTTTCCGTTTTCCTTATAGGAATGAATGGCGATGAAAACGGTGCTTTGTTTTCCACGTGGCATACTTTCCAACTATATCAATAAACCCCATCCTCAAGACTGGTTGACAGTTGACTGTGTTAGTCATCGGAAATGCATCGGAAATGCATCGGGATTGCGATTCCATTTGAATTTTGTGAGGGCTGTGGCAGGACGCGGGGGGTCATAACTCGTAAGACACTTGAAATGCAATTGCAAATGGACTTTGCGTTTCCATTTGAAATTTGGCAGACATGTTACATACACGGAAAAGAAAATCCAAACGCAAATGCAAATCACGCATTTGTGTTTCCATTATGTCACAGCGTATGCATGCACAAATTGAAAATGTAATTGCAAATACAGTTTGCAATTGCTTTTGAAAATTACCCAGAATATCATTCCATACAATTTGGTGGTCTTAAATTTTAAAGGTGCACTGTGTAAATTTTAGCGGCATGGTGAGAGCAGTTTGTCCGTTTAGGGCTTCTGTAGAAACATAGCGGAGCAAAATGTGGACTTGTAGTCTCCGCGGTGTATGTAGATAGAAATAGCTCATTCTAAGGTAATACAAACATAACGGTTCATTATGTAAGGTCTTTATACACCACTGAAAACTATATTGCATTTCTGTCAATAGATCCTCATAAATACTATACACTGCACCTTTAAGAGCAAAACTGGTGCAGAAAGACTCAGAGAGCTAGTCAAAGTGAGATTGAGTGTGTTGCTCTTGATATGGTTGATGTTGAGCTAGTTTTGTATAAACAGTGCGCCTGGATGATTATAAATGTTTTTATTATTATTATTATATAAGGTTTCCAACACTTAAATAAATATATATCATGTGGCTATTACTATAGTATATCTTTAGTATATCTTTATGCGTGCTGAAAGTGGATTTCCCAAGAGACAGGGGGGTGGGGATTCCCAGTAGACCTTGTGACCTGTTGTATTGGGGGCGAGATTTAATCCGCTGCCATTTTGTTTAAACAAAAGTATGAATAACAATGACACTTGATATATGTTATTCATGTCTTTTGTTATTCGTGAAAATACTATGAGTACATTCATGTTGGTGGTAAACAAAATATGTCAAACTGTAAATTTAGCACTGTGGCAACTGTCGTCAACATTACAAAATTGAACTGCAAACACTTAATGTGTAGGCTAATAGTGAAATAATTAAAAACATTTCTTTAACTCAAATGTCGTGCAGTACATTGTTAACTAGAACACATGCATGTGCTTAAGTACATAGCAATGAGATTATCATTGCATCACTGCTCATCCTCGACTAAAGTGTGGGCTCTACTCTTCAGCTCAATGGTAACCCACAAAACTCAAGACAAACCCTTTAAATCCCAACAGAATATTAAACAATAACAGATCACTTCTATATAAAGTGTACTTGCAAAGATAATATGGCTGTATAGTTATGTTTAACCATTTTTTTGTGATAAGGTGAGATGGATCACATCTGTATAATTTATATATTATTGTAAAATATTTGTTATATTTTATCCTTTATATTATACAGACAATGTCCAGTAGCGAAAAAGAGACAACTTCAGCGATGTGTGAGATAAGATAAAATAAAGGTAAAATAAATTGTATTATACATTTTATAATACATTTTATTTATAATTATAAAATATATACCTCTGAAGTTGAGAGGCGTATACTGCTCCTGTATCCAGAGCAGGTTTTGTTCACTTCTACTTACATACCTTGAAAGTTCCCTCAGTTTTTTTTAACTGAAAGTTGACGCTATCCATTTGGTGTACTTATGTGTGTACGCATGTCACATAACCTGCTTTCTGGAATACCTCCAGTCTTTCCAGAGAACCTTATACTCTCACAAACATGCGTGCCCTCAGTAAGGTCCTTTTTGACCTTAGGCAACCAAACTGTTAAAGACAAAAACAACAGAACTAAAGGCACACACACACCTAAAGAAAAAAATAGCTTTTCACTATTCCCAAAGTGTATTGGAGAAAAAATATATATGTTTTTATTGAACATTGATGGAGCAACAGATGCTGTGAGAAAATAAACCATAAAAGTGGTTAATTTTGTTTAAAAAACGTATAAATGTATACACATACTGTACTTTAGAAAAAATAATATGCTTTTAATAATGTCTAAGTTAATACTTGTTCAAAACAATCACTTTAGCAAAGTTTGTACTATTTTCTGTTTATTTTGATAAATAAAATAATTATTTATTTTGTTTAATAAATATACTGTCATTAAAATATGTTAATATAAAAATACATATTAAAAAACAGAAACGTAAAAAGTAAAGATTCTGAAAGCATTGAAGGAGATCCCATAATAATGTAATATAGATTTATAGTAGTAACTATAGATGATTTCATTATATGATATGATTCATATTATTATAATTTTAAATATTTTAGATTAGATTAGATTCAACTTTATTGTCATTACACAAGTACAGGTACAAGGCAACGAAATGCAGTTTAGGTCTAACCAGAAGTGCAATAGCAGCAAGTGCAGGATATACAACGGTTGCATAAGTGCAGGATATGGATATGTACTGAATATATATATATATATATATATATATATATATATATAGAGAGAGAGAGAGAGAGAGAGAGAGAGAGAGAGAGAGAGAGAGAGAGAGAGAGAGAGAGAGAGAGAGAGATTGTTATTACTATAAACATAATTTACAGGTGAATATGTACAATGAATAAATATACAGATGGCACTATAAACAGAATTTACAGGTGAATATGTACTATGAGTATAATATAATATACAGATGGCTATTACTATAAACAGAATTTTACAGATAGAGGCATACAATATGTTAGTCTAAGATGAGGAATTTAGCAGTGGATTAAGGTAGTGCAATGAAGTATGGACAGAAGCTATCCGAAAAAAAGTGTAAAGTGCAGTGGAAGTGATTGCATATTACAGTTAGAAGTACGGTGCAAAATGCAAATGTAAACAGTTGGTACTGTGAATACAGTCGGCAGTGCAAATGAGCATAATCCAGTTAAGGTATGGCAGTGCAAGATGCATAAGTAAACAGTTTTTACAGTAGTTGGCAGTATATGAGGGAAGTGGATCAACGGGGTTAGAGTTCAATAAAGAGACAGCTCTGGGGAAAAAACTGTTCTTTAGTCTGCTGGTCCTGGTCCGGAGGCACCTGAAACGCCTGCCGGAGGGCAGGAGAGAAAACAGTCTGTGGGCTGGGTGAGAGGAGTCCTTAAGGATGTTGCGAGCTCGATGCAGACAGTGTTTCCTCTGGATGTCCCTGTGATGCACTGGGCAGTTTTCACCACCCGCTGCAGTGCCTTGCGCTCCGCAACCATACCATACCGCGACACAGTTGGTCAGGATGCTTTCTATTGCGCAGCGATAGAAGTTCACCAGGATAGCCGAGGAGAGCTGATTCTTCCTCAGTGTCCTCAGGAAGAAAAGGCGCTGGTGAGCCATCTTGACCAGGCTGGAGGTGTTGGTTGTCCACGACATGTCCGCCGAGATGTGGATCCCCAGGAACTTGAAACTGGAGACACGCTCAACAGCCATTCCATTGATGTGGATGGTGTCGTGGAGACACGCTCAACAGCCATTCCATTGATGTGGATGGTGTCGTGTGTGCCTCTTGACTCTTTCCTGAAGTCCACGATGAGCTCCTTCGTTTTGGTGGTGTTGAGGAGCAGGTTATTATCAGTGCACCATGTGGCCAGGTGCTGGATCTCCTCCCTATAGGCAGTCTCATCATTGTTGCTGATGAGCCCAATCACCGTAGTGTCGTCTGCAAACTTGACGATGGAATTAGATCCATACACAGGCTTGCAGTCGGAGGTGAAGAGGGAGTAGAGAAACGGGCTTAGCACACAGCCCTGTGGTGATGATTTCATTACAAATATGGATATTCTCTAAGGTGGACATGATATTTACCATGTCAATCTAACCATGTTATGTCAACAAATGGAAAAGTCAGCTAACTATTGTCATGTTAAATATCAAGGGCACCTTTTACCCAAAATAACATACTTTTACATATTCTTCCGTTATTGAAAAAACTGTTGCATAAATTACCTTGAACAAAACCGAAAATCATTAAGAAGACCTTTGTCTCAAAATATATTAAATAATTTTAGTGATTCTTATTTGCTACTTAAACCTACATAAAAAATAAATAAAAAAAAACATCAAATATTAGATCAAATTAAAGCGATGACGGGCCCAAGCCGGTGGCATCGCCACCCCATCAGCATAACTGTGCACGGCACGGCATTTAAAAAGGAGAGTATTTTAAAATCACTCGAATATGCCACATTTACTGCAGCAGCTGGTGCCATTATGACCATAAGCCACACCCATGATATAATTTAAATATAGATTCATTTTAATGTCATAGGATCTAATAGGTCGCTTTCAAATGTGTGCAAAGTTATCTTTTGTGGCTCAAAATTTTGTAAGTCCAGAAGGCGAGTATTTAATTCAAGGTGTTTGTATATTTTTTATTTTATTTTTTTACTTATTCACACTAAAGTGATAGTTATTTGTGATAGCCTATGATATGAAAGGGTTGAATTATCGCCATCAAGAGAGAAAGTGACACACACACACATAGTGGGAGAGAGAGAGAGAGAGAGGACACCTCACCCCATCCCCCCACCCCACACACACACACACACACACACACACACACACACACACACACACACACACACACACACACACACACACACACACACACACACACACACACACACACACACACACACACACAGTGAGCCTGAGAGAGTGAGGGGGAGGAGAAGGACAGACAGAGAGAGGCACAGTGAAATGCAGTATAAATATTTTAAAGAAATAAATATATTGATCTGAAAAATAGTACATTCATTTTAAATTCATCCAGGTTACATTACCGAACATACAATCTTAATTTAATTGAAATCGAACTATGATTTTACAAAATATTAAATATCTGCCAAATGCATAAATGTAAATGTAAATGTACGAAATATGAGACCATTTCTGTTTCCCTTTTTTGTTATTTAATCCCTCGCCATAGCAGCACCGTTTGAGATATTCTATAATCGTTATCAATATAGCATCTTCAGTGTCTTTGTTTCATGCTGACCGAGTTTGGTGTCAATTCCATGCATCTCCTACGAGGAGTTTATAAAAACAAATTCAACATTTTAAAGAAAATATCTCACTTCCTGTTGGTCGGAGCTAATGACTGTAAATTAGAAAATAGTCCGGCTTGAAGAGTACAAAATATATACAGAGTTTGGTGACTGTAGATAAAACTACCCCCCCCCCCCCCCACTTTTGTCAAAAGATGGCGCTATTGAGCCCCTCCAGCACGCCCGTTTCTAAGTCTTTGCCCGCATCTTCTGGACGGCATCTCTGATCTGTCTGTCGAGTTTTGTGCAATTTCAAGCATGCTAACAGTGTCAAAAACACCCAAAAAGAGTATTAAACTTTCACATGTCGCCATGGCAACAGTATTTAAATTATCAGGAATCCATTCATACATCTATATCTGCCATGTTTTGACATTTATACTGATGAAGTTTGAAATAAATCGGGTGAAAATAAGATTTAAAGCATTTTTGAAAGTGACACTTCCTGCTGCCAGTTGGTGGCACTATAACTTTGAATATTGGCATGTAGATGTCTTCAAGCCAGAACTCAAACACGTGAAGTTTGGGGCAGATCGGACATTGTATGCCCGAGTTACAACAACTTCCTGTGTCATGGCGAAACATCAAAATTTGTGAGGCCGCCACGGACACGCCCTTCAGGGAAAACCCAAGATCTTTGCAATTTATCTTCGCAAAGGCCTTTAGAATAGACAGTGCAAATGTGATGTTGATCTGATTAAATCTCTAGGAGGAGTTTATTAAAGTACAACGTCTGACAATGGCAAAAAACTGCACCAATTTAGGAAAGAAAATTCTAAATATTTCACTTCCTGTTGGTTTTTCAGATTTGACGCCAGGAACTTTTTTGTAGGTATTGGGCTGTTGAATGTGTCTATCGAATTTGCATACTCATATATGAAACGTAGCATGAATGGTGCTTAGTTGACATTTTGTAGGTGGCGTTATAGAGCCATTTTGCCACACCTAATTCTGAAACCCGTATCAGATGTAAATTTTCACCGCTTCTGATATGTGTGCAAAGTTTCATGAGTTTTCGAGTATGGTTAGGCCCTCAAAAATGCAATTCACTTGGGATAAGAAGAATGATGGGCTGAGCAATTTCAATACGGTCCTCACACCTCAGGCCCTAAATATCTGATTTCCTGTTGTTCGGAGCTAATGACTGTAAATTAGAAAGTTGTCCAGCTCAAAGAGAACAATATGTATACCGAGTTTGGTGACTGTAGATAAAACGAACCCCCCACCTTTGTCAAAAGATAGCGCTACTTTTTTCAAAAGATGGCGCAACTGAGCCCCTGAACCACGCCCGTTTTTAAGTCTTTGCCCATATCTACTGGATAGCATGTCTGATGTGTGTGTCGAGTTTAATGTAATTTGAAGCATTGTAAGAGTCTCAAAAGCATCGAAAAAGAAAATTATGGTTCAATTTGTTGCCATGGCAACAATATTTAGATTATCAAGAATTGCTTATCAGTTTTACATCTGCTATGTTTTGACATCATACTGATGAAGTTTGAAGTAAATCGGGTAAAAATAAGATGATGATTATAAAGCATTTTTTAAATGACACTTCCTGCTGCCAGTTGGTGGCGTTATAACTTTGACTCACAATAGTGAGACCCATGTGATCGGCCTCTTAAAACGAACACACAGCTGAAGTTTCATCCAAATCAGTCAATGTTTGCAGAATTTATAACACACTTCCTGTTTCACTTTTCTCGCCATAATTTCATCTCCTAGCCACGGCCAACCCGTTCGAGATATCAAAAATCCGCTCACAATTTAGCATCCTTGGGCTGACGTATAACATAGAGCACAAAAGTTGTTCGGCCAGATGAGCTCCATATGTGTACCGAGTTTCATACATGTACGTGCAAGTGTGTTTGATATATGGACCAAGTTTTCAGACCCCACTTAAGGGGGCGCTGTCGAGCCCCCCTGCCATGCCCGAGTACCAGCTTTGGTCCGGCCCTGATGGCCGCAGATTCCAATGTGTGTGCAAAGCTTCAGAGCTTTTGAGCATGGTAAGGGCCCCAAAAGTGCCCAAATAGTCGAAAAAACAAAATTGTCCTTAGAAGAACAATCTCTGCGCCCTTTCAGGGCTTGGGCCCTAATTAGTGCAGAATCAGCTTTGCCAGCCCGCAATCGTGTCAAGGATCAGAAAAATGTCCACGTGCATCTTGAAAAGCGAATGTTTAGGAAAGTGCTACGGCAAGTGTTTGTGGTTTAAAGGAAAATAAAATGGAAGGGCAATGTGTAAGATTCACTGGGATTCCATGTGTAATATGACACGCCCTGAGAAAACACTAACCAGTCCTGGTTCCTACAGAAACAAATTCTCAGTTGGCCAGACATTGAGTCATCTTTTCTGTATTGTTAAAATATTAAAAATATATCTGGACTGCCTTGAGCCTGGCGACTGTACACTGTGAGTTTTTAAAAGCTTAGCTTAAAATTGTGCTATAAATTAATAGTGCTCAAAAAAAGCTGTTGAAATTTTATTTTCACTTTAAATGGGGTAGAAACTTGGACCCAGAACCTCACGATTTTATGTTTTGTGTTCAAGGACTCTTATTTTGATATTATGTTGTCTTGCTGTTTCTGGTTTTCACTTCCTGTGTTTAGTTCCTGCTTTCCTCTGTTTCTATAGTTGCCCTTGTTACTTTCCATGGTTATTGATAACCAGCAGCTGTTAGCCTCTTGTTATCCTGTTTGTATATTTACCCTGGCCAAATGTACTATATAATATTTATATTACTCACGTTTTAGGAGTTTGACCTTTAGGTTGTTTTTGACAACAAAGACATGAGCTGTGTCCGAAATCACTCCCTATGCCCTCAAATAGGGCATTATTTGAGGGGACAGCCATTTGTAGTGGTATCCAAAACCATAGTGGACGTGATTGATTGCACTCATTAGATCCCATAATGCCCTACAATAATGAGTGTACACTTGTCGCATTCAACGGCTGTCCAAATTCATTAATTCATTTTCATTCACTCCTTCAAGTGAACTGCATTAGTGGACTAATGTAGGGAATAGTAATTGAGGGTTTAAGGGGCGATTTCGGATTTAGCCCATGATTGTGACTGAGGAACACCATTGGGTCATTGCAGTCGATCATCTGACCCCCATGTGATCCCCACAAGGCTCTTGAGCTGCTTATGTCCCTGCAGATTAAAAATGGCACACTAAGAATGAGAACAGGGTGCTTGTATTGCAAAGACACAAAGGACCTGTCAGAAATGCATAGTTTCAGTCAGATGTCACTGAATATTTTCATCATTAATTCATCATTGCATCATTAATACATCAGTGTTAGAATGACAGTCTTCATAAACACCTCAAAAACGTTCCACCCTAACCATGTCCTGAGAAATACAAAGAGCTGTTTCTACTCACAGAGAATATTCAATATTTTATATAATACGCAATAGTTTCTTTCATGCATTTCAGTTGACAGTAAAATGTATCTAGATTAGTAGGGACAGATAAATGTTAAATTAAAAGATCAATTAATAATTGAATAATGCTTACCATGTCACTGCACCGATGTGGCACAGTTAAACAAATATGAGTTACAAGCCTGAGCACATTACTAGATGACAACACTGGAGCTCAAAATAAGTATCTACTTTTGATATGTGGATTACGAAGTTGAAGAAATAAACGGCAACACTTTATTTTACAGTGTCCTTGTTAGATACACCGATCAGGCATAACATTATGACCACTGACAGGTAATTACTGGTAATTAGTAATTACATTCTAAAGTGGTCCAAGGAAGGAACAGTGGTGAACTGGCAACAGGGTCATAGGCGGCCAAGGCTCATTGATGTATGTGGGGAGCGAAGGCTGGCCGTGTGGTCTGATCAAAAAGACGAGCTACTGTAGCTACTGCTCAGGAAGTTAATTCTGGTTCTGATAGAAAGGTGTTAGAATACACAGTGCATCGCAGTTTATTGCGTATGGGGCTGCATAGCCGCAAACCAGTCAGGGTTCCCATGCTGACCCCTGTCCACCGCCGAAAGTGGCAACAGACGTGGTCCAGTATCAGAACTGGACCACGTAGCAATGGAAGACGGTGGGCTGGTCTGATAACGTTTTCTTTTACATCACGCGGATGGCCGGGTGTGTGTGCACCACTTACCTGGGGAACACATGGCACCAGGATGCACTATGGGAAGATGGCAAGCCGGCGGATGCAGTGTGATACTTTGGGCAATGTTCTGCTAGGAAACATTGGGTCCTGCCATCCATGTGGATGTTACTTTGACAGGTACCACCTACCAAAACATTGTTGCAGACCATCTACACCCTTTCATGGAAACGGTATTCCCTGGTGGCTGTGGCCACTTTCAGCAGGATAATGCGCCCTGCCACAAAGCAAAAATGGTTCAGGAATGGTTTGAGGAGCACAACAACGAGTTTGAGAAATTCCCCAGATCTCAATACAATCGATCATCCGTAGGATGTGCTGAACAAACAAGTCCGATCCATGGGGGACCCACCTCGCAACTTACAGGACTTAAAGAATCTGCTGCTAACATCTGGGTGCCAGATACCACAGTACACCTTCAGGTGTCTAATGGAGTCCATGCCTTGACGGGTCAGGACTGTTTTGGCAGCAGAAGGGGGATCAACACAATATTAGGTCATAATGTTATGCCTGATCAGTGTAGGTTACATGTACTTACCATAGTAACAACAGTATATTATGCCTAATTACATGCAACTAACCCTCAAGAAAACCCTAAACCTATAATAAATACATAGTACTTAGACATGCAGTCAAACCAAAAATTATTCAGACACCAGATATCATTTTTACTAGTGGGTGCAGGACACTATAGTTCATTTATGTAAGTGAGGAGAGCAAAATAAAGTAAACTGTGACATATTATACCCAAACATTCTTCATACAGTGGACTACCAGTAAAATTGGGACCAAAATGATTCACACTTTGACCTGACCATGTTTTGCTTAAGTGTTTTTTTTTTTTTTTTAATTGCTAATGCGACCTTTTACACCACAGACTGAACTAAATTAAACATTGCTTGGTCATTGGTTGACCTAAAATGGTATTATCTAATTGTGTACTTAAATTTAACAGCTGACGGCTGATGGTGGATTGTAATCCATTACATACCTTTCTATCAAAGTTCTCTGACATTATCAAGATGAATTTATTCTGACACAGTTTAACTCTTTGAGTTCTTGTCATATTTTATTACCATTTTCTCAACTATAGCAAATAAACTGTGATAATGTGAGAGAATGTTGAAGGTGTCTGAATACATTTTGGTTTGATTGTATAATTACACTGTAACAATGACAAGTTTAACCAAATAGACATACAAAATATATAGTCATCTTTCCTTACTGTAATTTGTACAAAACATGATTGAAGTTGTGAAATGAACTATAGTATTTGGCATTCAGACTTTAGTCAGAATGGCATTGTATTTAATTTGATAGATGAAAACAAGGCGAGGGACAGACATACACCGTCAGTGTGCCTTCATCAATTATTCAGACAAAATACTGAATGTTTAAGAGATACATTGATAAAATAGTTTGTTTCTGTTCCATAATCATATCATAAAAACAACACAAATGAAAAAATATCTTAGTATTTGTTCTTCTTTTGCTTTTTGAAAGCAGGTGAGTTGCATGAACTCGACAAGTTTATTTAAAACCTGTTGATCATGTTCTCCAGCATCTTGTTCTTCAGAAGCAAGAACATCCACCCAAATATGTTCAAAAATGTCACAATTTTACTTTAATTACTAGCCTAGAATTTGAAATATTAGCCTTAAACCTACCTAATGGTTAAATTATTGTAAATTTTCAATGCCACGTTTTAACACTAGTAAAAATTCCACTCCCAACTTCAGAAAACATGCGTTGTTAAACCTAAGCTAACCTGACCTGAGACATAGAAACTCCCTCATATCTAGTTTTCATTCGCATCAAATCTAATATGGCATCAACCCTGACTAAAAGTCCTTAATCTCATTAAGCATGATAAAAACTACATTGCCAAAAGTATTGAGACACCCTCCAAATCATTGAATTCAGGTGTTCCAATCACTTCCATGGCCAAACGTGTATAAAATCAAGCACCTAGGCAGGCAGACGCTTCTACAAACATTTGTGAATGGGTCGCTCTCAGGAGCTCAGTGAATAGTGATAGGTTTCCACCTGTGTAATAAATCCATTCCTGTAATTTAATCAGTACTAAATATTCCACGGTTAACTGTTAGTCGTATTATAACAAAGTGAAGTGGTAGGCCGCGTAAAATCACGGAGCGGGGTCACAGTGCACAGAAGTCGCCAACTTTCTGCAGAGTCAATAGCTACACACCTCCAAACTTTGTGTGGCCTTCAGATTAGCTCAAGAACAGTGTGTAGAGAGCTTCATGGAATGGGTTTCCATGGCCGAGCAGCTGCATCTAAGCCTTTCATCACCAAGTGCAATGGAAAGTGTCGGATGCAGTGGTGTAAAGCACGCCACCACTGGACTCTAGAGCTGTGGAGACGTGTTCTCTGGAGCGACGAATGTCTGGATGTAGGGGTTTCCAGGAGAACGATACTTGCCTGACTGCATTGTGCCAAGTGTAAAATTTGGTGGAGGGGGGATTATGGTGTGGGGTTGTTTTTCAGGGGTTGATCTTGAACCCTTAGTTCCAAGAAACTCTTAATGTTTCAGCATACCAAGACATTTTGGACAATTTCATGCTCCCAACTTTGTGGGAACAGTTTGGGGGTGGCCCCTTCCTGTTCCAACATGACTGCGTACCAGTGCACAAAGCAAGCTCCATAAAGACATGCATGAGCGAGTTTGGTGTGGAGGAACTTGCCTGACCTGCTCAGAGTCCTGACCTCAACCCGATAGAACGCCTTTGAAATGAATTAGAGCGGAGACTGTGAGCCAGACCTTCTCGTCCAACATCAGTGCCTGACCTCACAAATGCGCTTCTAGAAGAATGGTCAAAAATTCCCATAAACACACTCCTAAACCTTGTGGAAAGCCTTCCCAGAAGAGTTGAAGCTGTTATAGCTGGAAAGGATGGGCCAATTCCATATTAAAAGCCTAAGGATTAAGTATGGGATGTCATTTAAGTTTATATGCATGTAAAGGTAGATGTCTCAAAACTTTTGGCAATATAGTGTTAAAAAGAACCTTATGTGAAAAAGTATAATGCCACCAATAGCATTTATATTCCCCTTTAATTTTAATGTGCTGATATGTTCTGATGAAAGGTGAACAATCACAGTCAGCATTCACCCAGTGCACATTCAGCAGGTTAACATACTTATTATAGTTCATAACATGCTTTTTTTTATAGCATAGAACCACTGTTCATTGACTGGCGTGACCATTTTTCAATCCAGCTGGCTCAAAGCCTGTGGTCGTGCTAGCACAGTTCAGTAGCACTTCACACAGGCTATCAGATATGTCAATAACAGTTTATTGCATTTCAATCACATAAAGGCATCTGTGTGTGAGGCAAAGCAGATGAGATTTACCTGCACACGTTCCCTGTTTGTGTCTTAATGCCAAGCGTGTCTGATTACTGTTTGAGTAGATGACGCCACTTTAGAATTCACTTCCTAAGCAATACAAAAGAAAAGCTAATTGATGTTTACGTAACAACCAGTGTAAATTAACTTCTCACGCTTTCAGGAACTGAGAGACCATGTGCTGTAAAAATCATGTAAAGCAGGGGTTCTCAGTTCCAGGAACCCAGGTTTTCTCGAATCAGGTGGCCTGCAGAGTTTAGCTCAAACCAGCAGGGTAGCCACAACTTTTTTTTCAGGGGTGGCCAGGTAAGACCCATCCCAGTAAGCAATCTTGACATCCAGTCAAATATCCGCCCAAACACAGCTCTGACGGCTAAAACAAGGCAAAATTTGGGCTGTCAGTGAAAATTTAATAGACGTCTAACCATATCCCAAGAATAGACTAGTCATCAAGAACACGAACATGTCAAAGAAATTAAATCAAACACCTTGTAATCAAGGTGTAATCACTGTTGACGTTGCTTACAGGATGGAATATCAAACATCTTGCAAGTAATTTTTGGCAAAAACGACATGTAACCACGTTCAAGGTTATTTTGGATAGAAGTGGGTTACTCATAACCGGACTACATCGGGTTTATAGTTAACCGAGATGGTGAAATTACAGCTATTGCTTGCTGGGATGACTTCATTGGGGTGGCAAAAAAATTTTCGTAAAAAAAAATCCTGCTTCAAATCTAGAGAAAATAACTGTGACCATACGTGGAATACCATCACACATAGGTTAAACTGCTTGTAAATGTTCTCTTGTTTGATAGTTGTTTGATAGTAGTTTTCATGATTTTCGTTAACGATAATAACTTTGGTACACATTGCAATCTCAGGAGTGAAGCCTTCATTTAAATGTGAGAGTGAATCCTTTATATTCGCTCCATTTGCATACGGAACACCGGTAACTTCCAGAATAGAATTAACCCTTAAATGCATGAATGTTTCGCCAATCATTATTACATATTCGGGTCTTTAGCGACCAATATCTATATCTAACACGCATGGATCTCTACCTGTCGCGATAATATAAAACTCTCCTGGTATTAAAGTAATGTTCTGCACTAAATCGCTGAGCCATTTCAAGTTTTGCTGATGATACTTCCTATTCTTTTGTTTTCTGCCTGCGGTAACTATGAGTGAAACGTCACTTCATCATTGTGTATCAGACAGTGTCATCTTGTGGAATTAAGGTGAAATGCACTTATTCAGTCATCAAAGAGTCAATTATTGTTGTGCAGAAAAAATATACTTACACTATTACACACCTCGGGTCGTTATACAATTTTTACAAAAAATAAATGGGAAAACAGGCAGTGTTTTAATTTTTTTCTGGTTATATTGTTTATTGATTGAGGAATACTAAGAAGAGTTGATGTCTAACTTTAGACCTGAGGTATGCATTTAAGGGTTAGTGGAGATAAGCGGTTCATTGTCGTAGTGGTAAGTAACTTAGCAATGTCTCGCAGCTGACACAATTCCTGAATTCCTGACACAGGCCCATTCACACAGAGTGTGTTTTTGCATTTTACTGCACTACTTTTCCATTGTTTTTCAATGTAAACATGCACTTGATGGACGTGTTTGACTGTTGGGCTCGCATCTCGCTCTGCTGTGTTTTAAATGCACTTAGCTGCTTCACCAAGAGCACTCTTGCAGTGTTGCCATGCACTTATTATAGGCATCTTTGGGCATGTAATATTTTCCATATTAAAGGGTTAGTTCACCCAAAAATGAAAATTATGTCCTTAATTACTTACCCTCATGTCATTCGACACCCGTAAGACATTTGTTCTTCTTCGGAACACAAATTAAGATATTTTAGTTGAAATCCGATGGCTCAGAAAGGCCTCCATTGGCAGCAATGTAATTTGCACTCACAAGACCCATAAAAGGTACTATATACGTCGTTACAAAGTACATCTCACTACAGTGGTTCTACAATCATTTTATGAAGCGGCGAGAAAAGTTTTTGTGCGCAAAACATAATCAAAATAACGACTTTATTCAACAAGTTCTTGTCTTCCGCCTGGGCCTTTGACGTGAACTCACCAAGCACCACGCGGGCATATGACGTAGAGCCGGCATTCTGACACATGACCCAGAAGCGAGGAGCTTTATTTACAAGCAGAGGAAGACGCGCCATATCTAAGCTATTGAATTCTACATTGATCGTGCTTTAGGTCTTGGCATAGTGGTCAAAATGGGGCTAAAGTGCGCATTTCCTGGATGCCCGATCCGTGAGAAACGAACAAGTGCACGTAAAAGTGCTTTACCAAAGCCGCAAAATGAAAGTGACCTTACATAATGAACTGTTATGTTTTTATTATCTTCGAATTAGCCATTTCTATCTACATACACCGCGGGTCTCCTTACAGTGAAATCGCTGTTTCGCGCCGCCATGTTTCTACAGTAGCTCTAAACGGACAGACTTCTCTACAGAGCTCTAGTCACTCTCTGCTCTCTCCGAGGATTACATTTTTGTCCTGTGTCAGCCGCCTTAGCTTCTCTACATGCGTCGAAAGGGAGGGGTGAGCGGTGGGTGCTTGCAATTCTTAACCTCACCACTAGATGCCGCTAAAATGTACACAGCACCTTTAAATGAAAAATACATTTTCAACACCAGACCATCACAAAAAGTCAGAAACTACTCTCATGTGTAAATTTGGCTTTAAAATTTTTGTATATGAAACTGAAAATTCAGTTATCATCTACAAATTCGGTTATAGCTCAACATCTATGCTCAACATGTGACTTTTACCCCCTGTGGGACAAAAGTTATTAAAGTCCTGGCATGCTCATCACTGGATGTCAAGTTCAGCTGCAATTTTTTTAATTTAATTTTTCATACTTTATTATTTAATCTCTAGGGAAACAAATGAGTCAGGACTACCACTGTTGCAAACCCCTGGTTAATATGTGCTCAAGACTGTTGATAGCTGTCATGGCTGTTTTTTGTTATCATAGCTCTTATGAGCATGAGAATGCATTGATATAGAGGTGGGAATTGTAATTAGAGCGACAGTACGGTTGTTCAGTGCTTTTAATTAGTGGGACCAAGACGACACAGTGTGAGGAGCTGAAGTAGGGCACTGTAAGAGGGTATTAATAATATGACTGATACTGTAAAGCTACTCTAAACCACAAGTCGAACTATAGCCGCGTTTCCAACGCAGGAACTTTCCCCAGGAACTAGGAACTTTTGGGTGGTACTCGGTGTGTTTCGACCGCAGGAACCAGGGTCTAAACGAAGTTCCGGGTAATTATTTCCCCCTCCGAGCGGCCCTGCTCCCAAGGTGGTACTTTTTCAAAGTTCGGGAACTTTGAACATGCTGATTGGTTGAGCTCACGCAGAATTTTATTTCAACCGGCATTTTTAAAAGTCTTTTGCGAGGATCGTTCAGCATTCAGTAAATATCAGTCTTGCTCTTTCTGTCCGATGGTGCGCGTTCGTCTCAGCCATTGCACGGTCAATGTCTGTAATAGCTGATGATAACATACTTTGTCATATTTTAAGTCTAGCTTTACGAGCTTTCAGAATACGCTTTAGTATCAGTGCTCGTCTCTTTTCCGCCGTTTTGTTAATGACCTCTTTAGTAAACCAATATAACCAGCAAAAGCAGCACTGCTTGCATCTCCTCCACTTGTTATTGTTGCAGACAGTAGCCGCGTTTCCATTACCCTTCAAATTGCGCAAATTGAAATTGCGAATTGAAAATACGCCCAATGGAAACGCGTCAATTTCGCAAAAACTCCCATATATCGCAAAAAGGTTTTTACGCTCGCATGAGGTGGTTTTTCAGGCAATTCGAAAAAGGACATTTTCGCAAAACTGCAATGGAAACGTTTTTTTCGCATTTACAGGTCCCCTGGTACGGTCATGCATTGCTCCCACATAGGGCCTACATATTTTTTTTCCACTCAAGTATGTCTAATAACGAGATCTTATGTCGTTAAAACGACATATATTATCTCCTAATAAGGAAAGTGGCGTAACTTTATAATGACGGAGCCGGTGCAACCACAAATATCATAACTATCCATAGGCCTATTGTAATTAAGACATATATTCAAGAAATGTATTAAAACAGAAAGACGCTATAGTTTCAGCCTTGCTCAAAGACTGAGGAAACAGGCCAGCACGTCAATCCATTCCCCACGATCTTGGTTTGCTTCTTATTTATTAAATATACAGCAAAATAGTTGATTAAACATTGTTCAAAATTAAAATACAATTTATGCAAAACGAAATTAATTTTATTAAACGAAAAGTTTTTCAGTTCAAAAGCATTTCTAAATTCAGTTTATATTTACAACAAATGAAATTCCGAGCCAAAATAACGAAGAGGTAAAAAAAACCTTTGTTACACCATCAAATTCAAACTTTTCGCTCGTCTCTGTGGCAATGCGTCACAATAACCTGGCGTATGTAAAAGTCCAGAGGTGGACAGTAACTAAGTACATTTACTTGAGTACTGTACTTAAGTACACTTTTTGAGTATCTGTACTTTACTGGAGTATTATTTTTTAGGGATACTTTTACTTTAACTTCACTACATTTGAAAGACAAATATCGTACTTTTTACTCCATTACATTTCTAGCGAGGTCCTCAAAGTTGAAAGTCATTTCTGTAGCAGCTTTAAAAGTCAGTGGATGATATTTTTCTTCTTTAAAAGTTTTTTTTGTTGTTGTTTTTTTGCAGACAGCCTATCAGTAATCACTCTTGTATAGGGTCATGTGAAGTTTCCCAACATTTTTTGAACACTGATCAGTTTATAGCAAAATGGAAGAAGACAGTTCCTTGGCACAGTGTGTACACCCATGGCTATACTTAAAAAGTATGTTTCAGTTTTCTCAAAAGATTAAAGATTAGTTTAGTTGGCATACACTTTGATGCATGTCTCATAAAATGTTCAAAAATGTAAATGTCTGGGAGAAAGAGAAGAGTAAACAGTTGGGAGAATATCGGATGCGTATCAGAGTATAGGGTCCATGCATTCAGCCTTAAAGTGACAGCAGCTTTGTAAAGAGCTTTATAACTTTTATACAAGAAATTGAAACTTTCAATACTTCTATAAAAGTTACAACACTCTATACAAATGTAAAGAAATGAGTTTAAGGCAGTCGTATGCTAGCATGTCGGATGGAGCATCACTGACTGGCTTAAACCACCATGATGGCATAGAGTGCATTTATACAACAATGCAACAATAATAAAATAATGCATTGACATAAAAAAGGAAATTTACTTTTGATACTTAAGTACTTTTAAAAACAAATACTTCTGTACTTTTACTTAAGTAAAAATCTGTTTTTAGAACTTTCACTTGTAACGGAGTAATATTTGACCTGTAGTACTTTTACTTTTACTCAAGTAAAAGAGTTGTGTACTTTGTCCACCTCTGTAAAAGTCTCATTCTTTATAGATGATGGTATGTTTGGACAGAAGACGAGTTCTTTATTAAACTTATAAAAAACAATAAAATGCCACAATTTATCATAACACCTCATGTGTGCCGCTCAAGTATAAGGTGCTTTCCTTGCCATCAATGCTCGGATAACACACACGTCTCATTAAAAATAATGGCGTGCGGTGGCTGGGATATACATAAACGATACTCGGTTACTTAACGTAACCTCGGTTCTCTCTAGAAGAGGGAACGAGTATTGCGTAAGTTCCTTACGCTACGGGAAAGTATTCTTTCTTCGAGATTTCTGAAAAACCCAAAATTATCCTTAATTTTGTAACATTGTCAACGCAGTGCAGCAGCCTGGCAGACCATAGCAGGCTATTCCAGCGTGCCATTGGCTGCTCTGCTGGCAACTGCAGCAGCCTATCGGTGAGCCCGCGTGACGTGGCGCATTTGCCTACAGGTGGGGCGTGGCCACGTGTATATAAGCAGGGCTCACGGGCTGCATATTCGGTTTTCGTAGTTCTGAAGCGTAAAAGCCCGCGGGGCGCACGGCAAGGAACGCAATACTCGTTCCCTCTTCTAGAGAGAACCGAGGTTACGTTAAGTAACCGAGTATCGTTCTCTTACGAGAGGTTCTCTCGTATTGCGTAAGTTCCTTACGCTACGGGAACATATTGTCAACGCCGTGCGCGCCTCGCATACAGCATATGTATCCCAGGGAACCGGGGACCATAACACTGCTCGGGCAGGGTGGCCGGTAAAGGAAACGGGCCACCACATATACGGACACTTCGTTTGAACTGACGGGTGGTTACAACGGGTGGTTACAACACCCTGCCTTAAGAATGAGGGAACGGCACCTGCCGGTCGCCTTCAAATTCACCACACCTTGTCTCATGAATGAGGGAACGGCAAGGCCGGTCGCCTTCAAATTCACAATATCTTGTCATATGAGTGAGGTAACGGCACCGCCGGTCACCTTCAAACTCACAATAGCTCTTTTCGTAAATGAGGGAACGGTACCGCCGGTCTCCTTCAAATTTACATAAGCCTTGTACCGAACTTACTACCAGTATGTGAGCTATGTCTGCGCAGAATCACCGGGCAGAACCAACAGCCTTATTGAACTGATAACACTTTCGCCTGTAAGGCAGGAACTTCCAGATTGTAAAATCTCACGAACGTAGACGGGGAGGCCCAGCCTGCCGCCACGCAAATATCGTGGATGGAAATCCCTCTGGCCCAAGCCCACGAAGAGGCCATGCCTCTGGTGGAGTGTGCTCTGACACCTAGCGGGCACTGCAGGTGTTTGGAAGCGTATGCAGTTGCAATCGCGTCCACTATCCACCTGGACAGGGTCTGTTTCGAGGAGGCGAGACCTTTAGTGCGCCCTCCAAACGAAACAAATAGCTGCTCAGAACGCCTGAAGGCGGCGGAGCGTGTGACATAAACCCTCAATGCCCTGACAGGGCAGAGGATATTGCCACCGTCCCCCTCGTCGGATGCTGGCAGAGCCGAGAGGGAGATAATCTGCGCCCTGAAAGGAGTGCCGATCGCTTTGGGGACATAACCATGCCTCGGTCTGAGAATGACCTTAGAGTCATTAGGACCGAACTCCATACACGTCGGGCTCACTGAGAGCGCGTGTAGATCCCCCACGCGTTTCACTGAAGCCAGAGCTATCAGGAACGCGGTTTTTAGCGAAAGGAACCTTGGTTCCACAGTCTCGAGCGGTTCAAAGGGATGAGCCTTCATGGCCTCTAGGACCAAGGCCAGATCCCAAATAGGAACCGATGGGAGCCGCGGGGGATTCATCCGTCTAGCTCCTCTGAGGAAACGGATGATGAGCTCGTTCCTTCCTAGCGTGCTGCCTAGCGTCGTCTGGGCGAACGCTGCTATAGCCGCTACATACACTTTGAGCGTGGAAGGGGACCTGCCCAGTTCCAAAAGCTCTTGGAGGAAGGAGAGCACCCGCTGGACCCCACATTGCTGCGGTTCCAATCCCTTGGAAGCACACCACTCAGTGAACACCGACCACTTAGAACAATATAACCGCCTCGTCGAGGGGGCTCTAGAGTGTGAGATCGTGTTCATAACCCCTTCGGGCAGGTCAACGGGTATCCGTTGGTCACCCATACATGCAGAGACCATCGCTCTGGATGGGGATGCCAAACTGACCCTCCTGCTTGAGAGAGGAGGTCTGCTCTCAGCGGAACTGGCCAGGGGGGTGAGTGCGACAGCTTCACCAGCTCTGGGTACCAAATCTGGTTCTCCCAGCGCGGCGCTATAAGGAGCACCGGGCGGCGCGTTTCCCTGATTTTCGCTATAACCTGGGTCAATAGGGAAATCGGCGGGAAAGCATACAGCGGGAGGCTGGGCCAAAGTTGGGACAGCGCATCCTCGCTTTTGGACAAGAACGTCGAGCAGCGGGCGTTCTCTTTTGTTGCAAAGAGGTCGAGCTCCGCTCTGCCGAATAGGCGCCATACCAGCTGGACTGTCTGGGGGTGCAGGGACCATTCTCCTGGGAGAATGAGGCCCCTGGACAGCTTGTCCGGGCCCACGTTGAGGTGGCCCGGAACGTGCGCCGCTCTCAGCGAGCGCAGCGAGCTGTGTGCCCACACGAGCAGGCGTTCCGTCAGATTGCCCAGACACCTGGACCTGACACCGCCCTGCCGGTTCACGTAGGACACCACCGTGGTATTGTCCGACCGGACCAACACATGGTGTCCCCGTATAAACGGGAGAAACTGCTTGAGCGCGTTCTCTACCGCTATCATCTCCAAACAGTTTATGTGTAGGAGTTTTTCTCCGCTCGACCAGAGGCCCGAGGCCGGTCTGCCCTCGAAAACGGCGCCCCAACCCGAGGTGGAGGCGTCCGTCGAGATGACTTTGCGGTGTGAGATGGCTCCCATTGTCACTCCCCGCTGGTACCAGTCGGCTACTAACCAGGGCTCTAGGGCTGCAACACAGCCCTGAGTCACTCTGATCCTGAAACCTCCGGCAGCCCAGGCTCTGTGAGGCACTCGGGCGTTTAACCAGCGTTGCAGCGGGCGCATGCGCATTAAGCCCAGCTGGAGCACAGCTGCAGCTGAGGCCATACGTCCCAGCATCCTCTGAAAAAGCTTGAGAGGTGCGATTTTGCCCGGCCGGAAGTACGCAGCCATGCGCCGAACTTGGCGCGTGCGTTGTGGTGACAGGCGGGCAGACATAGCCACAGTGTCCAGATTCAAACCCAGAAATGAGGTTGATTGCGTGGGCACTAATGAGCTCTTGGTCCAGTTGACCGTGAGCCCCAGGCTGTCCAAATGGCTGAGCAGCATTGCCCTGTGGGCGAGGAGCTCGGCCTCTGACTGCGCCAGGATGAGCCAGTCGTCCAAGTAGTTCAATATTCGCATCCCCCGGTTTCTCAGGGGAGCGAGGGCCGCGTCCATGCACTTCGTAAATGTACGGGGTGCTAGTGACAGGCCGAACGGAAGGACGGTGTATTGATAAGCCTGGCCGTCGAAGGCGAATCGTAAGAATGGCCTGTGACGCGGCGTTATCTTGATTTGAAAATATGCGTCTTTCAAATCTAGGGAAATTAGCCAGTCTCTCGGGCGAATATGCGCGAGGATCTGCTTGGTCGTAAGCATCTTGAACGATCTCCTCAAAAGAGCTTTGTTCAGACGCCTCAGATCCAGAATCGGTCTGAGCGACCCGTCCCTTTTTGGCACGAGAAAATATCGGCTGTAAAAGCCTGACTCGCTCATAGAATGGGGAACCGGTTCTATAGCCCCTTTGCACAGCAGCGTGGCTATCTCCGCTCGAAGAAGATGTGCTACTTCTTCGCTCACTCTCGTCTCTATACGCGCACAGAAGCGCGGAGGGCGGCGAGCGAACTGCAGAGTGTAGCCGTGCTTCACTGTTCTCAGCACCCATTCTGATACGCCTGGAATGGCTTCCCACGCTTTCGCGTGTGCCAAACGGGACAGAACGGCCTCTGGGCTCGAAACGCCGCGTTTTGCGGGTTTGACGGCCCGTATAAGAGGGGCGGGCGCGGTGCGCGCGCTCTCTGTGCTGTGGGCCAGCCGCTCGCTTTCGGTGGCTGGCCGCCTTACACACTGTGTCTCTACCGCTTTGAGCGGGAAATGTCTTGTGTGTGGCCCTACACTCATCGCTTCGGCCACCTTGGGCGGAAAACAAATGGTGTGTGGCGCGGCGCGTAGCGCCTGGGGCATAATGTTCGCGAAAATGTGTGAGCGCGTTTGAGCGGGCACAACTCTTACGCGTGGAACATGACCGGTTAAGAGTGGCTGTGTGACAGCGCGTGTGGTGGCTAGGCGTGGACGCAGACAAGCGGACACGTGACCTAACTCTAGCACTCGAGCGGCCGGAGGCCGCTTTATGTGAGTGGGGGACACGGGGTTTATTGTGCTTATGTGCAGGGGTGAACACAGAAAAGTGGGCACATTTACTGCATTTGAAACACATACGGCGTGAGCCGTGCAACCAGAAATAATGCAACTTTTGTGATTTCTCTGGTTCGCCGTAAAAACGGCGGTGGTTGACAGGCGAGAGGGCGTTTTTGCCGGCTCGTTGGCTGCGTGAAATTCCTCTGCAGCAGCCACAGTGGTGGGGGCTGACAGGAAAAAGAGTTTTGACGGTGGTCCGGCCGCAGCGGGACTTAACCGTCGTTTCTTGCCTCTGGCTAGGAGGGCTTTGGAGGCTCGGACTTCAGCACGATCCTAGGCCGGGGGCCCCGAGGGGGAGGCGGCTTACCGTGGCTGGAAGAGCGCGATCTGGGGCGGCCGCTCGGTCTTCGCTGAGACGAAGGGGGCCGCGCTGGGCGCTGCGTGGAGCTCGGTGCTGGCTGGTCGCGAGGACGGCGAGCAACGGAGCTACCGCTGGCGCCTGGGCGTCGAGGCAGGAAGAGGTTCATGGCCTGCGTCGTCTTCTGTACTTCGGAGAAACGGTCGACGATCCCCTTGACCGCTGGTCCGAAGAGCCCAGATGGAGAGAGCGGGGCGTTTAAGAAGGCCGCGCGCTCTGTTTCTCGCATGTCCGCGAGCGTGAGCCAGAGGTGGCGCTCAGCTAGCGTGAGGGAGGCCATGGAGCGTCCGAGGGCCTGTGCTGCGGTCTTGGTAGCGCGGAGGGAGAGATCCGTCGCGCTTCGCAAATCCGTGATCAGCTCAGCGTCACAGCTCCTCTCGTCCAGATCACGGAGGAGATTGGCTTGGAGGATTTGCAGCACGGCCATAGAGTGCAGAGCAGACGCAGCTTGACCGGAGGCAGCGAAAGCGCGGCCGATCAGCGATGACGTCACTCTGCAGGCCTTAGACGGGAGGGCAGCCTTTGAGCGCCAACCAGAAGGCGGGCAAAGGTGCGCTGCGACCGCCTCTTCCACCGGAGGGATAGCGTTGTAGCCTTTCTCAGCCGCGCCGTCAACTTGTGAGAGCGTCGAAGAAGCCTGAGACGAGACCCTCGCGGAGAATGGCGCGTTCCAGGACTTCGCGAGCTCCTCGTGAAGCTCTGGCAGAAAGGGTGCAGTCCTGGCGGTGGGCGCACGGCGGCGACTGTTCAGGAAGCATCCGTCGAGCCGATTCGGCGCTGCCACCTTAGGCGGGGCCCATTCGAGGCCTAGCTGCTCGACGGCCCGGGTGAGAAGGCGCAACAGTTCGGCGTCCTCACCCGCTCGAGAGCGTCCGGAGGCTCGGACTGAAGAGGTCGCGGAAGACCATTCCTCGCTGTCGGAAGCCATGATGGAGCAGCTGTCGGCGCGTTCCGCGGCCGCATCCGCCTCATCCCCAGAGGCGGCAACAGAAATGGCGGCCTGGGGTGGGGGCGGGGAAGGCGAGAGTGAAGCGGGCGGGAAGGGTTCCGGCGAGCTTCTCTCGGCCAACTCCGGAGTCCGCTGCGAGCGGCGCTTTTTCCTGCGCGGCTTAGCAGAGACTGGAGGGATGTCATCTTCGAACTGATCGAGTCGAGCCCGCAGGGTCGACATCGTTAGTTCTTCGCACTCCGGGCATCCGCCGGCGAGAAGTGCGGCGGCGGCGTGATCACGGCCCAGGCAGAGAGCGCAGATCACATGGCGGTCCCCGGAACTGAGCTGCGCGTGACACGAGCCGCAGGTGGAACGAGACATTTTTAGAAAAACGCTCGGCTCTTTTTGTGAAAGTGTGACGCAGCGGCGACAACACTGAGCAATAAAAGGATATAATGCTGCCGGATAGCAGAGCAGGCACGGATGGCTGAAGGTGGCGCGATGCTGCCGGCTTCTTCAGGCGCTGTCCTCTGCTTGCTCGTCTGCACGTTCAACGGCGGCGGGTTCCAGATCCAGCGATGCGAAGGGCTTCGCTGAAGAAAAGAAAATCGAATATGCAGCCCGTGAGCCCTGCTTATATACACGTGGCCACGCCCCACCTGTAGGCAAATGAAGCCAGGTGGGCGCGAAGCGCCCTCATTGGTCGCCACGTCACGCGGGCTCACCGATAGGCTGCTGCAGTTGCCAGCAGAGCAGCCAATGGCACGCTGGAATAGCCTGCTATGGTCTGCCAGGCTGCTGCACTGCGTTGACAATGTTACAAAATTAAGGATAATTTTGGGTTTTTCAGAAATCTCGAAGAAAGAATACTTTCCCGTAGCGTAAGGAACTTACGCAATACGAGAGAACCTCTCGTAAGAGAACCTAACAACATACGTAGCATGATTTTTGGAATGATTTATCACGAGAGGAAAAAAATGGTTTTAATCGCATAACATCAGTTAATGGAAACACCGTCATTTCGCAATATTTTTTTAATCGACTTTTAGAAAATATCGCAAAAGTTTTGCGCAAATCTGTAATGGAAACGCGGCTAGTGTCGCACAAAAATTATTACTGTCCGTCGCTGACTGGGAAGAGCAGTCGCGCCGCGCGCAGTCCTACATCACCGGACTAATTTGCCTAATCTTCTCGGTACTTTAGACCGCAGTGGAAACGCAGCCAGCAGCAGGTCTGGGGGATAAACAGTTCCTGTAAAAAAGTTCCTGGTACAAATTGTTCCGGGTAATTTCGGTGGAAACGGGGCTAAAGTGATATTAGCGGCTCTGACCTGTACCTAGAACAGATGTCTCTACGAAAACATTATCTTAAATTCTCAGTGTGCACATAAACAGGATGTGGCAAACACCATTCAGACGTAAAAATCCGGCTGGCACTGTTGTTGGCATATCCACACAAACAGAAATAATGCAGAGACACAAACACATTAAACATCGGTTCTTGACAGGACTATGAACATAAACACTTCGATCTGGTGACATAATTATTTAGCAAAATTATCCAAAGTAACTTAATTGCCAGAACCGGGTAACTGTCACCCGTCTCTCAGGAATCCTTCTCAAGAATATTCTAAGCCTAGTTAACTAAAAGGGCTGCCTCAGAGTAACACATTAATCTCATTAGCTCCTTCACACCCTCGCAAGCTTCCTGGGAACAGCTTTTGTTATTCTCAGAGCCTGGTAACACAAAAACACTTGATTTCCCTACACTATTTAAATTAATTAAATGAACTGGATGGCAGTAGGTGGGAGCTTCTAAGTGTTTTTTTGAGTGAATATTTCAAATCTAAATGATTAAATGCTACAAAACTGCTTAACTACATTTGACTGTTAAAGCACATTCTTCGACGAGCCTTGATGCAACTTTTCACCATCCAATACATTGTCAATGTAGACATTTCATTCTGAAATAAACCTTATGAGTATGATGCTTGTAAATCCAGGTTTATTTCATTCATATTGACTTTAAACATTGTAAATTATTTGTAAAGAATGTGTATGAAGGCTGTGACATGAAAACACACTCAAAAGAGGAACAAATGTTCAGGGGACAGGAGACATTGCTTTTAATTTAAAAATAAAGTTTTTAGCCTTAAATTAACAATGTATCTATATTCCAAGACAAAGGAGTGTAATGCCTACTGCACAAAACAACTGAAGATAATGATCTGTAATGCTATATAGCTAAAGAAATCGCCACAAAACAAGTAAAAAAAAAAAAAAAAAAGTGATTCAAATGAGGCGTCTCTTTTGACACTCTAAATGGAGCGCCTCGAGACATTGCCTTCCCTGCCTTAAGTACTATAAAACTATGAACAAAAAACAAAAGCAAACATGTGGATAAGTGCACCACTTCGACCATGACTGGTCACAAGTCACTCTTACCAGTGTTGGCATAGTAATGCAACTAAGAGTAGAAAAAGTAGAGAAAATCTGGCTTCAACATATATAAATACTTCTTTTTACAAAGTTAATCTAGAACTAATGTGCAATTAGGAAACTGGCATTCCTTGCACTTCATCAGAAATATAAATTAAATAAACCAAAATCCATAGCTGCTGTATCCACCTAAATGTAAGAATATAAAGCTAGTTTCCTATAACACCCCATGTTTACAGTAGATCACACATGAGAGCTGCTTGTACAAAGAAAAACTAGATTCATCCATGAGATTCAGATATTGCAAAGCACTTCAAGACCTACAAAAAGGTCAGTGGGACGGCGCATCCCCGTTGACTAAAGATTTGTCTGACGGTCTGAAGGTCTGTTCATGTGCGGTCAGCCGGTGGGTTTGGAAGGAGGTGATTAAAAAACAGTTGAAACATTACCGCCACCTGACTGAAGACAGTAGGAGTCCGAGAGCCGTCCAATGCCACCGCTGAGCCTGAGCCAGTTGTGTGCTGTCCGAACAAACAAACACTCTTACACAAGACATTCCTAGCATTTCATCTCTGGGACTCTCATCTGTGCCGCCCAAAGACCGTTCACAGTAGGATCATTTCAAAGAGAATTAACACTCAGCCTGAAGTTCTAAAACTTGATCTTGGTGTTTTTTAAAAACAAAGACTAATTTGCAGACATTGAGTCTAGTCCAGCCTGTTTTTCTGTTTGTCATGTTGTTAGTGGAGCTTTCCAATTGATCTGTGTGTTGACGATATTGTTTGTGAGGAGTTAGTGGGGCGTTACTCCATGATGGCTCTGTAGATGACCGGTTCGATGTAGTCCTCCCTATAACGGGAGTTGATCACCCTCTGTCTTTTCGAGTTCTGCTTTACATCCTTCTCCACAAACACCCCTTTGAAACGCATGTCCGAAGCCACAGACTAGAGACAGAAATAAAATGTATTTAATGTCTGCCAAACCACACATTGTTCAGTAGCTCTGAATCAGCACAAGCTAATGTTACTGTATTTATCTAAAATCACTCACCATGCGGGCTTTAACACGTTTGGGCAGCTCTTCGTCCAAACTGTACACGTCTTCCCTCTTTACAGTAAGCTGAGAGTCATCCTCAAATTCCACCTGAAAAATAATCAAAAAGAAGCATTTTAATACCAGCGTTATGAAAGTCCACTTGAATTTTTCCCCAGATAAGCTGCCAATGAAGCCCTTATAAAAATTCGACGCGGGCTTCAGGTAATGCTGGAATGATTGTTTTTCAAGTGTGGCTGTACAACAGTACTTTGGATGAAGGACCATTATAATGTTTGCCAAAAAACACTACTCATTCAGCTGGGTAATGACGCAACAGGGTTGGGTGACAAAACTACTTTTTTCATCATTCTCAGTGGTGGTACAGTTAAAATATGAAGAAGCATATATAAAACAATTACATAAATAATGCACATCATTTGCTAATTAGGGCTGCCCCCAAATAGTCGACTAAACACGTACACACAGAGACGAATCGGTGCTCAAGAAACAATTCTTAATAGAACTCAACATTTAAAACAGTTGTACGGCTTAATATTTTGTGGAATGGGTAAGGAGTGTACTACTGCTGAAATTTAAGCCTATTGAATGACCTGTCATGGCTTATTGCCTCAATAATAGCAGCAACAACAATGAAGGTCAATGTCATGAAAAAAAAAATCAAAAACAGCCTCTATTGAAATTGAACAGATGACAGACATGACTGTACTATATTATTATGCGAAGAGGTATGGTGGTGAATGTTATGATATTAAACTTTTTAATAACTTTTTAGTCTGTCTTCTACCTTACATTATAAGTCACACCATCCTATACACTGCAAACAGTGATCCGACTGTTACACACGATATCTACTGATTTATCTGAAGTTGAACTCTAACCCAAATCGTGTGCGCAATTGTGTTTGTTGTCCCCTGACCTGGTACATTGGGATGATATGGTCAGACACAAATTTGGCTCCATAGATCAAGCCATCTGTCCAGCGTACTTGAACTACGTCTCCCTCTGATGGTGGACCAAGCTTCTGACAGTCTCTATTCTGAGAAATAAAGACCAGCACTGCTTCAGTACACTGTCCATTTCATCATTAAACATTGTTTTGAGCTGCAGAACCCCTCACATACCACTATATCCTCAGGGAAGAGGTTGTCACTGAATGAGCCATCGTCGAAGATAACCTCGTAGAAGGTGGCTTTGGTCAGCTCAACCACCTCACAATGGTAGTATCGACTATTTTTGTGCTTGCAGATTACTTTCTGACCCTTCTCCAAATCCCGCATTGATGCCTTGTTGCGCTGCAGAAGATAACATAAGAGATCAGACATCTCAGATAACATCCAACACACATCTTTAAAGTGTTAACAATAGTGTGGTAACAATATGGCTCACAGCAAGCAAAATGCTTATACTCATGTTACATTTTCACCAACCTGCATGACAAAATAATAACAGGTCATGGTGGAAACAGACAACAAATAAATACTGGCTCAAAGTTAAGAATTCCACCCTGCTGAACTTTCCAGACAGACCAGTTAATAAACCTTTTTTTGTGTGGTTTTACTACTTGTGTCAAGTTGAGAAATGTACTCTTTGGATTTATGTTAGTTTCATATGGCTTTGAAAAACAAGAAAAATGACTAAAAATGTGGTGAACAAATAATATTTTCCTTACACTTTGAACATGTGAACATTTTTAAGTATTTGGGGAGTCACACTACGTGGCATTTTATAACCATAAAAATGTACAATTCGTAAAAAGGTCAAATTATCTGACTTTTTAAGAGTCGTAATGGCCTTTACACACAGTCTCTATGATATAATTTCCTTTATTTTTTAATATTCTGCATGTCTCTGGTTTAATCAGCAGTAAAGCGGTTTTGTTCAATGAATGCATTTCAATAAATAAATATAAGATTTTGCTTGATTTCTTAAGGTTTTCTCCTCAATAATTTCACACTTTTAAAGATGAAAAAGGTTTCATGTAATGAAAGTAGCAACAGGTCTTTTTTTGTATAGTGACGTGCAAAAAAAAAAAAAAATTAATCCATTGGTTATTGTTGCCTGAAGCGAGGCAGATCTGAATGCAAACTTGAGGTTGACTAAAAGAAAGGGACAAGTTTAATCTAAAATGACTGAATAAGTTTTGAATATGTCTGTCAATTCAATGGAAGATCAAGTTATGATTCAAATTTACAAGGAGTTAAAAAATAAATAAATAAATAAAACATGCATGGATGAATTGTTCACAATAAGACAAATAACATGCGCTTAGAAAACAGGTGAATTTCCATTTTATGCTGACTTTACTGAGGATTTATTTCTTCATTATAATACAAGGAAAGCCTGATATTTTTGATTGACAGGCATATTTTGCAGCAAAATATGATTAAGTTTGATTGGACATTTGATGTCAACAAGACACATGGGAAGTATTTTTATTCATGTTTAAAAGTTGATACATTTTGCTAACTATCTGCAATAATATGGTTATGATTTTATCATTTCCCTTTAGTATTATTTTAGAATCGGTCCTCTTATCATGCTCTTATTGTGTCAATGTAGTTCAAGGCAAAAACAGTGAACTGCTTCTATGTGCATTTCCTTTTGTTCAGCTGTCATATATAGCCTAGACTTTGCCGTCATCCTCTTTAATTAGATTCCTCCTGACCATGTCTGTGTTGTGTCTGTACCTCCATTTGAATGCCGCCCTTGTGTCTCCAGCAGGTGAAGTAAACAACGAATGGCCAATCGTCTGGGTGCATTTGAACTCCGGCTGCTTGTGCACAGGTGGCGTGAAAGGAAGTCGAGCAGCGGCCGTGTGAGCACTGCATGCAGCAACCCGAGCTCTTCTTCACCCACTTCCGACAGAACTGGCATTTCTGAAAAGAAACCTTTGTTAGTTATGTCTTTGACAAAAGAAACTTTAAACAGCAAAGTGAACAATGAACAAATTCTGATGAATTTAGAAAGAAATTTGTCAGACTGACTCATAAAATTAGTATTTTTGTAAAGATTAAGATTACCAACATCCCCTTTTATTATACTGCTTAACAGACATGTATTATACATAAGGATGCAACAATATATTGCAATACAAAAATGCTAGTTCACCCAAAATGAAAACTACAAAAAAAAAATCAAGTTCACAGAGTTTTAGGGCCAGTACTAGTGTTGTCAAAAATATTGATATTTTGATATGTATCGATACTGAAATATCAGGAACGATATGATACACCTTTTCTACAGTATCGATACCAGCTGCGCTCTCCGATCGACAGCGAGTTGACACGCACCCACCTCCTCTCATTCAGTCCGGTTAACCCTCTGAACACGGACAGCGTCTTAGTGTTGGTGTGACCGATCTGAATTTCGCGCGGGATTGCAAATCTACTCATTCCCGCAGATTTCGCGCTCGCATCTAAAGCGCACACAGCTTTTTCCAGCCTTTTTCCAGCTTATTAATGGTCAAATACACTCAAAAAAATGTCTCAATGCCCATCTTGGTGAGTATTAACGTAAACACTTCAGGAAGAATGTGTAGCAGGAACAGTGTTTGGGATCAATGTGTGCGTCGGGACTTAAAGGGACAGCAGTTATTTGTTATTCACACTACAAAAAGACAAACGATCACATGCTGCTCTTGACTGATTAACTTGTGTAACTCTAATGGATTAATTTGTATTACATTTTTTACAATAAAGATTATCCAATGTTATTTTTGTTTTGTTTTTAAATTCAGTTTCTTACCTGAATACTGTTAGACCAACAGTCTAATTTATTTGTGCTATTGTTTGTAATTTGTTTATTTGTGCTTATTTTATTACTGTTTTCTTTTTAAAATCAATTTGAAATCAAGCTTCCTTGTGCTGTATGTAAGCTATTGCAACAAAATTAGTTAGCAAATATTTGTGAGATAATTGTAATGGTAATTGATCAATGTTAATATATGAGAAAAAGCTTTATCATATAAAGTGATCACTTCAGAAGAAAATTTTAATTGCCTAGTCTTTCAATAGACAGACAAAAAACTAAATTATATTAAAAATATCTATTTGACAGTATAAGCGTTTTTTTCCCCCTGTGGTATCGAAAATCGATACTTTTTTAGGTATCGTATCGAAGTTAGAAATTCCAGTATCGTGACACTAGCCAGTACTACATTAAACTACTATTGAATATAATATATAATAATGCAATGAGGGGATATTTGTGGGTCCTGATAATGCCTAAATGTCAATAAAAAGGGGCCTACATTATTTTAAATATATCTAGTCAGTGAGTGCAAGCATATTCGTCTAAAATAATTCTGTGTTTTCAGCTTCAGAATCATGAATATTTTCATTCTGGTGTCACCACTGTCCTGTGCTTTGGGTTACCAGTACCAAGCCCAAAATTATTAATTTCCACCCCAATGTAATCCCAAATTTAGCATTTTAAATCAACAGTCTACTTTTACCATATGCCTTGGAGTATCGCAATAATATTGTATCGGGAGTTCAGTATCGTGATATGTATCGAATCGTGACATGAGGGTATCGTTACACCCCTAGTTATAAATAGTGGTAGAGATGCTGCCAACCTAACTACTATTTTTCAGTAATATGAACATACCTCAGCTGTTCTCAGAATAGAAAAGATTTTACAGTAACAATATAATAAACCCAACGATTAGCAAGACAAAATGCTCCATTGCCATGTTTTGTTTCATATAACATTGCATGCACATACATTATTGTACAAAAGTTTGGGGTCTGCGAGATTTATTCAATTTACATGTATAAATTGACTAACCCCAAACCAGTAAGTTACTCTAAAAAAGTAATTAAAGGGATAGTTCAACCAAAAATGAAAATTACCCCATGATTTACTCACCCTCAAGCTATCCTAGGTGTATATGACCGACTTCTTTCAGATGAATACAATAGAATAGAATACAAAAAAAAAAAAAAAAGTCCTGGCTCTTTCAAGCATTATAATGGCAGTGAATGGCTTAATGGATGGATGCACTTATTTGGGCAGCAATTATAATGCTTGGATTAGCCAGGACATTTTTAAATTTAACTCTGATTGTATTTGTCTGAAAGAAAAATGTCATATACACCTAGGATGGCTTGAGTAAATCATGGAGTAATTTTCATTTTTGGGTGAACTATCCCTTTAATTACATCTTCAACAGTGTAATTAGATTACAGTCCTAATTACTCTCTCTAAAAAGTAATGCATTTTTTTTTTGTTACTAATTACTTTGTAAACTCCAATCTCAACCACTTGAACAATACAAGGATAGACATGAAACTGCTCTTTTAATTTTTTCAAATAAATAATATAAAATTGCATAAATTATTCTTGAACTGACCAAAGTATTTAAAGCGAGAAGTTTACATTAAAACATACATTTTAACATTAGACGTTAAATTTTGATGATAAACCCACTACAGTTTTATATAGAATTGTTCTATAGTCTATACAGTATTTAAATAAATTACATCAGCACTAACTAATTAAATTACAGAAAAATGAAGAGTAATCTCTAACTTTGTCAAGGGAAAAGTAATTAAATTACCAACACTGCCCCAAATGTTGCTATGTGGTTTTACAACCAAGCAATATGAGATCATAATGCATAAAAAGAGTAATTTTAGCAGTATGTTTTTTTTATGAAGTCATTTTAGTGAAATGGTTCATTTAAAAAATAAAAAAGAGGAAGGGAGGAAGGGAGGGAGGGAGGGAGGGAGGGAGGGAGGGAGGGAGGGAGGGAGGGAGGGAGGGAGGGAGGGAGGGAGGGAGGGAGGGAGGGAGGGAGGGAGGAAGGAAGGAAGGAAGGAAGGAAGGAAGGAAGGAAGGAAGGAAGGAAGGAAGGAAGGAAGGAAGGAAGGAAGGAAGGAAGGAAGGAAGGAAGGAAGGAAGGAAGGAAGGAAGGAAGGAAGGAAGGAAGGAAGGAAGGAAGGAAGGAAGGAAGGAAGGAAGGAAGGAAGGAAGGAAGGAAGGAAGGAAGGAAGGAAGGAAGGAAGGAAGGAAGGAAGGAAGGAAGAAATTCAACTATGGCCTTTTATGTCAGTATTAAAGGGAAAAGAAATTGGGTAAATACTGCTTTACCACCATGTCTTTTTTATTAAATAAATGAGGATGCTTTGTACTTTGATTCAGTGTAAATTTGTGTTCACATATTATGTGGACACCCTAATTAAGAGCCTCATTGTTTTTTTACCAGCCAAGATTTCTAAAATAAATTATATAAATCCCCTTTCCCTCTATATGTCAATCAGTACCACATTCAGATTATGTTATATGTTTCTGTGCAACACATCAACTCACCAGCTTAAATCTCTCAAGTGGGATATTACCGAGATCAACAGGTCTGCGCTCTGCAATGTTCACGAATCGAGCCTCCAGCACTGCCACGGCACATAACACGTGAACCCACCTGCAACAAAACCATATTTTAAACCCAAGCAGGTTTCACCAGCGCCTGAGGTAAAACCCTTAACATGACATGCTGTCAGCAGCTGAGAGAGTCAGTACATTAAAAGTGTTATTCATCTGAGA
This sequence comes from Romanogobio albipinnatus, assembly GCA_023566225.1. Classification (NCBI taxonomy): domain Eukaryota; kingdom Metazoa; phylum Chordata; class Actinopteri; order Cypriniformes; family Gobionidae; genus Romanogobio; species Romanogobio albipinnatus. The sequence goes on along the minus strand of CM042244.1, from coordinate 18,455,696 downwards.
GGAATGTGTGCTACAGAAATTGTGCAATTTGACCATGAAGGGCTTCCCAAAGAGCCTCCTGGGTACCTACTTGTCATTGTTGGCCTTCTGCAGAGCTCCTCCTCTCAGAGAACATAAACAGCAGTCCTGCGGGGAAGACAAAAACACAGTCACACCACTGAGAATAATAAACTAGAACTAGAAACTAGAAAGACCTTATCACTCATGATGGTCAGACATGATAGCGCCCCCTAGCAGCTAGACAAATGCATGGCAGAGATTTTGGGGATAAAAACAATTAAGCCTAAATAAATGATCCAACTAACCTGAGTAATGGCGTTCGCTTCACAGCGGGAACACATCCACCCATCCAGCTTAGTATCCTGAGACACACCATAACAACCTGTAGACAAAACATCCACAATTCATTAAATTACCTTTTTACGTATAGCAGACAAATTACATGGATATGAACATTTCTTTCGCAACAAAAACTTAAGGATAGCATTTATACCAATCAATAAAGGAAAGTGCATATTTTTACATTATTGTAACTGGTTACAATCAAGCTTTTTACCATGTTTAATCAAAATCAACATGACACAGCCATACATTTTAATGTTGTATAATGTTTAAATATGACGCATGACAGAATTGGTTTACAAAGACCATTTGACTTTAAATATTAAATTAAATAAAACTGCTAATCAAGAATGTGTATTGAGATAGCAAATGGGTTCAGTTATGACTTTAAAAAGACGTGATGTGGCACAAATATCCCATGTGGTTTCTAATTTAATATAAAGGTTATAAATACTACTGTTCAAAAGTTTGGCATCAACAAGACTTAAGTGTTTTTTTATAGCATTAATAATTTAAAATCTCTTCTGCCCACCAAGATTTATCAAAAACACAGTAATACTGAAATATTGAGAAATATTACAACATTTTGCTATTTTCTATTATGAGTTAAAATCTAATTTAATCCTTTGATGGCTGTTGTGAAATGGACCCTTTTTTGTTTTCGTTCCTCTTATTTCTCTTTGTACTACATCTCCCACAATTCCAAGTAAACTACACTGCCGTTCAAAATGTTTTGATCTGTATGATTTTTTATAATTTTTAGAAAGTCTCTTATGCTCACCAAGGCTGCATTTATTTGATTAAAAGTACCAAAAAAAAACACAAAAAACCCCAGTAATATTGTGAAATATTATTAAAATGTAAAATAATGATTTTCTATTTGAATATATTTTAAATATATAAAAATATGTAATTTATTCCTGTGATGCAAAGCTGAATTTTCAGCATCACTACTCCACTCTTCAGTGTCATATGATCCTTCAGAAATCATTCTAATTTGATGATTTACTGCTCAATAAACTTTTATGATTACTATCAATGTTGAAAACAGTTGTGTAAAAAATTTTTTTCAGGATTCTTTGATGAATAGAAATTTCAAAACAACAGCATTTATTTTAAATGTAATCTTTTGTAACATTATAAATGTCTTTGATTAATAGAAAGTTCAAAAGAACATATATATAAAGACATTTATAATAAATGCTGTTGTTTTGAAATTTCTATTCATCAAAGAATCCAATAATGTTTTTCACAACTATTTTCAACATTGATAATAATCACAAATGTTTCTTGAGCAGCAAATCATCATATCAGAATGATTTCTGAAGGATCACTGAAGGCTGGAGTAGTGATGCTGAAAATTCAGCTTTGCATTACAGAAATAAATTACATTTTAAAACATATTCAAATAGAAAAAAGTTTTTACATTTTAATAATATTGTACAATATTACTGTTTTTTAAATTAAATAAATGCAGCCTTGGTGAGCATAAGAGACTTCTAAAAACATTAACAATCATACAGATCAAAAACTTTTGAATGGCAGTGTACATTATCCAATCTAGTGTACTAAATAACCCCTACACGCCTAGCCAAAGGCTATAAGTAAACATCACTTCCTTCCTTTGTTTATTTTGCATTCCCTTGAATCGTTTACAAAGGATGCGTTAATGACTTAAGACCATCCTGTCCATTTACTCTGAATCTGCTACATCCTGCTCATTTCTGAACGTTATGTCACGTGAACTACTCAAGACTTTAAGCATCCTGAATCTAATGAAAACAAAAGACTAGTGTTTGCCCTGTGTTTTAATCAGACACAACCCCAAGTTTCTAGATTTCCAATGAACTTTTGAAATACAATTAACATTAGATATCCAACAATGGTTGAAAAGCTGAATTTTCGGCATCCTTACTCCAGTCTTAAGTGTCACATGATCCTTTAAAAATCTTTCTAACATGATGCTCAAGAAACATTTCTTAGCAATGTTGAAAACAGTAGTGTGGATTAATATTTTTGTGGAAACATGATACAATTTGAGTAAAAGTATTCATTTCTTTCCAAAAATTCTTACAGAGCGAAAACTTAAAAAATAAAATTAAAAAAAGTAGAAAAACGCTATTAAAATGCAGTGACTTGTCATATCAACTGCACATATTTCAGTGGCAACAGTGCATTACAAACTTACTAGTATGTACGCGCACACTACACACAGAGCAGCTGACGAGTTGGCTAGTGCCATCTTTATCCAGATTCGGGGTGGAGAGGTGTCCCTCAGAGCTACTAGCGAAGCACATCTCTGGAATCAGCGGCATGGTCCTCTGCTCACCTTCTTTAGCTGCAGAACCGCACTGGCTTAGATGGATTACATCACTCTACATGGAAGAAATGGCAATGTGCAGGGCACAATCTTTTAGAGGTTCGCACAAGTCATCTTTTAATTATCAGCTAACAAATAAAGGAATAATTACTTCTGATTGCATCACATCTTTAAACATATTTTGTCTTCACAATCCACCAGACATGCGTAAGTGTGTGATTTCTGAGCCAATGGCGGCATCAAACTGCCAGTGAGACTAAATCGCAGTGTTGGCAGAGCAATAATAGATTTTTTTGTGATGATAGTAATAGCATGTGTTACCTGTGTGTACGTGTGAAAGAGGGTACACACTGCACAGTATGGAGGTTGCTGGCCCATGCGGAAGTTGAAATCCTTCTCAACTCGAAAATCACGAGGCCTGCTTTGCCATATGGGAGCTAGTAGTCTGGCCCAGGGATCAGTCTCCTCTAGCTCTGCTGCTGGCTCCTGAATCTCTGTGGAGTGGAGGAGTTAATGAGAAAGGGCAAACAGTGATGCACCAATAAATTAACAACATGAAACAGATCCTAACCGTCATCACTGGAGTTTTCTCGGAGCAGGGGATGCAAGCATGGCAACTTGCTGAGGGGCTGCAGTTTCCTCTTCATGCTCTTATTCTCTTTCTCTCCTTCAACTTCATTCTGAATAAAAGCAAGAGGCATTCAATTTCATTTGGATACGTGTTGCGGAGGTGCTTAATTTTGAGCTTGTTTTTAAAACATTATTTGTGATGTCACGCTTGTGAATAAATCTGGATATATTTCACATGCATTTAAGAATTTTTCTTTATTATTATTATCACTGTTGAAAAGAGTTTTAATAATTTAATAACTTTTTAATAAATTTAATCATTTAATGCATCCTTGCTGAGTAAGTATTAATTTCTTTAAAAAATAAAGAAATACTGACCCCAAACTTTTGAACAGGAGTTCTTTTTATTTTATTTTTTTTAACATTTTTTATTTAGGGATGCAAAATATAGTTGAACCATATCGGTTATCAGATTTTTTTTTTCATTTATCAGTAATGATCATTATCAGATATTTAATTGTGCAGCTCATTTCCACAATTTTTTACATTTAGATTACATTTAAAGTCCTCTAACTCATTTAAAAGTAATCATTAAAAAAAATGTAATAAAATTTTTTCTTTAATAAATATTAATATCAATTTTCATACTGTACATTCTAATGTTATGATGCCTGAATTCACTTGAATTCATATTTAAAAGTATTGATTTTAGAGATTTTAAATTTACTCAGACAAAATACAGTTTTAATATCCATGCAGGTAACAGCCATAACATACATTTTAATATCACGTTATAATTTTGTAGTATTTACCTACTTGCTTTTTTGTATATTATATATATATATATATATATATATAGTGCAAGTTCTCCCACTTAAAAAGATGAGAGAGGCCTTTCATCATAGGTACCACTTCAACTATGAGACACAAAAATCACATTGTCTGATTTTTAAAGAATGTATTTGCAAATTATGGTGGAAAATAAGTATTTGGTCAATAACAAAAGTTAATCTCAATACTTTGTTATATACCCTTTGTTGGCAATGACAGAGGTCAAATGTTTTCTTTAAGTCTCCACTAGGTTTTTACACACTGTTGCTGGTAGTTTGGCCAATTCCTCCATGCAGATCTCCTCTAGAGCAGTGATGTTTTGGGGCTGTCGCTGGGCAACACAGATTTTCAACTCCCTCCAAAGATTTTCTATGGGGTTGAGATCTGGAGACTGGCTAGGCCACTCCAGGACCTTGAAATGCTTCTTACAAAGCCACTCCTTCGTTGCCTGGGCGGTGTGTTTGGGATCATTGTCATGCTGAAAGACCCAGCCACGTTTCATCTTTAATGCCCTTGCTGATGGAAGGAGGTTTTTACTCAAAATCTCATGATACATGGCCCCATTCATTCTTTCCTTTACACGGATCAGTCGTCCAGGTCCCTTTGCAGAAAAACAGCCCCAAGCATGATGTTTCCACCGCCATGCTTCACAGTAGGAATGGTGTTCTTTGGATGCAACTCAGCATTCGTTCTCCTCCAAACACGACAAGTTGAGTTTTTACCAAAAAGTTATATTTTGGTTTCATCTGACCATATGACATTCTCCCAATCCTCTTCTGGATCATCCAAATGCTCTCTAGCAAACTTCAGACGGTCCCGGACATGTACTGGCTTACATCTGGCACTGCAGGATTTGAGTCCCTGGCGGCGTAGTGTTACTGATGGTAGCCTTTGTTATTTTGGTCCCAGCTCTCTGCAGGTCATTCACTAGGTCCCCCTGTATGGTTCTGGGATTTTTGCTCACCGTTCTTGTGATCATTTTGACCCCACGGGGTGAAATCTTGCGTGGAGCCCCAGATCGAGGGAGATTATCAGTGGTCTTGTATGTCTTCCATTTTCAAAAAATTGCTCCCACAGTTGATTTCTTCACACCAAGCTGCTTACCTATTGCAGATTCAGTCTTCCCAGCCTGGTGCAGGTCTACAATTTTGTTTCTGGTATCCTTTGACAGCTCTTTGTTCTTGGCCATAGTGGAGTTTGGAGTCCGACTGTTGTGGACAGGTGTCTTTTATACTGATGACGAGTTCAAACAGGTGCCCTTAATACAGGTAACTAGTGGAGGACAGAGGGCCCTCTTATACCCCTTTTCCACCAAAGCAGAGCCAGAGCTAGATTGGAGCCAGAGCCTAGTTCCAAATCGGTTCTTTGTGTTTCCACACCCAAAGCCCCAGCTCCGAGCCAGGAGAAGTGGTTCTTAAGTAGCACCAAAACATTGCTGGGCTAGAACAGGGCTAGAATAAGAACCGATTGCGTCAGGCACTGGGGGCGGGGTCAACAAGACGAACACAGACTTGAGATCCGCCATTGTTGAAATAGCAGCTAATGGAGCTAACAGCTGCTGCTCGTTTGTAATCTCCGTCTATGCTAATTACGGCGAACTGCACGAATGCGTTGGATTCGCTGTGTTTTCGTTGTGTTTTAATGCCGATGTAGGATCGTAAAGCCATGTGAATCAATAGCTGTTGATGGAAGGCTTGTTCGCAGCGGTGCTGTGCAGAGACCGATCGTCGTATGATAACGAGTCCAGCGAGAGCACACGACTCCTTATACTTTTGATTCACTCATGCGTTTTTTAAAATATTATACGTGGATCGGTCTGCGCAGCGCCGATGCATCTCAAACTAGCCTGGTGTGTGTGTTTCCCGCTAGCGTTGCTGAGAAAGATGAGACGTATACAGTGATGTAAGACCTGGCTCTGTTGTGGCTCTCTAGCCTGTGGAAACGCAAACGGTTCTTAGCAGGCTCCTCAGTTGAACCAACTATGAACTGGGACTAGCTCTGGATCCGATCTAGCTCTAGCACTGCCTTGGTGGAAAAGGGTTAAAGAAGTTGTTACAGGTCTGTGAGAGCCAGAAATCGTGCTTTTTTGTAGGTGACCAAATACTTATTTTCCACCATAATTTGCAAATAAATTCTTTAAAAATCAGACAATGTGATTTTCTGGATTTTTTTTCTCTTTTTGTCTCTCATAGTTGAAGTGTACCTATGATGAAAATTACAGGCCTCTCTTATCTTTTCAAGTGGGAGAACTTGCACAATTGGTGGCTGACCAAATACTTTTTTGCCCCACTGTATGTATATGTATATAAAGTTCATTATTTTCCATAATGTAATGATAAAAATTAAACTTTCATATATTTTAGATTAATTGCACACCAACTGAAATATTTCAGGTCTTTTATTGTTTTAATACTGATGATTTTGGCATACAACTCATGAAAACCCAAAATTCCTATCTCAATAAATTAGCATATTTTATCCGACCAATAAAAGAAAAGTGTTTTTAATACAAAAAAAGTCAACCTTCAAATAATTATGTTCAGTTATGCACTCAATACTTGGTCGGGAATCCTTATGCAGAAGTGACTGCTTCAATGCGGCGTGGCATGGAGGCAATCAGCCTGTGGCACTGCTGAGGTGTTATGGAGGCCCAGGATGCTTCGATAGCAGCCTTAAGCTCATCCAGAGTGTTGGGTCTTGCATCTCTCAACTTTCTCTTCACAATATCCCACAGATTCTCTATGGGGTTCAGGTCAGGAGAGTTGGCAGGCCAATTGAGTACAGTAATACCATGGTCAGTAAACCATTTACCAGTGGTTTTGGCACTGTGAGCAGGTGCCAGGTCGTGCTGAAAAATGAAATCATCTCCATAAAGCTTTTCAGCAGATGGAAGCATGAAGTGCTCCAAAATCTCCTGATAGCTAGCTGCATTGACCCTGCCCTTGATAAAACACAGTGGACCAACACCAGCAGCTGACATGGCACCCCAGACCATCACTGACTGTGGGTACTTGACACTGGACTTCAGGCATTTTGGCATTTCCTTCTCCCCAGTCTTCCACCAGACTCTGACACCTTGATTTCCGAATGACATGCAAAATTTTCATCCGAAAAAAGTACTTTGGACCACTGAGCAACAGTCCACTGCTGCTTCTCTGTAGCCCAGGTCAGGCGCTTCTGCCGCTGTTTCTGGGTCAAAAGTGGCTTGACCTGGGGAATGCGGAACCTGTAGCCCATTTCCTTCACACGCCTGTGCATGGTGGCTCTGGTTGTTTCTACTCCAGACTCAGTCTGCTGCTTCCGCAGGTCCCCCAAGGTCTGGAATCGGTCCATCTCCACAATCTTCCTCAGGGTCCGGTCACCTCTTCTCGTTGTGCAGCGTTTTTTGCCACACTTTTTCCTTCCCACAGACTTCCCACTGAGGTGCCTTGATACAGCACTCTGGGAACAGCCTATTCGTTCAGAAATTTCTTTCTGCGTCTTACCCTCTTGCTTGAGGGTGTCAATGATGGCCTTCTGGACAGCAGTCAGGTCGGCAGTCTTACCCATGATTGCGGTTTTGAGTAATGAACCAGGCTGGGAGTTTTTAAAAGCCTCAGGAATCTTTTGCAGGTGTAATTTTGATTCAGATGATTAGGTTAATAGCTCGTTTAGAGAACCTTTTCATGATATGCTAATTTATTGAGATAGGAATTTTGGGTTTTCATGAGCTGTATGCCAAAATCATCAGTATTAAAACAATAAAAGACCTGAAATATTTCAGTTGGTGTGCAATGAATCTAAAATATATGAAAGTTAAATTTTTATCATTACATTATGGAAAATAATGAACTATCACAATATGCTAATTTATTGAGAAGGACCTGTATATATATATACATATATATATATATATATATATATATATTTTTTTTTTTTAGTACTTGACTACAAAATCACATAAAATGCTAATTTTTGAAATACACACACTATGCAGTTACCAACCTCTGTGTTTGTGGAGTCAATTGTGTGGGGTTGTGGAGTTTGCGTATCTGGCCTCACATCTAGTTGAATGTCTGGGTCATTGAGGTCTTCTCTGGGTTCCTCTGTCTTGGGTTGCTGAGGTTTACTGAGTGCCGATTTGGCTGCATAGCTATGGACCTGTAGGGCATCTGAAGGGCTCAGTGTCCGATGAAAGAGAAGGCTCGCCACCCCTGGTTTGGTAGAAATCCGTGGGACGGCTGACAGGCAGTGAGGGACAGTAGGGACAGATGCTATAGAGAGATGACGCTTTGGGAAGGACTGTGTACAGGCTGAAGACAGAGAAGTAGTTTTAGTGACCGGGTTTGCGGCACTAAAACCTGCACCCCTAACACACTCCCCAGACACAGGACTTCTCGAACCTGAAAGCATCTTTAAACTGGTCGAACCCATTAGTGGCAGCAGGTCATCTTCATCCTTAAATTCTGGAATTTCAAATTTAAAAAACAAAGTTCCAACCACCGCTATCACTTAAAGTTGACAAAAAAAAGTTTACTTTTTAACCACAGGACATACCTTGATACTCTCTGCATTGTTCTGTGTATGAAGTCAAGCGCCCCTTTTTGCCATATTCAGCCTCCTCATCGTTTGTTTCACTCTTTGGAAGAACTTCCTCTGGTAAGTCCAGACACACTCTGTGTCTTTTGGTTCCTATCCTTTGTTTGGCTAGGCTAATTTAATTGTAAAAGGCAACATTTCAGATTGCTATTGCATTTTGTATGCATATTAGTATGTACGATGTAAGAAATATAAGTGTTATTTTTCACCTTTTCTTTTGTCCCTCACTACTTTGGTTCTCAATGCAGAGTTCCTGAGCACCACTTTTTCCAGCCTCTCCACCTAAAAACTCAGCTGCTTCAGGCGTGGGCTTGGAGTGGTCAATGGGAGCATTGTCCTTCCCCGCCAACCACAGTTCGTACCGTTCGGGCTGAAATTTCCTTACAAACACATCCATGGAGATCTTCACCATGTCTTTCCTACATGAACACTGAAAAATATACAAGATTGGTATTTTGATATATAAGATTGATGCAATATGTTGTGTACAGATATTTCAGTAAATGCTGTTGACATGCAGATCACATACACTACTGTGTAAAAGTTTGGGGTCAGTAATATTTTATGAATTGAAGGGACAATTCACCCAAAAACACAAATTCTGTCATCATTTACTCACCCTTAAGTTGTTCCAAACCTGTATACATTTCTTTGTTCTGCAGAACACAAAGAAAGATGTTTGGAAGAAATGTTTGTAACCAAGCAGATCTCGACAGCCATTGACTTCCATAGTGGGGGGAAAAAAGACTGTGGTAGTCAATGGCCAAGATCTGCTTGGTTACAAACATTCTTCCAAATATCTTCCTTTGTGTTCAGCAGAAGAAAGAAAATCATACAGGTTTGGAACAACTTGAGGGCGAGTAAATGATGACAGAATTTTCATTTTTGGGTGCACTATCCCATGTGCTTAAAGCAGCATTTGGCGGGTGTTAATGTCAAGCCCAGTTGATGATAATCAGAAATGTTTCTTGAGCACCAAATCATTTTAGAAGGATTTCTCAAGGATTATGTGACACTGGAGACTGGAGTAATGATGCTGAAAATTCAACTTAAATTAAAAAAAAAAAAAAAAATCTCACAATATTACTGTTTTTAATGTATTTTTGATCACAAATTGCCTTAGTGAGCAAAATGATCATGATAAAAAAATATTACTGATCCCAAATTTTTTTACTTCAACATTTTTTTTTTTTTTTTTTACCAGTATGGCTTGTTTTCCATAGTCAATCCATCGTCTTGTGGCAAAGTTGGTAGATTCCGCACAGTTAAAACCATGGTTAAAGCCTGCATGATAGCTGTATGGAAATGTCACCATGAACTCTCCAGCATCCTGAGTGATCTGCAGATCAAAAATGGCATTACAATACTTCCTCAAACATGAAGTTATAAACACGTCACGTGTATCCTAAGGAAGCATAATAGGGTCAACTAATGAAAAAAAAAAAAAAAACAAGTCATTGGCTGGACAAAATGCACTCATGATCATCATAAAAACATACCTTTTCAAAAGGAATACCATACTTCCTCAGAATTGAAGGTGAAATAAGAGTCATCTTGTGTCTAAGAAATGCTTCACAGTTTTGTGAACTTCCAGGAAAAAAGCCTGTATAACAATGTCAAGCAATATACATATAAATAAATATAAATCAAGCTTTATCAATATTTGTGTGTGCAGATTTGACAACACAAAAGGTGGTTTACCTTTGGCTAACCGCTCCAATCTTTTTCCATGTTCTGGAGGCACGCAGTACCTATAAGATCATACCAATTTAGCACTTGGCATCAGGACAGATAATTACAAATGATATTTCTCAAAATCAATTCAAGACTTTTATTGAAAGCCGCATGTTTTACAAGTGCAATTACCAGGACTTTGGTTCCCCGAAGTGTAAGTAATTAATGCTGTAGAGATCCATGTCCTCAGTGTGCCAAGCAAAAGTGGTTTTCCACATGCCAAAGTAGAGGTAGGGTGTGTTTACTCCCTCTATAGTAATACCACTTTCATGCTCCACGGTGTCAAGGACGGTATTCAAATGCCCTACATTCCATTCTTTGACACCCTGCATAAGACACAAAAAAAGAAACAATGACTCCATTCACATCAGAGTTCTCAAACAAAAATAATATTCATTCAGATTGCTTACAACTACTCACTGGGTCATAAAGAGTCCCGTTCACATCAGCTCCATAGATGGGAGGGTTAAAGGTTACATTTTTCCAGTATTTCCTTTCAAGCTCTTCAAAATCATCATACCGAGGGCTGCAAAACCTTAAAAAGGAAGGACAGATGCGGTTATGATCAATTTTCACTGGAAAATAAATAACAAGAAAATGAGTCAACAAGACTTACTTGTCACTGTTGGCTGTTTTGCGGAACTCTTTCACAGTCATGGCTTTTTTCTGGATGTTGTACTGTGTGAACAGCCCTGACTGCCCAGTCACAACCTGCTGAATCGGTGCAGGTATTAGCAGGTCATCAATGTCATCGTATGAACATCGAGGCTTCCAGTTTTTGGGCGGGATGATCTGTAGTTCAGCAAAATAAATAACATTTTGTGAATTACTCATTGACAGCAGTAGCCTTATGAGTAAAGAGTAGTGTTTTCCTCTAACCTTGGCCAGGCCTGCCTTGTGTGCACCTTGGGACTCCATGTACGCAATGTAGCGGCTGAAGTTCTTGAACTCTTCAACAGTGGGGTAAAAGGTCATAATACCCCTCGAAACCGGTGTGTCCGATGCCATCTTGACCGACCGAGTCCTTAGCACCTGTATGGGGCAGTCATGGCCTAGTGGTTAGGGAGTTAAACTGGTAATCCAAAGGTTGCTGGTTCGATTCCAGAACCGGTGGGAAATGACTGAGGTGCCCTTGAGCAAGGCACCTAACCCCTAATCGCTCCCCGGGTGCCACACAAGGCTGCCCGCTGCTCTGGGTGTTTGTATACACGTTTGCAGTGTGTGTGTGTGTGTTAACTACTCACTACTCTGCTCCTAATGTGTGTGCATTAACTGGATGGGTTAAATGCAGAGGTCAAATTCCAAGTATGGGTCACCATACTTGGCCGTCACGTGTCACTTATGACAAATGTTATTGGGAATGTATTCTACGGTGGCCCAGTAGTGCACGACACAACGAAATTGAAAAAGCATACATAAGTCCACAACACAACGAAATCAAGCCACAACATAATGAAAAAGCCACAACACAAAACAATCAAGCCACAACCCAACAAAAACAAGCCACACCACAACAGAAACAAGCCACAGCACAACGGAAATGCTCCCGACCACTAGGGGGCTCTGGGAGTGAGGTAAAGTTAGTTTTCCTTGCCATTGTTCTATAGATTCGCCAGTCTTACACATATATAAACACTACAATCAGTTTTAAGTGTGCAATTGTATATCGACATGGAATATCAATTCTAAATTGCCTACGTGCATTATAAGTGCATATTTATACACGAAAATGCTTTGACACGCTACCACAGCGAATGACGCCTAAGGGAACGTCTGCCAATTCTACCAAGTGGTTGAAACGTATAATTTGTGTTAATTTAAATTACTTTTTAATGTTCAAATTCCAATGTTGTGTTGTGCATTACTGAGTCAGTTTTACAGTCAAGCTGTGGAATTTTATTATGTCTGTTTTTAAATTTTAAAAGTAAATTTTAATTAATACAAATTATATGTTTCAATTATTTCGTTATATTGTGACTTTTTCAATATGTTGTGGCTTTATTTCGTTGTGTTGTGAACTTATGTATGCTTTTTCAATTTTGTTGTGTTGTGCACTACTGGGCCACTATTCTCAATGTATAACTGATTAAAAAACTATATTAGCAAAATACTAAAACATGAAAAATGGGAATTTATTGAACAGAAAAAAATTATTTGACATTAAAATCAAGCTTATAGTTGTGCTTTAAAGCATTATATAACAGGGGTTTTCAACCATATATGATCTTGTGTGAGGGACATAAAACCAAATTTATACAGTGAAAATTAATTTAATAAATATGTCAATTGTTTGGACGCCCTTAAATTACATTGCACTGTATTGTTAGATTTAGTATTTATTTACATATTTATTTGTAATTATTAGATGGGTTGCTAGGTTTCATCAACTTCCCCTTAATTTGGTTAACCACAGATGTTTTAGCAGAAGTGTGTTAAAAACTTTAAACCACATGAGAGAAACTACATCCGAGTAGCTTTCCTGTGAAAAGGCTGGCAAATAGGCCTTATATGGCTAAGACAGTGAGACAAAAACCTCATATTCTTCCAGTGCAACCAGTACAGTATATACACAATACACGCCACGCCTTGTATTCATAAGATATGATGCTGATTGGCTAACACCTGCGTCTCTTAAAGGCCCTGTTATACTCGCGCCTGGCTCCGCAGCGCGAGCTCCGCAAACTGCGCGCGCTCCTCCCCCAAACGAACGAGGCGTTTATAGTCGACGCGCGCGCCGTTGTAGTATTCTGTGAAACGACAGGGGGCGACTTGGAGTAATTGTTCTTAAATCCGTCGAAAGCAGGAGCGAAGAAGTAGTTTACCGGAACAGGTGAACAGGGCGCCCCGCAAGCCGTTCGTGGAACATAAACGAACCCACATGAGCCCAGTAACTTTACAAGAGAGACTGGCCGTCACACTACGTGTTCTTGCGTCTGGCAGTAACCAAAAATGTGTTGCCTCCAGTTACAAGTTGGGCTCGACCACAGTTTCGTTGATCGCAGTACAAGTACAGGACTGTCATCAGAAGGGGATGTATACAGTAATGTTGCCAATCAAAGTAATAATAAAAAAAGTGTCAAATCTTGTGTGTTTGCTTTGTGCTTTAAAATATATATATATTATATAAAATGTAAGCAGTTACTTAAGACAAACTGAGTGCTTAATACAAATGTATTCTAAAGTCCTATTCTCAAAAGGAATGGATGGTTGGACGGATGGATGCCCATCAATGCAAACTTTCCATGAATTCTGTGCCATCTGGCTGTCGCGATGATCCCTCATGGAATGGTCATAAATGTGCCGGTACTGACGCATCAGCTCGGACAAAGTCGCCTCAAAATCGTACATCTTCGGATGCGGAGGTGCGCGCGGAGTTACAAAAAATGCGCTGCGCACCGCCAGGCGAAATGGGGTCTTGCGGAGCCAACGCGCGAGACCGCCCCCTCCGCATTGACGTCATTTTTGCCGCGCGCACCCTCGCGCTCTTGCGGCCGCGGCGAGTATAAACAAGGCTTTAAAAGTCGTATGGCTAGGCTAACGAGTTAGGCCAAACGTAAATATTATCATGTACAAATATATCGTTAATTTATCATCGGATAAATTAAAAGATCCAGCCTTAACAAAGTACACGACAGGGTGTGCAAAATATACCAAGTACAAATGATAAATATCATATAAAATGTGCGTAAATTAGGAAACTAGCTGTTGGTTGCAGTAGTGAAAGTGGAACGGTTAGCTCTTCGACGCTAGCAACTTTACCACTATTAACAATGCTTTTCAACGGTTAATTATACAAATAGCGTAAATACAGAGAAGCACAAGGAAGTCATATACTCAAATACTTACTGACTCTGTCGAACAACACGCTAATAGCTGCGCTCAACCGTTGTAGAAATGTTTAGCTAACAGCAGATCCTTCTCCACAAACCTCCATCAGCACTCGCACAATGCGCATGCGCACACAGGATTTGTTTACTATTATTGGTCCACCCAAACCACAGTCACCATAACCAATCAAATCACTGTCACGTTTACAGTAGCCCGCCTGCTGTCTGCCATACACATACACGTCGTGTGTTATTCACTTAATAGCAGGAATACGATTATTGCAAACATTTTAATTTAGTCTCAATTTTATGTTAATTGTTTGCCTTAACACGTAGGAGTTTGACCCATTACTAATACAATTTAATCTGTCCAATTTACCAAAAGACCAATTTCATGATAATTCCCGAAAATAATAATAACACATTTAAAAGCCTAAAGAATAAAATTAAAATGTGTATAGTGAACAAATCTGAAAACATATGCATGCCTGCACGTATGTAAGTAATTTTAATAATGGTAATGTAAAGCTTCTTTTACCATACCATTCAAATGTCGTCATTGGCTTTGTGATGGTGGGATATGAGAAACTTGTGGAGATTTTTGCCCTTGTGGTTCCTGCTCTGTTCTTGAGCACACTCATGTTTTATTTTCAGCACACATCTACTGTGTGTGTGTGTATACAGTATATATCATATTTTAATAAAAAGTGAAATCAATATTCCTAGTATTTGTTCTTTTAATTCTCAGAAGTCTTGACAATATGATGTCATTTGGTGCATTGCTGATGTTTTTGTCAGTTATTTTTATGTCCATTTGACCTTACATATTGCTGTACATGTTTGATCAATAAATAAATTACACATTGTAATTAAATTACACATGGCAATTAATTACTCTCATGTGAGGTTATTTCAAGCTATGTGAGGTTAAAAGGTGAATCAGGTACGTCCCTGAGGTGCGTTTCACCATCTCAGAACTAACGGGAACAGGTGCTGCTCCCTGTTCGAACCTGGTAGGCACTGGTGCTCCTTGTTGGGATCCGTCAGGCATGGGTTTCTCAAATGGAAGGCTGCATATCTCAGCTGCCACGTCAAACGTCGCTGAAGGTCATCTCAATTTGAAGGATCCTTGGAAGGCAGCCTTCATTTCGTGGCCTTCTTTAGGCCTGTTTTGTAGGACGCATTGGATGTATCCTTCGCAGCCTTATATCACCCACAATCCTTTGCGCACATGTAACCCCCCCCCTGTTCGAACCTGCCCGCTCTAAGCGGGACTCGAACCCTGGTCCGCCGTCATGAGAGTGGGACTCTCTAACAAGGAGGCTAAAGGCTGCAACCCCTAGTGTCAGTCGCTAGAGTGTCTCTTGAGATCAGAGGAGTGAGATTTTACACGCACAGCAACTAACTGGCCTCCGTTACACACAATGTTCCCTCTAAGCTGCGCGCATGCAGTAATAATAAAATGCCGCGCTGATGATAGACATAGTTTAAATGAGACTGTTCTACCGCTATAGAGTTAGTATTATTTCAATCTCCTTGAAAAGATTTACAGGTTTCATAGAAAGACAATGATGTCACATGTGAGGTGAGCACGCAGCAGTGAGTCGTGTTTGCGGTCCAAATAGCTCAAAATAAGGGCTGTACGATTTGGGAAAAATATCTAATTGCGATTATTCTGATTAAGATTGCGATTTGAATTCGATTTTTTTTATACAAATGAAAAGTGTGTGTGTATAACATTTTGTGTTTCTATATTAATATGACTAATAATAATTATGATTATTATTATTGCTAAATAAAAATATTTAACAAAATAAGAAATATTACTATTACAATGACATTTTCATTATTAAAAATAGAGTATTTAAGAATAAATATAACAATATAATACTACTATTACTACTACTACTACTACTACTAATAATAATATTTATATTTTACAAGAAAATTTATTTTACAAAAAAATAACTGCTGGGTTTCCTGTTAATATGCAGACAGCCTGACTAAAAATCATTAGAAAGGTCTAAGGATTTATCGTAAAATTATTATTATAAAAATCTGTGCTTTTTATCTGTGATATCAATTTCTTAAAGTCTATGTCTTTAATATGAAATATGAGCCTCTTATGCATCCACTGTGGGGAAGAAAACGCCTGTATATTTAAGAAAAACATATGGATTGTCATATAAATTCATTTAGAGAGAAGTATTTTTCTCATTTGTTACCAAAAAGTTTCATTCATACTGGAGGCCAGAGGGCGCCCTCGAGCAGAAACTCCACATTTGCGCTAGAGAAGTATGTTTTCAGGAAATCCCTATGGGAAATCCCTAATGTGAAGCTAACCTAGCGCTGCAGGCTGAATAAAAGGAAGATAGAAACGCTTTGACTGATTAAACATGAGGACAATAAACATTACTGCATCAAGATATGGTGTATTTGAGTTCTTCAAACCTTCTCAGGTATTTTCATAATAATAAAGAAGTGCTACTTGACATAGACTTTATCACTGCCTATAAAATAAAGCGATGTCTGCCTCATTCTGTGAAAAGAAGCCACGTCAGCTCACAAACACTCGACTGACGATATGAAGTGAGTTCATATAGTTGTTTGACACGTGTTGTTTTTTCAAACGCATGTTATAAGAGCCGCTCTTCACTAAAACGCTGGGCATTTAACATATTTATTTAATTAAAATCGCAGCCTTTGCGCTTTCAGAATCGCACAGAAGCCAAATCGCGATTGCGGTTCGATTTCGATTAATCGTGCAGCCCTACTCAAAATGAGAGGCAACGAGAAACGCGAAGACGTGGAATAAAACCTCATGTTTTAAAGAAGAGTGGCTTGATTAAGTGGTGAAAATAACAGATGATAGACACAGCATGGTAACAAAACATCTCGGTTATGTATGTAACCCTCGTTCCCTGAAGGAAGGGAACGGAGACGTTACGTCAGTTACTGACAAAATGGGGGTTTCGCTTAGAAGCTAATCGCCTTTGAGATCTACAAAACGAGCCAATGGCATGAAAATGCCATGGGTCTGCTGAATTTGCATAATGCAACCCCGCCCCACCCCGTGGGTATAAAGGGTGTCGCATTGCACACTCGCATTATGTTTCTGCTGAAGAGCCGAGGCATGAGCGCCTGGCCGCTCCAGCGGTAGTGGCATGGGGACATAACGTCTCAGTTCCCTTCCTTCAGGGAACGAGGGTTACATACGTAACCGAGACGTTCCCTTTCAGTCAGTACACTACGAGTTACGTCAGTTACTGACGAAATGGGGGTCCCAATTCAATCTCGCTACAACGGCTGTCTTCCAGCGTCCTGCGCTGACCCAAGGTCCCTGACGTGAGACTGAGCACGAACAAGGGACTGGGCTCAACGCCAATACCAAGGTAGACTGGGAAGTGTGGAGAAATGCAACACAATGCCTGCCCGAAGGGAGGACTTAGGAATACACACGACACATTCGAAAATGCGTTTGGCTGTCAACATCTTGAATGGAAGCCTGTGCAGGGTTCGGTTCAAGACGCACAGGTCCAGGATCGGTCGTAACCCACCGTTTTTCTTGGGTACAATGAAGTAAGGGCTGTAGAAGCCGGACTTCATCTCGGCTGGAGGGACAATCTTGACCGCACCCTTCGCCAGTAGGGTGGCGATCTCCGCACGCATGACAGGGGCGTTGTCACCCACCATGGTATAGTGGACTCCCCAAAACCGAACCAGTGGGGTCATGCGAACCACAGGCGTACCCACGATGGGGCAGCGAGATGGAACGACCGGCCCAGACATGGGAGGCGTGGGAGCGTCCTGAGGTGTGGGCGGGGTCGAGTTCCGCGCCCTGACAGAGGAGACCAGGGAAGGACGAGCGTTCCACGGGGGTCTCGTCTGCCAGGAGGCTGGCGACAGAGGGGGCTGAGAGCGGTGAGGCTGGATCGCGTCATCCACTGCCAGCCGTGCCCTCTTGGGGCTCTCTTGGGCCCTCTTGGGGCTCGGAGGTGAATATGTCAGTTCTTTCTTTAACCATGAATAGGGTGCTGCCGACCGTGAGGCCAGTGGCGGAAGGGGAAAACCAAGGAGTGGTCCTGCTACTATCTTCCACGATTTCGACACCTCGGCACGGGCCGCCCCCAGATACCAATCGTCCATCCTCTAACGCTCGGGACATGGCGGAGGGTTCCACACAAGCCCAAGGCTCTCAGCTGCCTGGGAAAGCATGGCCGTAAGCTCTGGATCAGACTCGGGCAATGCAGGAGCTCCCGAAGGAGGCAGCACAGCCGAATCTTCATCTCCGGAGGAATCCAGCCCACCTTGTGATGCAGTGAGAGACATGGCGTCATCCGCCGGTGCGCCAAATGACATGCTGGGCCCAGCCCGGGAAACACCAGCGCCATCATCCGGCAACACCACGGGTTGTGGTGTGACAGAAGGGGGTGTGGCCCGAGGAATGTTCGTCGGGTTGGCCCACACCATCACCCTCAGATCATCTTGACCACCAGCCAAAGTATCTCCTCTCGCGGAGGAGATAGATTGGGATGTGGTAGAGGGGACTCTCCCTCCTTTACGGAGATCACTGAGTCTCGATCTCAACACCGCGATGGTCATGTTCCCGCAGTGGGAACATGACGCATCCACGAACGTGCGCTCAGCGTGCACGAGGCCCAAGCACGCCAGCAGCGTTCGTGCCCGTCAAACGGACTAACCAGTCTCCCACACCCAGGAACAGAGCACGGGCGAGACATCTTGAAAAAGACGTGCCACATGCAGCTCTTTTAGAGAGGAGTTATACTCTGCAGAAATACTGAAGCGCCCAGGGACAACACACACACTGTGCGGATCACTGCACAGACCGACAGGAATGCGGAACTCGCCGCCACACCAACACTCTGGAGAGAAGCTCGTCTTGAAGAGATATACAACGCTTAGGCAAGTGATACTCGGCTCTTCAGCAGAAACATAATGCGAGTGTGCAATGGGACGCCCTTTATACCCACGCGGTGGCGCGGGGTTGCATTATGCAAATTCCGCAGACCCAAGGCATTTTCATGCCATTGGCTCGTTTTGTAGATCTCAAAGGTGATTGGCTTCTAAGCGAAACCCCCATTTCGTCAGTAACTGACGTAACTCGGAGTGTACTGACTGAAAGGGAACAGACATTTACAGTTACACCAACCACAAGTGTAGCATACAAACTCTAAACACCAAAGTAACACACATCAGTTTAAATAGATGTGTGTGTGGTTTGGGTTTCAGTGATGTTTAGATAACTATAAAAGAGTTCACATGTTCCCTTGAACATATTTAGCTATTAGATCTATTTAATTACTTCAGTTTATTTATTTTTTTTTTTTTTTACAAATTGAAGCATTTAAACTGATATAATATACTATAAATACTTCCATTAGTTTTTATATTATATTATAGGCTATTATAATTGTATTATAGTGTAAGCCTAATAAAGAATTGATCTCACAAGGGGATTGTTTAGGGATCCTTGCCATTAAAACGTTTGAAAACCCCTGATATAGAAAATCTTGGAAATTCATAAGCAATAAACAAACATTTAATATACGGTTGATGGCTTAATGCTGCCTGGTGCCAATAAATGACTGTACAAAAACACATTAAGAACCATCTCAGTGTAACCGCTTCATTTTTTTCATATTATATTAGAATTGAACTGTCCTGGGGGAGATTTTAATAGTATTTCTTGGTAAAGAAGACTACAGTTGACAGCACTGTAAAATGTGCTTAATTTAGTGACTTCTGAATTTATTTATTTTTATTTAATATATCACTAAGTTACATCAATGGTTAAAATAGAAATAGCACATTCAAGTTAAAAGTTATTTTGTGTGCATTTACATACGCTGTACAGGTAAAGAATGTTTTTGCTCAGGTGACCAAAAATGTCCGCCCAATAGAGAAAAGTTTTGCTCAGCGTGAAAATAAATTAGAGGGAACATTGGTTACACACATTCCAATTCATGAAAAAACTGACGGAAAATGAGTTGCTACTGAGCTTGTCTGAGTTTATTATTAAATGTAAGACAAAAATAATGTTTTCGGACATGAAAGCATAGATGTTATATTTAGTTTTGCTGTAAATGAATCACTAACACTAAACTGCCAATAATGTAAGCCACTGGGAGACCACAGACAGCTGTCATTCACTGTATTGCATTAATAGAAAGCAAGTTAATATAAAGATTTGTAATACAAAGTATTTTTCCAAAATTAAGTTTTAATAGTATTTTCACTTAGTGACCGCGGGGGGCGGGAACGTGTGTGACATAGCCATGCGCACTTACTAGACCATCTCATTCTAGAGTTTATTTGCTGAGGAGGACACTAGCCTACAAGCCTCTGAAGGACTGTACTAGGAATGTAGTCTCGGTAGGATGCAGCCTTCCGTTTGAGAAACACCCCCTGTGTCTTGTTCTGCCTCGACTGCTTTGTGGTCTTCAGTTTTGCATCTAAGAAGCCTGAGTGCTGAGTTTTTCCCCCCAGTGTATGCCTTTGACAGAAGAGGCAAGGGAGGATGAGCCTGCTTAAAATGTATTCAAAATGAACAATGAAGCTGCAAAAGTTAAGTTTTGTTTTTTATCAATTTATCTACTAATATACATAACTCAGATGCATATAAAGTAAAAGTATATATCTGTCATGCCCGGTAGTCCAAGCGTAATTTATTGACTGCACAAATAGAAGAGGATGATAAAAATACAGGCTCCAATCATTATTAAACTGACCAATAAGAATAGATATTAAAATAAACATTGTTTGCTTCTGTCCAAAATGTGGCCTTTAAAGACATAAGAAAGGCAAAATGAAAAGCTCCTTTTGCTTTTGTAACCAGTCATGGTCAGAGAGGTAACCATTAAAGGGTTAGTTCACCCAAAAATGAAAATTCTGTCATTAATTACTCATCCTCATGTCGTGAAATATAAGAGCTTTCGGACCCCTCCGTAGACAGCAATTTAATTGTCCAGAAAGGTAGTAAAGACATCGTTAAAATATTCCATGTTACTCCAGTGGTTCAACCTTAATTTTGGGGGGTTGCGGGGGACAAAAAGTATTCTTGTCGCTTCATAAAATGAAGGTTGAACCACTGTAATCACAAGGACTATTTTAATGATGTCGTATCTGGGCCTTGCAAATGGTAATTACATTGCTGTCTATGGAGGGGTCAGTAAACTCTCAGATTCAATCAAAAATATCTTCATCTGTGTTCCGAAGATGAATGAAGGTCTTACGGGTTTGGAACGACATGAGGGTGAGTAATTAATGACAGAGTTTTCATCTTTAGGTGAACTAACCCTTTAAGGCCAATCAGCTTCCTATATCACTTCAGTGTGTCATCAGATCTGCTATTCGTTGGTCAATAAAATATAATGAATCTCAAAGCAAGAGAGATTAAATGGCAGGTCCATATAAAAGTTTCTCATAATAAAGGAGTGGTGGATGGAGTTTCTCGACAAGATAACGTATATTTAAGAATAAATGTTTAAAAAGGTCATATTCTGTATTTGGCACTGCAAAATTTGTTGTGTTGATTTAATATCCTGAAAAGTGTTGTGTTATTGGGGAGATTATAATGCGTCATTAAATATAAAAAATATGGGTGGATATAATCAGTGTATGGGTGCATAATTATCAACAATTATATGTAAAAAAATATATTCGGCCGATAGTGGAACCTCGGATTCAGGAGGAACAGTGTGGTTTTTGTCCCGGTCGTGGAACACTGGACCAGCTCTATACCTTTCTCCAGGAAGGTGCTGGAGGGTTCATGGGAGTTTGCCCAACCAGTCCACATGTGTTTTGTGGATTTGGAGAAGGCATTTGACCGTGTTCCCCGTGGCATCCTGTGGAGGGTGCTCTGGGAGTATGGGGTCTGGGGCCCCCTGCTTAGGGCTGTTCGGTCCCTGTACGACCGGAGCAGGAGCTTGGTACGCATTGCCGGCAATAAGTCAGACCTGTTCCCGGTGCATGTTGGACTCCGGCAGGGCTGTTCAGGTATCTCGGGGTCTTGTTCACGAGTGAGGGAAGACCGTTCGGTTCGCTTGTCTCGGTTCGGAGCGTGTGCGTCGCACGGTTTCGACGCATGCGTAATGTATCCTCGTGCCCATATGTTACCTCAGACAGTGGGTGTCCTTTTCGCGCGAAATAAGAGGTGTGTGTGTGGACATACAGTAAAATAAAGTAAAAGTGGAGTGCTGCAGGTCACGTCACGTGTAGAAATGCAAGTGGGAGAGATGGAAGGCTGCCCGGAGTTGGAGGATGCGCCAGCGACGTATAGCAGGCAGGGCAGATGCAGTGCGTATGCGCGCGCACGCGTGCATTCACACACTGTCAGTGTTTGTCTCGCACATCTGAACCGCGGCTCGTGTATTGCAAATACAGACAAATATTGTCCATTCTGTCACATTTTCCGGTGTTCTCCTCCGACCCCTGTCTGTCTCATGCATATGGGCAGCATATATCTGCTGCAAATGCGACCGTGTTCCCCTCTGTCTCATACACACATGCATATAACATGCTGTATATAAGTAGTTCACATGATAAATGTAACATTTAAAAGTTAAGATGCTTCTAGTTTTAATAATTTAAACATGCCTTTGAAGTTTGGGCAAAAACTTCTGGCAGTGTTGTGTTTTCGTGTATTTTTTTTTCTTTTCACAGCGCTGGATGTCATATGGTGATTGTGAAACACACGGAACACTTCATGGTAAAATTTGTTAATCAGGTCAGCTGAATTAAAGCCACAGTGCATTGTTCTGATCAAAATTGACATGATTAACATGAAAAATGTTACGCCAATGTGTCAGACTCTGTAGACAGCCAGTTAAGAAACAACTTCTACATGATATAACAATTTTTTAATACTGTATCCTAATTGTGGATGATTAAGCTATATATTATGCTGAAGTAAATTTCTTGAGTGTTAACGACAAAAAAACAACAACAACAACAAGAACCGTACAGAACCGAAAACCGTGATATGAACCGAACCGTGGGTTTTGTGAACCGTGCCACCACTACTGGTTACTGTTGGTAATACACTAAGACGTCATGGTTTGAAATCATGCATGGCATGGAAGGTTCCCCTGCTTAAACCACACATGTCAAGGCCCGTCTTAAGTTTGCCAATGACCATTTGGATGATCCAGAGGAGTCATGGGAGAAAGTCATGTGGTCAGATGAGACCAAAATATAACTTTTTGGTCATAATTCCACTAAACGTGTTTGGAGGAAGAAGAATGATGAGTACCATCCCAAGAACACCATCCCTACTGTGAAGCATGGGGGTGGTAGCATCATGCTTTGGGGGTGTTTTTCTGCACATGGGACAGGGTGACTGCACTGTATTAAGGAGAGGATGACCGGGGCCATGTATTGCGAGAATTTGGGGAACAACCTGGTTCTGCACAACTTCTAACAACTATAAAGGTTCTGGCGTGGCCTAGCCAGTCTCCAGACCTAAACCCAATAGAGAATCTTTGGAGGGAGCTCAAACTCCGTGTTTCTCAGCGACAGGCCAGAAACCTGACTGATCTAGAGAAGATCTGTGTGGAGGAGTGGGCCAAAATCCCTCCTGCAGTGTGTGCAAACCTGGTGAAAAACTACAGGAAACGTTTGACCTCTGTAATTGCAAACAAAGGCTACTGTACCAAATATTAACATTGATTTTCTCAGGTGTTCAAATACTTATTTGCAGCTGTATCATACAAAGAAATAGTTAAAAAAATCATACATTGTGATTTCTGGATTTTTTTTTTTTTTAATTATGTCTCTCACAGTGGACATGCACCTACGATGATAATTTTAGACCCCTCCATGATTTCTAAGTGGGAGAACTTGCAAAATAGCAGGGTGTTCAAATACTTATTTTCCTCACTGTATGTCCACAGTGTGTGAAAACAATAGGCCTATAATGATACAAATCCACCAAATACTATTTTGATGGGGATTATTTTATAATCCCCATCAATCATTATCAATCTGTAATAACGTGCCGTTTCATATTTCCCCCTACTCCTACATAAGAGTAGGGAAACCTGCCCATGACTGTTGATGGTCTGCCCTTTTAGCATAAACACCGTCACACCGCCATTTCTGTTTACTTGCTGTATCAGCTAACGTTTTCTAGAGTTTTACAATATCTGCCAAAAAACATTACAAGTGTTCTGTTGTTGGATGTAACGTTACCAATGAATATACGAGTCTCCATAGTCTCCTGGCATCCATTGAGCCACAGTGGTTGAATTTCATTTTTGAAGGAAACGTGAGATGTCGGTAAAAAAAAAAGTTATACTGTATATTTGAGCAAATCATTAACGAGGGTCAGTAGGCTATAACGCTGGATTTGCAAAAAAAGTTGTTTCTGAAGGATGGGTCAACGCTTCATGCTCTAAATTCATCCAGAACAAGTAAGGATGATACTTCATATTTTGTGAATGTTTGCAAATTTCCTTTCTGAATGAGCTTTCAAGAATGCTGTACGGCTAATATGGCTAAAGTTAGCTAGAGCTATGTCGATAGTTTTATCCTGAAAACGGTCAATGTCTGCGTAATTCATAAACACACATTTATTATGCATTGTGTAGTAAGATGAAAGACTTTGTTACGTTCCCACACAAGCATCTATACAACAATATGCAGGTGCATCTCAATAGATTAGAATGTCGTGGAAAAGTTCATTTATTTAAGTAATTCAACTTAAAAGGTGAAACTAATATATTATATAGACTCATTGCATGCAAAGTGAGATATTTCAAGCCTTTATTTGTTATAATTTTGTTGATATTGGCTGCCTTACAGCTTCCAAAACCCCCAAAATCAAAATCTCAGAAAAAAGAAACGTCGACCCTCTGAAAAGTATAATCATGTATATGTATTCAGTACTTGGTTTGGGCCCCTTTTCAAGCACAGTAATCCCATGGTCATTGAACCAGGTTTTGGTACTTTTTTGCAGTACCTTCTGTGGGCAGGTGCCAAGCCCTGCTGGAAAATGAATTCAGCATCTCCATAATGCTTGTCTTCTGAAGGAAAATGTCCTGGTAGATGGGTGCGTTGACTCTGGACTTAATAAAACACAGTGAACCAACACCAGCCGATGACATGGCTCCCCAAACCAACAGACTGTGGAAATTTCACATTGGACTTCAAGCATCTTGGACTGTGTGCCTCTTTATTCTTCCTCCAAACTCTGGGACCTTGGTTTCCAAATGAGATGCTAAATTTGCTCTCATAAGAAGAGAGGACTGGACCACTGAGCAACAGACCAGTTCTTTGTTTCTTTAGCCCAGGAAAGACACTTCTGACGACATTTGAAGCCCATGTCCAGGATCCGTCTGTGTGTGGTGGCTCTTGATGCAGTAACTCCAGCCTCAGTCCACTCCTTGTGAAGCTCCCCCACACATTTGAATGGCCTTTTCCTGACTCCTGATCTTCTCCAGGCTGCGGTCATCCCTGCAACATGTGCACCTTTTTCTTCCACACTTTTCCCTTCCACTTAAAGGAACACTCCACTTTTTGGGGACTTTAGCTTATTCAC
The DNA here is from genome assembly GCA_023566225.1 of Romanogobio albipinnatus. Classification (NCBI taxonomy): domain Eukaryota; kingdom Metazoa; phylum Chordata; class Actinopteri; order Cypriniformes; family Gobionidae; genus Romanogobio; species Romanogobio albipinnatus. Next base: position 18,429,937 of record CM042244.1, on the reverse strand, counting down.
TGTATCCCCCAGTGTTAGATAAGTCCATACACACCATTCTCATTTCCGTACATCCCATAACTCTGTCTGACGCACCCACCGTTAGCCTCGTTTAGCACAAAGACTGGAGGTAAACGGCTCCAGCTAGCCTACTGCAGAAGTAGAGATTATTTTAGGCTTTCTATTTTACCCAGTGCTCGAATTGACTGAATATTATTTGCTTTTCGCTGAACATTGTTTAATAAGAGAAATCCAAAGAACAAGTTGTTCCCTGCTGAATAACTGCAGCTAAAGCCATCACAGACAGCTTTACAAAGTTGAAGACGTCTAACATCAAGTCATTTTGTCTTCTGTTTAAATCAAGTAACACACTGACTGAACATGGTCCAGAAACTCACACACACAGACAATATTTTGTACAAAAACCAATTATTGAACTTTATTAACATCAAGGAGTTTTTTCCTGCAACATTTTTTATTCCAGTTTTCTTATTAACAAATAGAAAACAGACTGTGTATACAACAGATCGAACCTCTACAGCACTAATCATTCACAAGGTAAAAATGAACTTGCCAACATATTCTGAACGTATGGCCAGGTCTCCCTTTAACATGCCGGTTGTAATCGAGCAGGCATGAAATGACGTCCAGTAGGAAGTGTTTTTAATTTGCGTTGTGCTGCCCCATCCCATCAGAGGAGACCGCCAAATACCCGGGGTGCGTAGATAATACAGTAGATATAACTTTTGTACCATGAATAGATTCACACACAGCAGTCTCTCGTGTAGTTTTCTCCATGTTGGCATATCAAGAAAAGTCCAGGATTACGTTTTGAGAGAATTATGGACAATAGAGCAGAAGCTGTTTATATACTGTATCTATAATAGTATTTATATTTATTCATAATTATAAATGTATGTATATATATATATATATATATATTTCTGTATAAAAAGAAGAGTTGGATTAAACAGAGCTGACTCTCCCTCGGGGGAGTGGTTTATACTGTACAGGTTGCCAATGGTGATTGGTCTCATTTCAATATCAGGTCTACAAATGTTACGGAGAAGCGGGGTGCGAGGGGCACTTTTCTCCGGGGACTGCGTTCGGTTCCCGGTAACGTCCCTCACAGTGAACGCGCTCCATTCAGAAGGTTTATTCTTCACAAATCACATTTAACCCCTACTGAGTTCTGTACAGTGCTGATTTTATTCATTAGTTGATTTGCTTTCCCCTACCAAAGGTTTTTCTTATTTAGTACCACAAACCCAAACATGTAGGGCCTACATCGCACAGTTGGAGATTTTTCTTTCATCATTGAGACAGAGACAGAATATTAAAGGCTTCTCCAAAAGTGAACACACTCATTTTAGCCCAATAAGACCAATTATACATAACGGAAAAAAAAGAAAGAAGAAGAAGTAAAATCATGTTACAAAGTCAAACCATCAGCAGCTTAGAGAACAGCGGTTCTCTGGTATTAGTATCAGGAACATGTTAAAAATACATGTTCTTGTGCTAAAATAACCTATTATAAAGAAAATAAAATAAAACAGTACCAATTAAGGAAAAGGTAGACCCACGGAAAAGGCTGTTAAGACAAAAGATGTTAAAAGATGATTAAAAAAAAACAAATACAAATAAGAATAATAACAATATTGTCGTACTGAATTTTTAAAATAATAACAAATGATAATCACGATTCAAACAGGAAGGGGAAAAAAAGAAAGAAGAAGAATTAGTGCTACCAGTAGCCTTCGACTGTAGTGTGGGTTGGCGTACGCTAAAGAGAAACTAGAATATAGTTTTTTTTAGATGGTGCTTCTTGAAAGAGAGTTGTCTATATTTCTTAAAGCAATCTCTTGGTGCCAGTCAATAACGGACTGCTGTGATTGGTTAACCAGTCACTGGATAGCCTGCCTTTCCCACCCCCCCAGATCTCTGTACAGGATGGGGTGGGGGAACGGTGGCTCAGAAGGAACACTTGGTGCACTCTTGAAGAGTTGTACCAGAGGGCTGTGGTCCAGGAGTGGTTACGTTGCATAGTGATCAAAGCTCCCCAGGTACTCCAGAGCGGCTCTGTAGCACAGCTGGTACTGGTCCTGCAGGGGAAACACAGCGTGAGTCAGTGCGAGAAACACTCGCCTCCTTAACTAATAACACAGACAGAATGCTCTTGACAGATCCCACTGAAATAGGTGTCCTGAGAAATAACACTAGGCTCTACGAACAACATTGGCGTGTTAGTCAATCAGAGTACTTGTATGCAGATGGAGAGCGTGTGTTGTTGAAGGAATGGACGTATCTAATCAGTAATTAGATAAAGTAAAGTCTAAACCAGCGGCTTTAAAGGCATATTTGACAAGTGGTGTTACAATGCTTAGGGCAGTAGGACAGTACCTCTGTCTGCACCATGGCAGGCCTTTGTGTGCGCAGGGTCTTAACCGTCTGGAACAGATCCACCACACCCTCATATCTCATCCTCTCCAGGACAATACTCAGAGTGATGAAAACACCTGTCCTTCCCACTCCAGCACTGCAAAACAGCAACTGTTAACTTAACACCTGCTACACAAGGGTGAAGGCTCTACATGACACTGTTGTCTAGTGTTTGTGAGGCTGTGATAGGCCCTGTTTACACCTGGTATTAAGATGTGTTTTGGTCGATGGGATTACAAGTGGACGACGATAAATACAAGTGTAAACGGGGTCTAAAACATTTTGAGCTTGTCCACTTTTGACCATTTCTAGAGGTAGTCAAAAACACATTCGACAGGACTGCTTTCGTAGTGTAAACACTCATGTGGTCGAATGCGTTCGAAAAGCCACAAAAGCCTTCTCTCCGCCCACTGACCTAACGCGTGAACATTATAGGAAGCGTGCTAGCTAGGCTGAAGACCCAAGTTTGGTTTGAAGATGAAAAACATACCAAGCACAATGTTCTCTCACCATTCCTGCTTTCTAACAGGTGTAAACATTGCCATAGAAATTAAATTTAGTTAATTAAAAAAAAAAGAAATATAATGAAATAAAATGTTTAAATTAAATTATAAAATGTAAAGTGTACTATTTATTAATAAAGGTGAAAAAAATAATTAAAAGAATAATTTATTAAAATATTTTATTAATTCAATTTCATGAAAAGTTTGATTCATGAAAGTTAAATGAAATAAAATCTTAAAATAATAAAATTCAACATTTAAAAAAAATATGCAAAACTTAAAAAAATAAATAAAAGTAATAAAGAAATAGTGTATTACAAATTAAAATAAGTGATACAAATTTGATCTGTAAAAAGAAAATGTATAAAAGATAGAAAGTAATAAGTAGTAATTTATTATGATAATAATTAAATTAAATGATAGAATAAAAAATATAAACTAATAATAATTGATTTTAAAAATATTATTCATTCAATTTTAATTTATATAACATTTTTAAATGAAATTAAACATTTTAAAACATTAGAATATTTAAAATTAATAACATTAATACTGACATTTTAATTACATTAAAATAATAACAAATTTAATGTAATATTATAAATTAAAGTAAATAATACCATTAAGTATTAATTAGCTAAAAATGCGTACAATGATTTATTATTACATCATTTATTATTATTTATTATTACAAATTATTCATTATTCACTGAATGTAATAAAAGGTTAATTACATAAAATGTTAAAAAGTGAGTGAACCTTGCAAATAAATGTACTCATCCCCTTTTTATCTTAAATATTTATATATTTGTTAAGTAGCCATGAAATAAGCAGGATAATATACAATCAGTTGGTCATTATCACAAAATAAACCCCTTTAGGGTGTTACCAGGAAGACCGCTCCGCTTCATGTTGGGGTTTATAGTGTGATGCTGATCAGCTGACTCTATACTATCCCTCACACATTTTGCTATCCATATTTTCATTCAGACTTGTCCAGTCACAGATCAGCATACCTGCAGTGCACAGTGATTGGTCCATCCTGCCCAAACTGCTCCTTGGTTTTATGAACTTGGCCAATGAAATCAATGAATCCTTCTCCGGTTTTTGGCACTCCCTGCTCTGGCCAATCAGTGAACTGGAACTGGCGAATGGTTCTGGATTGACCGTCCTAAAGGGAGTGAAGAATTGCCGGTTTATTAGGCTGCTGGTCTCACATACGCACACAACAGCTGGTCAGACCGCGCGCAGAAGGGAGCCTCTGTCCATATGCTCGGTTTATGACCGTGTGTGTGTGTATGCGTTTCAGCCACAAGCTTATTCATAACCTTGCCACTATTTATAGTTGGCAGAAAGCTCTGAAGTCCAAGGCGAGCTGCAGGATGTGAGAGAGAAACATCCGCCACTAGCAACAGATTGCTCACACACCCCAGCGGTGCCCTCAAGTCCCATACTGAGTGACATTCATATGAAATAACAAACACAAATAACACTCCTCTGGCAGATTCCTTCAGGTGAGAGATGCACGTACCCTGGCATCTGTGACTTTGAACTCTCTCAGGATGTACTGGGGCATGTTGTATTCAGCCATGGGATCCACCACAAAGTACTGATAGCGGGCAGAGCGTTCTGCAGGCCAGTACTGATGGCACTTCTCCTGCAGGATGTGGAAAAAAAATTGAATTTATCTCTGATCAAAACAGCAGGATGCAAGTTAAAAGGACGAACATGCTCTTACCCGTCCCATCTCTCTGAGTTTGGTCAGCATCACTACAATAGTGGAATTGTGCTCCCATAACATCCTCCAGAAGTCCTCGGTGGTCTCCGCTAGAGGGCCCTGAGTGGCAATATAGGCCTTCTGTTGTCTGTGCACACACACACACACACACACACATACACACAAAAAAGCATCTTTTGAGACCTTGATATGCCAGAATGATCACATGACCTTAACAGTAGCTACAAAAAACAAAAATTCTTAAAGGGATAGTTCACCCAAAAATGAAGAATCTGTGCCCCCACAGGGCTATATCAGTATACAGTAATGCCTTTTGGTTTACACGGAGCACCAGCAACTTTCCAGACACCAGTGTTTATTTCGTTGACGAATAATTTTCGTCATAATTTTCGTCAACAACCTTTTATCACTGACGAAAACGAGACGATAACTAAATAAAAACTAGTGTTAGATGACAAAAACTATGACGAAAATCCACTGTCATTTTCGTCAACAAATAAAAACGAGACGAAAATGTTAGGGAGGGACGATTAGGGAAGAGATCCAGTCAGAACTGATATCCTGTGTAACAGATGCGCACATTTGATTTGGACGTGCTGATCTAACCGCTGGAAAACACGGCGCTGTTGCGCTTCTACAGGCTCACTCAAGCATCCCCAATACAGCGCTCCAGAGCGGCTCACAATCAATGAATAACACACATTTATGCCAGGCAATTGTTTATGAACTAATGCTGATGAATAATGACAATGTTTACTTTACGATGTTTATATAGTAATATGTTTTAGACGGTTGTAACAATGCATATTTTATCTCCTCATCTGAACTTGAATGAGCAGCTGCCACTGCAACAGAGGCGCAGACATTTCAAAATAAGAGTCCAGGTGTATTTCCAGCTGGTTTATAATTAAAAGTCACGCATTATATATTCGTTTTTGGTTACACAATAAACTGTATTTAATTTAATTCCCATTTAATTCATATTCAGGAGGAAAGTGTCACAGTGTCTGGTTGTGTTTCCCTGGGTAGTCACTAGAGGTCCTCGTTCTCACGGTGTCTTTCACATTTGACTTCAATTCCCAGCATTCTGTCTGTCACTCATCAGTTCATTGCACTCCAGCTGTTTCCCATCACCTTGTTAGATCTGTGTGTGTGTATATATACCCTGGCTGTTTCTGTGTTAGTTGTCGAGTCCTTGTTAGATGTCCTCACACTTCCTGGTTGGTTTCTTGCCTGTTCCTGTATTTTGTTATTCTTGTTGGATTGTTCACATGATATTTGACCCTTGCCTGGACTGGATTACGCTTTACGGATTACCCCAAATAAATATATCTAACTGCACTTGGATCTGTTGTCTCTCCATTGTGTGTGTCGTGACAGAAAGACCAGTATTTGACACAAATTCAATAAAGTATCAGGGTTATAATAGTTAACTAAAACCATAAAAAAAAACTTCATTACTTGAAATTAAATAAATGTTAACTGAAATAAAAAAAATAAACAAACTTATTTGAAGCTTTAGCTTAACCTGATATGGCCTACTAACTAAAACAGAAATACAAAGTTATAAAAACTATATAGATGTTTTTAAAAAACAAACAAAAAAGTGAATTGAGCTCTTTCGTGTATTTTTAATGTCAAAAACAAAATGATGTCAAAATGTCAGTTCAAGTGACCGTCGGTTATGTAATGCTTAAATGCTTAATGTATTACAATTTAACTAAACTCATTAGATTTTAGGAGACTAAAACTAGACTAAAACTAAAAACAATTCAGGTGACTAAAATATGAATAAAACTAAATGGCATTTTAGTCAAAAGACTATGACTAAAACTAAATCAAAATTTGCTGTCAAAATTAACACTGCCAGACACGTACGGTAGTGTACTTGCTGGATGTGAACAATATGCAGCAGCATATCTAGACGATGTGGTGATATATAGTGGAACCTGGGAAGAACATCTAGGTCATCTTAGTGACGTTCTACAAAGGCTTCACAAAGCTGAACTCACTGTTAACACCACTAAATTAATCAAACAGATGATGGACCATAGTATTTTTTTTTCTCTCTCTCCATACTATGGAAGTCAATGGGGGCCATCATCTGTTTGGCTACCCATACACTTCACTCTATCTTCTTTTGTGTTCAGCAGAAGAAAGAAATGCATACAGGTTTGGAACAATTTGAGGGAGAGTAAATGATGACAGAACTAAAGTTCACCCAAAAATTATCACTTTAATTGCAAAGTCTCAGAAAAACATGTTTATTTTCACCCATAAAAATTTGTTTTTGTGAACAAGCAATAAATAGTCGTGTTATGATATAATATGTATAATAAACATATAACATGTTAATGAATAATGTTATGCTTGTGCTCTGAATATGTTATGAAAAATGACAATATACAACAAATATAGTCACTATGGAGACTAATGCAGTTAGCATGTTCTTTTTTTGTGCGTTATCCATTATTGAATAGTTAACTTTTCTTAGTGTCCTTTAAGTTCCCTACAAAAATAAAATAAATGTAAATAATAATATAGAAATAGTGACAAATTACAAGTTCCTGTCATCAAGAAGTTAGTTGTTAGTATTCTATTATATATTTTATACTTCCAGGCAACATACAAAAATAGTGTTGAAAATGTTTGTATTATTTATATACTATTATATAAATAGTATATACTATACCGTTTCGGTGTGTAATTTGCAAGTGTTGAGTGGAGAAATCAACAGTAATACAATTATAAGTAATTTTAAGTAATAATAAAAAAAAAAATTCAGAAACGCTCCCTGCCTATCAATCATCTTCCACGTTTGGGTTTGTCTTTGGAGGGCGGATTTTGAAAAGATGGTGTGTTGTTGAAGGAATGATGTCTAATTCAATGGCTTGCAGAAGTTAACAAAACATTCAATATAACACAACCTTTTAAGAAAGACAAGTTGATTGTGAAAAAGCCATATCCTATAATCTGTTGTTCTACCCATATGTACAGTACATAGTGCTAGGGTGTTGTATTAACATGACCACTGGGTGGCAGCAGCGTACTTCACTATGGCAGCTTGTACAATCGATGTGCACACGGCAAACACATCGCTGTCTCATACAAACAGTGCCACGGGTTAGCAACTAATGAAGGTGCTGCAGGCGAGGCAATAACATGGAACCGGGAGATTAAAGTCTGCTCAGAGCCTTGTTCCGACAAATAAAGAGACGGCAGAGAAGAAGAGAGGAGAGATGGAAAGAGACGAGCCAGAATGAAGAGCAAAGAGGAGCGAGAGACCCCCCTCCCTCCGTCCCACGACCACTCATTCCAGAACATACACACACAAACACGTCGCTACGAAGAACACAAAGCAGACGTCAGGGACACACTGCCTTTGACAAAGCCGAATTACCTCTATATTAATCATGCTGTTCTTCCTTGGAGGTTACTCCCCCCCCCCCCCCCCCCCCAAATCAAAGGAAATTCAACACGAAACCAAAAAAGGCCAACACGAAAACAGCTCTAATGACGTGTCCGCTCGACTGAAGAAACTCTTTGTAAACTAGCAAGAAGGTCAAGCGATAAGCACAAAAACACGCATTATATGCTGTTTAAAAGCGGCTTAATTGCTGCTTTTTGACAAGACAACAAATCTCGGCGCAGGCGAACCCAGAGGCTCAGCTATAGAGAAGGAGACGTGACCGAAGAATCGCTTTTGAAGCTCATTTGGTTTCAGAAATGGGAGTGGTGTCAATTACGCATTGGCACAGGTTGAGCTCCTCCAGAGTAGCTCTCATTAAGTTTTAATTCAAACGAGAAGGGCTGATGTATCAAGCCCCTAGACATTTCCTTCACAGACTCTGTGACATTTTGTGCCCACGCTTCGTTTTACGGCAAACACGACTGGCCTTTTCTCTCTCGCTTTTCTGTCTCTGATTTTCTCAAGCGTTCGCCCCATTGAGAGCGCCTCCCTTTGTAATTCAATAAACAGCTGTCAGAGTAAGGCAACAAAACATGTGAAGGCTGAAAATATGTAGACAAACTACACCGTGCTGCTCATTGTTTAGGGAGAATATTGCAGTGGAGTAAAACAGGAGCTATGGATCATCTTATTTACCACGTACAAGGACGAGATTTGTAGTCTGATATAAACAGAACCACTGCATTTATTTAGAGATGGATTCAGAGGCCTAAATTAAGACCTGCTAAACGTCATATGCAAGTTAAAAATGGCTTTGGTTAGTATAAAACATGGCAGTTGGTTGGTAACTATTAGGAACGGCAACACGATAAATTATTTAAATCTAATTGTAACAATGATCTGATTCTCACTGATATAAGTGACCAGAGCAAATCAAATCAACACTTATGTTAACACATATATAAGTATGTATGCATGTATATATACACACACTATATTGCCAAAAGTTTTGGGACATCTGCATTTACATGTACACGAACTTCCCATTCTTAATCTGTTGGGTTTAATATGGAGTTGGCCCACCCTTTGCAGCTATAACAGCTTCAACTCTTCTGGGAAGGCTTTCCACAAGGTTTAGGAGTGTGTTTATGGCAATTTTTGACCATTCTTCTAGAAGCGCATTTGTGAGGTCAGGCACTGATGTTGGACGAGAAGGTCTGGCTCACAGTCTCTGCTCTAATTCATCCCTAAGGTGTTCTATCGGGTTGAGGTCAGGACTCTGTGCAGGCCAGTCAAGTTCCTCCACACCAAACTCGCTCATCCATGTCTTTATGGAGCTTGCTTTGTGCACTGGTACACAGTCATGTTGGAACAGGTAGGGGCCATCCCCAAACTATTCCCACAATGTTGGGAGCATGAAATTGTCCAAAATGTCTAGGTATGCCAAAGCATTATGAGTTCCTTTAACTGGAACTAAAAACAACTCCACACCATAATCCCTCCTCCACCAAACTTTTGACAAAAAACATTTGGCGCAATGCAGTCAGGCAAGTACGGTTCTCCTGGCAACCGCCAAACCCAGACTTGTCCATCAGATTGCCAGACAGAGAAGTGTGATTCGTCACTCCAGAGAACACGTCTCCACTGCTCTAGAGTCCAGTGGCGGCGTGCTTTACACCACTGCATCCGATGCTTTACATTGCACTTGTTGATGTAAGGCTTGGATGCAGCTGTAAACCCTGATCCATGATTTACAAAGCTGGAAACCCATTCCATGAAGCCTCAGCATGCGCTGACCCCGTTTCTGTGATTTTACATGGCCTATCATTTCGTGGCTGAGTTGCTGTTGTTCCCAATTGCTTCCACTTTGTTATAATACCACTAATAGTTGACCGTGGAATATTTAGTAGTGAGGAAATTACAGGAATGCACTTATTGCACAGGTGGCAACCTATCACAACACCACGCTTGAATTCACTGAGCTCCTGAGAAAGACCCATTCTTTCACAAATGTTTGTAGAAGCAGTCTGCATGCCTAGGTGCTTGATTTTAATCACCTGTTGCCATGAAGTGATTGAAACACCTGAATTGATTTGGAGGGGTGTCCCAATACTTTTGGCAATATAGTGTGTTTATATACATAATATACATTGGAATGTATATATTGAGATTGAAATGTGTCTGTGCGTGACTCATAATGCAACACAACTGCTTGCACAGTCAGTTTTTAAACCCACAACTGACAGAATCTCGAGTTAATGTTACACATATGTTTATAGTAACTACCTGAATAAAAACCTCAGTGTTTTTGTAATGGTTTGGCTACCTGTATCCGTCGATGCAGCTGGCATTGATGTAGTCAGATCCCTCCACTCCACGGATTGGCTGCAGGCACACCCGTGTGGACTCAAAAGGCATGATATTGACTAGCCGGTTCTTGAACTTGTTGCATGGCAGGTTGGCGCTGATGAATCGAGAGGTGTGGGCTTTGGAGTTGGCGAGTCTCTGTGGAAACAGCGTTGGGTTCAGAGGGCTTGAGCATAAACAAGCTGGCAAAAACATTATAGCAGAAAACAGTCTAAAACAGAAATGTTTTTAAACGTGGGGGACTGTTAGTTGTGTGCCATTGTGATTGTAAATTGAATGTGAGCTCTGCAGTAGAGAGGGGTGTGGGTGTAACGGTCTGACTGGGAAAGAGAGGGCGTGACTGGCAGCGGGGAAGAGAAAGCACAGATGGACATCAGCAGTGAGCGCACAGAGACAGTTGGCTCTACTACAAACTCTGTCTGTACAGGGTACCCACTCCGGTCTTTGCACCAGATGCTGTTTCTACTTCTAGAATCCGTTCTGAGTTGAGCATATACCAGCGTTCAGTTATATTCCAATTGCACTATTAAGAGATGAAATAGTAAAACATTTTCAATGAAACATTAATAGAGTCATTCGTTGTTTACATGCACTAATTCTTGTCAATCTGAAAGAATACAATCTGATTCCAGATTCTGAAAAATTGGTTTATGTACCCTAAACTTTGCAATCTGATTAGTAAATTCATGTGCATTTACATATTCATTTATATCTATTCTGAACAAATTTTCAGCGCATACGTACTGCCAATCGGCAGAAACAGAAAAGGTCACGGCGGAAATGTTACCAAAGCTAGATCTACTACACCACACCACCTGAAGGTGCACTCAGTTTTGTAACATTGTGCTGAGCTGACTGATATTACAGTCATCATAGGCTTATACTGACACTTAGTGGCGTGGATGCGGGGTTATAATAGTATTGAAATTTTAGTTCTAATTTTCAATTTAGTTTAGTTTTCATTAATTGTCATTGATTACTTCTGTGGTATATTTTGTGGTATAGTTTTTTAGGGCTGATTTAAAATTTAAAATGTTTAACGGCTTCTCAACACAGCCCAGTGTTATTGGTATCTTGTGGCATCTTTATGTTTAATGACAGTGTATTGTTAATGTTTATAACATTTCATGAATCAAAATCTAAAATTAATTAGTTTGTTTTGGAATCTTGAAAATGTATTTTTGCCTATTTTTAGCAAGTTTTTATGTTTTCTTTAATAATAATAAGACTGCGGTGCATCATGCAAATGCAAAAGCTTGCACTATTAGCAGTCAAACATGATTTAATAATTTTTGTGAGCGGTGTTTCAGAAAATATGGATGTTATTATTGAGATAAAATGACTAGTATTCAGCTGGTAATACGTTCTCAACATGGTGGCCCCCATGAGGCGACCCGCTCCATGTGATAGTCAACTGATAGTCTTTGTCAAAAGTACTATTAATTTTTAACTTTAATAAGGAATACATGACTTTTCTCATTAATGAGTAAGATAGGTGCAGTCACCTTAAACTCCAGCTCCATGGCTGTGACGGTCTCTCCAGATGGAGGCTGGGTGAGCTTCTGGATGTGGGCGTAGAGGTTTCGGGCAGGGACCTCTGTGTTTCCACAGGTGGCAGCCTCCAGCAGGGCCTCATGGATGAAGATGTACTGGTCCTCCGTCTGCACCATGTAGTTCCTCTGGGCTCTCATGCATGTGACGTGGCCATAAATGTCTACTGTCTTCTCGTGCTTCATGCGCTCCAGCATGGCATCAATGACTATGAAGCAGCCCGTGCGGCCCACTCCAGCACTGAGAGACACAACTGGTTAGACTACAAACAAACTGTATACTACTAATATTAAGGTTGTCAATAGATACTTTTTTTTAAACAAACATAATTACATTATATGCTGAATAATCAAATTCACAAATCAATACAGTGGAATGGAATATTATGAAAATATTCTGGTATGTGTTCACTTATTTTAAATGAATTTTAAATCTGTAATTGCTTGATTTAAAAAAAATATAATTTGATTAATAGTTTTTTTTTGTATATAATTAATCAAACGTGTTAACTTGACAGCCCTAACTAAAACACAAAGGTTCAATTCAATGTAAAAACCTTTACTACAAATTCCACCAAGCAAACCTACAACTGTTCACTTTACAACAGAGTTTTATATGATCGGAATAAAGTGAAAAGGTCAGCAGTAAAGGTAAGACTGGGGAGCGTCGCTCACCTGCAGTGCACTACCATGGGTCCAGCATCAGGAGGGTTGCAGGCTTTGACCCTGCGCAGGAAGGCTAGGATGGGGGTGGGGTATTCAGGCACTCCATGATCTGGCCAGGCCATGAACTGGAACTGCCTGATCTCGCGTTTCTCACTAGAACCATTCTGATTGAACAAAGTGGGAGGAAGGAGTTTAAGCGTGCTGAAAATGCAGAAACATACTACATGGAGAGGAAAAGGCAGGCAACTTCTTACCTTGTAAAGGGCAAAGGTGCGCACACTGTAAGTTGCCAACTCAACAGCATCAAGCATGGTCACTTGGATCATTCCGTAAGTCTCTGTGCCACGAATGGGCCAGTACTGATCACACTTGACCTGTTTTAGAGAGTCAGTCAGTTAGTTTTTATAAAAAAAGTATACTTTTAATAAAAAATACACAACAATATTAAGCAGCCAACATTGGTAATAATAGGAAATGCGTATTGATCAAATCAGCATATTAGAATGATTTCTGAAGGATCATGTGACACTGAAGACTGTAGTCACCACAGGAATAAATTACATTGTGTTATTTTAAGTCCTTTTTTATTTTATACTATTTTACTGTATTTTTAATCAAATAAATACAGCGTTGGTGAGTATGAGAGACTTGTTTCAACAACAACAAAAAATCTTACTGACCCCAAACATTAGAACGGTAGTGTATTTGCTCTGAAAAAAAAAGTTTTTTTTTTTTGGTTGAGTCAGAGGCACTATAATTTCAATCAAACAAGCACTTAAGAATGTACATTCAAAATGTTTAATGCATGAAGTTAATTCCTAGATTTAAATAACGAAGGTGTATTTTCACAATGTCACTAAATTAATGCAAGGACGAATTATATTTAAATAGTATATCAATTATATATAATCATTTTCATTTATGCTCCATTTAATAATACCACATATATTCATGTATAATAGCATAATAGTTCTTGGTTTATATTTGATACTCTATGAAAACAGCTCTGTATTTACACTTAAGCAAAACTATTATAACAATGTGATTATAACCTAAATAAAAACACAATCAATGTTACTTATTTTTATATCGACTGCAAAATGATGAATATATTGTGAATATTCTATATATTGGCCAACGTTCCTATACTATGATTTATTCAGCTTAACACAAGCAAGCTCCATTCACATTTGATACATTTTCCATGTAAAATGAAAAATCTAGTAGCTTACATAAATTACTATGGCATTATTTACCTCATTTTATTGTAGTATTAAAATGATTAAGTTATGGCAGAGGGGTGAGACACCGGTACCTCACAAGTACAAAGCTTTCAAACTCTTATGAAGGTCAACAAAGCACAATGAATATAAATATTATTTAAAATTATACAAAAGCAGTAAAAATTAATCCTAAACAGCATGTTTTGTATAGCATTTAATCCTCTACTCTGAGAAAAGACCAAATGAAAATGATGTTCATTTCTTCTTCAAGGTATGTCCTGTCAGTAGTAAAACTCGGTCAGTTGTTCTATCTCTGCTGGAGGTTTTCATCACAGGGCTTGGGGACGCTCTTTACCAATGAAGTAATGCTTTATGGGTGCACAGCCTTGCCAAAACTCACTTATTTACCATGCTAGCTCTGCCAACACATGTCTCTTTTTCTTTAGCTCCCATCTGACCTCCCATCCATCAACAAAAACCTGAGTGCACAAATTCTCCAGGGGACGGAATTACAGGTTATGTGCTGTCACATATGACATTTGAGCAGGACAGAAAACTAGTTGACGGACTCGCTCCCTCACCAAACCATGGGTTGCACTGGCCCTCCACTGAGCCCGGCAGCGTGCTAAAAGCCCACGTAGTGATTGGACTCGTGGAAACGCAGGTCCCTTTAATGCCAAGCACAGACGGATGTTTTACAGCACCAAGAGAGCCGTGAACCATTTTACTGTGTCATCCAATATAAAGGATGGCAATGGTATTTTGTCTTTTATTTTTGTACTATATTTTCTGCGGTTGGGTAGAAACTCATACTACCATTTTGGAGGGAACCTCACGCCTAGAAAAGTGTGCTCTTTGTACATGGCTTTTTATGTACTTTGTACACTTTAAAAAGTAAGAAGATATTAATACTTTTATTTGGCAAGGACACATTACATTTATCAAAAGTGACAGAAATATTTAGTAAAATTATAAATGTGTTAGTATTTTAAATAAATGCTGTTTGTTTGATCTTTCTAGTCATCATAGTATCCTGAAAAAAAAAATGTCATGGTATCCACATATTAACTGTTTTCAACATTGATGAAATGTTTTTTGAGCATCAAATCAGCATATTAGAAAGATTTTTAAAGAATCATGTGACACTGAAGACTGGAGTCATCACAGGAATAAATTACATTTACATTACAAAGATATTCAAATAGAAAATAGTTATTTTAAATTGCGATAATAATTAGCAATATTACAAATAAATGCAGCCTTTACACTTTATTCAAAACCGTATTTAACAGTATTTTTATGTACCCACCTTCTGTACTACTCTCCATTTTATTACTATGTATTTAACAGTTTATTTGTGACCAAATACAAGGATTACAAAACAGAATCAAGGATATTTTTTTTAAGACTTTTAAGATATTTAGTTAAAATATTTTTTCTTCTAATTATTATTGAAAATGATTTCCTTTTTTTAGTAAATAGTTTATATTTAAAATCACACAGTTGTGTGTGGTGTCTACTGTAATTATTGGTTTTGAATGTAGCTGATGAGTTTATCATTGTGTCCTGATGTCGTATGCCCCTGGTACTCACCCTGGACTTCTCTTCCAGTCTAGTCATCATGACGATGGTACTGGCTCTCTGCTCCCAAACCATCCTCCAGAAGTCGCTCAGAGTCTCAGGAAGAGGGCCCTGCGTGGCAATGTAGGCGTTCTGCTTACGGTAGCCGTCAATGTAGTTGGCATTGATGTAGTCGCTACCTGGAACACCTATAGAGAGAGAGACGACACTTTTGTCAGTATTTGTGCTAATTGCATGCTTTGCCTAAACATACACACATCTGTCACCATAATGAAATGTTAAAGGTCAAAACATTTGTTTGACTTTTACCGTCCACGGGGGTGAGAACAACTCTCGAGTGGTCGTAAGCAATAACGTTGGCATAACGGTTCTTTGGCTTGTTGACCTCCAGGTTGGAGTTCTCCCATGTGAACTGCTGGCCTGGATCAATGGACTGCAGGGGAGAGAAGAGAGGACAAAGAGAGACAGGGAGAAAGAAATCTGTTCAGTCTTTTGAGGCACCTTGTTTGAAGCTTGATAACACAGAGTGCCGCAGGGGTAAATTTGAACTAGCATCACTTCAGCAAGAGAGGCTTTGTTTCTATAGCAACCCGATGTTTTGAACGGAGACCCGCAAGAACCAGAGATGACTTCGCCACCAGGGGTTGTTAGAACTGATGGACTGGCAAAGCTCAAGAGTGGTAATTTGGATCCCTTTGTGGGTATATTGCAGTTCTGTTCCCTTACTAGTGATCATCTGCCCTGCAATAGCAGCAAGTTCATGTTATCACAGGCAACCAACAGATGGTTCAGCGTTCACTGACACCATAATTCAAACATGATCACTGTAGGGGACTCCGATAATAGTAGCACTGACGCAGTACGTCCGTACCTGAGCTCATTTGGGCATATGGCTTTGATGCTAAAGATTACATTCAGCATTCAGACACTCAGCCCGGACTAATGGATTATTGCTGTCCATGTGGACTTCATATCTGCGCTTGGTTTTGTGCCCGCTGACAGGAGTGAAGGGGGAAGAGCAATACCAGGAATGGAGGAATACCAGACCCAACAGGGAGAGTGTGGATTTATGAAGACAGACAGGAAGCTCTAAAGAAAGTGAACAAATGAACACATCTGGAGGAAAACCCTGCATATATCACTGGCTGCTCGCATGAGGTGATGCCCTGAATGGGTAACAAATATTAAAAGGCAAGGCCTTTCTATTAGAGGTCAGTTATCTGCCGTGTACAAATGTTTGGGAGGTCATGCTCATGTTACAGCCATTATGATGTATTATCACAGACATAATAAGGGAAGAAGACAATCCACAATAAAAAAAATGAATGGTAGAATTCATATCACATTTATATA
This sequence comes from Romanogobio albipinnatus, assembly GCA_023566225.1. Classification (NCBI taxonomy): domain Eukaryota; kingdom Metazoa; phylum Chordata; class Actinopteri; order Cypriniformes; family Gobionidae; genus Romanogobio; species Romanogobio albipinnatus. The sequence goes on along the minus strand of CM042244.1, from coordinate 18,413,129 downwards.
TTGTGCGATTTGAGCTAAGGAAGCATAATTTCTGATCCCATTGATGTTAATGTTAAAAACATCAGACAATAAAACTAATAATCAAACTGTATATCTATGCTGACAACAATACATAAATAAATCACCTTTATCAAATAATTTGTGGCTGATTTTTTTAGATGGCACAATGATTCATTGCTGTCATTGCATTTTTTCAGCTTAATAAGAATAATACTAACAACAGCAATACCACTACTACTACTACTAATTATAACAACAAATAATAGAAGAACAATTTGTATCTACACATTGATTTCTATGGTGGCAAGAATCAATCACTCAAACAAACACACAATAAATAAATCCCCTTTTATCAAGTACTTGTGACTGGCGGTTTTTGTTCATTGCATTTAGGATGTTTGGATTTGAAAAAGCATAGAATTGACTAAACTACACGCCTGCACTCTGTCGCCCTCTAGTGCGTTTTTACATTCACACAACAAAACACTCACACAGAGGAAGCAGAAATAGTACAACTTGCATATGAAAAGGTTAAAGGTACAATATGTAAGATTTTTGGATTAAAATATCCCGAAACCACTAGAACAATGTTATATATATTTGCTGAATTGTGTACTTACATTATCCCAAATGTTTGCAATAATGTTTAAATCCAGAGAAATCTGCAATTTTAACCAGTGTAATGTCGCCTGTCAGTGACGTCTTATTTGTGTTATGATTTTTACTTTTGTATAAACCATGGAAACAGCTTTAATATATTACGTGTTTTATAAGACAGGTGATTAACGGTTTGGATACTTTTATCGAAAGAAAAATAATCCTTGTTATATAGCTCAACTCATTTTTTTATTTTATTTACTGTGAATAACATGTTTGTACCATGCCTCAGAGACAATGCTATTTTGTAAAGTGGCTAACATAGCAAAATCAGTATGAGCTTTATTTGTAGTAACACTAATACAGAATTTTCTCTGCCATACAATATATTTTTAAATGAAGTCACCCAGCTTTTGTTACTATTATATTCTAAAATCAATCTAACTTACTGCAATGTCTAACAAGTGTCTCATACCAGCCACCGAGTGATCGCACAGAGTAACATTAACATACATTTCAACACACGCACATGCATTTTTTAGTATGATTGTTTTAACTATGACAATTTTAATTTGTCAAATAAAGTGACCTTTATAAGTGATCAAATGTAGTTCAGAGACAGAAACCGGCAAATGCCAAATTGAACTTTAATCGTAAAATAAACAAACAACAAAATGAAAGGAGCGGCAACGGCCAACTGTGGCATATAAGCATGATAAAAGCTCTAGAGCTCCTCCGTGGGACCAGAGATCGGTGCGTGAGGTGCCTGAGGTGTCTCTCATTTGTGAGTCCCGTCGGATGGCTTTCCACCGGCTGTGTTATTGTTTTGAACAAGCGACCTCTAGCGCGTGACAGTTACATACTGTGCCTTTAAGACAGAATTGGTTTTAATAATAATTAAGTTGATGTTTCTGTAGTTCCAATGAAGCAAGGTGCTGGCAATGCCAAGAGTCATGCGTTTGAATTACTGTGAGCTAACATACTGATAAACATATGCCTTCAAGTCACTGTGGATTAAGTCAAATTAATAAAATGTAAATTTTCAGGAGAAAATTAAAGATGCACTCTACACTACATGACTCTGCAAGGAGCGAGGCACTGAATTCCTCATTCTGACTTCAGAGGATTACACAAGAGACTAGAGGTGGGGTGGTAACTCTCTCTCTTTCCTTCTCAAGTCACAGGTCTCCTCGGCTCAAATGACACTGGGTCGTATCTGAGCATCGATCGACGACAATATGCAGCAGCCTGCTTGGCCGCTCAATAATGTTGCAGGGTCTCTTGTTATTCAGCATTGATCTACCTGCTCTGGACAAGTCTCTGGTTGACTAGGTGTCCATCAACCTCCACAACCTTTCACCTGATCTGGGATAACATCAGCCTCCTCGGATCTTTTCAAACTTGCACCCGTGTTTTCAATAAGAAACACCCTCTTGAAGGGTTAGTTCACCCAAAAATAAAAATTCCGTCATAAATTACTCACCCTCAAGTCGCTCCAAATCCGTAAGACCTTTGTTCATCTACAGAACACAAATTAAGATATTTTTGATTAAATCAGAGAGCTTTCTTAACCATCCATAGGCAGCAACGTCATTGCAGCTTTCAAGGTCCAGAAAGGTAGTAAAGACATCGCTTTTTTGTTTGTTTTTGCACCCAAAAAGTATTCTTGTCGCAACTGTAGTCACATGGACTATTTTAACAATGTCTTTACCAGGGCTCTGAACCGGTTCAAGGAACGAAAACGAAAACCGGAAACGAACGAAATTTTAAGAGGAACAAAAACGGAAACGAAATCAAAATCAATTTGAATCGTTCTGAACAGAAACGTTAATTTGAAATGACCATTAACCGGTTAATAACGTTATTTTATCGTTCTCTTTAATATTTTAATTTGGCAGTGACCAATCATGAAATGAGTAGTACAGCATGTGACGTTGACGGATCAAGCGTGAGTGAAATGCCCGCGCACCATCATCTATGAATCTCCCGGTAACGCAAGTCAGTGTGAGCGCGCATTTTCATGCCTCAAGTACAGTTCTTTCCCCGCTGAGGTCTACAATGAATGTGCAGGTATTGGAGGACATTCTTTTCGAACGTTTAAATAAGCAGTACGGACTTTAAGCTCAAATAGACTGATTTAGGATAGTTTATGGATTCCGTTTAAGCCTATCCAAGTAGGCTATAGCATCTATCAAACATTTTTCCTATAGTCTTTCAGATTGCCAATACAGGACAGGTCAATGTTTTCTATATAGACGGTTGATGCTTCGTATTAAATGGTATGTTATATTGCATTAAATGCAAGCTTTATTAGCTGACTGAATTTGATTATGTGATGCAAGAACGTGTTGCGCAGTGTTTGCTTTGAAATTAGCAGTTGACGGTGCATTAAAAGAGCAATGGTTATCCAGTTTATTTATTCTTTATTCATGCATTTTTTAAAACAAGTCGTGTTGAAAAAAAGTTATGTACAAAGAATGTTATCACTCTTCTGAAAATAATTAGGCATTAGAGGCCACTTTCGATTGTCTAACGCTCCATTAAAACAGGTCCGCTGTTTATGCCTTGTAATTAATGCATGTATTTCTGGTTTTAAAAATGTTATTAAATAAATATTCAAGTTTAATTACCATGTGTTATATTATTATTGAGTGAAAATAAGTCTATTTATACATATTTGTTTAAAATTTATACATATTTGTTTAAAGTATAGGCTTAATTAAATAACGTTATTAACCGGTATTTTTTCATATCAAACCGTTTTCGGAACAGTAATGTTTATTGAGGAACGCAAAAACCGAAACGCTATAATATCGATTCTGCTCGGAGTGAACCGATTGATATTTTTTTCCGTTTTTAAGCCCTGGTCTTTACTACCTTTCTGGGCCTTGAAAGTTTCAGTGACGTTGCTGTCTAGGGATGGTTCAGAAACCTCTCGGGTTTCATCAGAAATATCTTAAATAGTGTTGATGAACGAAAGATGACACAAAGGTCTTAAAGGTTTGGAACAACATGAGGGTAACTAACTAATGACAGAATTTTCATTTTTGGGTGAACTAATCCTTTAAGGGCCTCTGTAAACTACCGTAAAACACTCTCTTCAAAACTCAACTCGTTTTTAAATGTCCACATATGAAGTAATGTTCAAAAGAAAACAGCAACTCGGCGATGATATGATTAAATTGCCATACTAAAGTATCTGACGTGCTAAGTATTTCACTGCAAGTTTATCAGCAAGCATCTTGGAGGAACATTTACTTTGCCATAAGCTTTCGCATGTAAGTTCAGGTAATGTGCGAATAAGACAGCTGGTATGCTGACTGGCAGTGCTTGGCAAACAAGGGGAACAAATATGAGCTGTCACTACATGAGATGACAAGCTTGAGAGATGCGGATAATGATAGCAGTGGGAGGTGAGCGCCGGTTCCTATAAAAAGCTTCGGCTCTAGAGGGTTGACAAACATAAGCTTGTTACTAGTGAGAATCAGTGTCTGATGGGAGTGTTACCTATTGCTTTTGCCACCAGTCGAGCTGAAGAGTGATCTAAAGATCTAAAAAGCCAAGGAGGCTTTAGCGGTCCATGTTTTTGGACAACAAACTCTCTTCAAATTCTGGTTCATGTTTATGCAGTGTAAGTAATTGAAAAAACACCGGACTATTGGGTTAAATTAGTACATCTTCATGTTAATAATAAAGCTGCCACAAGGGCATCATGCCAGTTGATATGGTCACAGTTTTGCCAAGAGGAAGTAGCAATTGATTAGTAAGTAAGTAAGTCATTGATTACAAGGCAGAGGGAAAAATATTGTTGGCAGATATAAGACAGCAACGGATGCATCAAGTAGAACATGGAGCCAATAAACGTGATGGTGACCCGCTGCCTTGCTCATGCTGGCTGGACTAGGCTACTCCCATTGGCCCAAGCGGAACCATCTGTCCCCTTGAGAGGGGGCCTTCCTTGACAGGAGGACATGACATTGCGACATGCCAAGAGCAGGTTGTGAGCACCGCCTGACTACAAAGGGCTTGTGTGGTGAAAACCATAACCACAATGGTGGCAGGAGATATTAGTCACATATATGACTGTTGAAATGGCTTGATTCGTCCCTCACCAAACCTCTTTAAAGAGGAATGACTAAAAGGAGGTCTATAAAAAGACAAAGTCCTTGTCGCCTTTGTTTTTCTTTTCCACACACACACGCACACACGTGTAATTACAGAAAAGATGGTTTCATTGGTTGGAGTGATGTTTTAATTGCAGTTTTGCTATAAATACGACTGTGATGGAAAAAAAAGAGACCAAAGTGAGACAAGAAGAACAAAAGAACAAATTAAAGAAAGAGACGTGTGTGATGTTGACAAATTGACAACTACTTCACTCGTAAACATCTCAAAATGGTATATTGCGATGGTTAAGACATTCACACCAAGTGTTTTTCAAAACCTCAACCTCTACTTCAAGGATGCACATTTTGGGCCAACAACACCGTCTGATCTTTGAATAATTCCACACCTTCAGGGTGACGGCTGACAGGCATGTTAAATATCGCTCTTAGCAAGGTTTAACAGGCTTACAAGATGCGACAGGGCCTGTGTGTTTACTGAAGACTTCTAGAGAGAGATCACTGGAAAATTAACATCTGCCTATCTGAGCAGATGCCATAACCCTGGATGCGGGCATGCTAACCGAAGATGGAGGGAGGAACTATTAGATAACACCAAAGTGTGCAAAGTGAGTGAAGAAATTGTTTAAAAAAAAGAGTAAAGACACATCAAACTTCACAAAAGTAACCAAAATAAAAATAAAATGCCAAATCAAATCAAACAAAATAATTGCTCTATATTAAAAAGTTCCAAAGAACATGGACTTAAGTTTTGCTGAGTTTCGGCAGTTTCTTAAAGGGCATTCAGACTGGCAGTGACAAGTTTCGACATGCACTGTCAAAAAATGAGCAAATATTGTACCTTTGTCGTATAATAGATTGTCACTGAGGCAGTACTCTAAAAAGTATATCGTTGTACTTTCTCTAGGCCTAAAAGTTAAAAGTGCATATTAGTACTTTATTATTACTTTAGAGTAGTAATATGTACCCTTAAGGTAGCAGTTCTAACCCAGCAAGCAATTTTGCGTTTAAAAGATCAAAGACAAGGCAACATTTGGGCTGTCAGTGAAAATTTAAGAGACGTCTAACCATAGCCCAAGAATAGACTAGTCATCTACAACATGAACATGTAAAAGAAATGAAACCAAAAATCTTGTAATCACTGTTTACTTTGCTTACATGATAGAATATCAAACATCTTGCAAGTTATTTTGGCAAAAACGACATGTAACCAAATTCAAGGTTATTTTGTCTAGAAGTCGGTTACTCATAGCTGGACTATATCGAGTCTATAATTAACCGAGACGGTGAAATGACGGCTATTGCTTGCTGGGAAGGTACTCCTATGAATGCTTTAGGAATAAGGTAAAAAGGTGTCCTGACTGAGTGCACTGCCCCAGTGACCTTTATGGCTACAATAGCACAATTTTTGCACAATATTTCCTTAAGTTAAACAACCAGATACCATTCATTTTTAATGATAGTTGGCAATTTCTGGCAACACGAGTTGAAGGGACCATAGGCAAAGCAACAGAAGAGCTCAACTTTTATGGCGACTACCAATAAGAGTGCAGATAGTGATTCTCCAACCTGATACAGTTAGATATTGTAGCTCATAGACTCTGTGATCTTCATCTATTTAATTGACGTCAGTGTGAGCGTATCTTTCCCGGGGGACTTAAAGGCAATAAAATCAGTGCTAAATTCTGTTCCTCAAGTTCTTGTCTGTAATTGTCTGATCTTACTTAGCTGGTTCAGGTATGTTTGATTAGGGTTGAACTGTGAGGTAGATCTCCAGGAACAGGATTGGGCACCTCTGCTCAGAGCTAGGTAGTAAAACTACAACATTACCCCAACAGTCTTAGAGCAAAGGTAGCCAACCCTGCTCCTGGAGGGCCACTTTCATGTAGACTTCAGTTGCTCCAACAGCATTGGAGCTAAATTCTGCAGGAAAGTGGTCCTCCAGGAGCAGGGTTTGTTACCCCTTTCTTAGAGAATCTAAAACCATAATTAATATTTTCGATGCTAAACTTCTGAGCTGCACCAGTCGGATGAGTTTAAGCTACTGTCCTACCTCATACTCCTGGGAAAAGCGGAGGGCATCGTTGGCCTTGAGTCGCTCGATGTGGTCCGCCAACTCACAGACAGATATAGGAGGATGTTCTCTCATTCCTAAAATAGAAAGTAAGACAACAAAAAGTGATGAGCACATCCCAGAGTATCACACCTGATGCATTGTACCGTTACGGCGGGGAGCGAGTCTGTCAGATTTGAGTTGAGGAGGGCACGACACAAAGAGCTTCTTCTTGCACCTTGATGTGACATGATCCCTCTGCGAGATTTGTGCTGACATATGTTGTGTCCTCTTACGTCTATACCCCAACTACGCTCTGGATTTCTTGTCTGGGGAGGTCAGCTTGCTGCCAAAAACCATTTCCCTGACACTGCCAGCGCCTGTGGACGTATCAAGGCTACATGCTCAGCTGGATCTGAGGAAATGCTCAGCCTGCGTGATGTTTGATGAGGAAAGGAGAGGGGTTTGTAATAGAGAGGATCTGTCATTAGGATTTCAGTGGTTGAGGATGAATGAGCAAGACAGAGATGCTTAATGGGACATGGTTGGGTATGATTCCCCATTATGAGTTCATTATGCCCACAGTGAGCACAGTAATGTATGGACGAGCCCCCTGCCAGCTACTTCATACAACTGTTACTGCGAGACAGTGGGCGGCAGGATCAGGGGCCATTTTCTTAATCAACCGCACTGATGTGATGCCAAAAACTTGCTGTATCCTTGGGTCCGGCAGAATGCTATTGTGCTAATGCTAATTCTTTGCTAAAATATGCAAGTCATGTGTTGCAAAATACTGTGTATGCAAGTAGGAGTGCATGTTCATTTAGAGTGTCAGTGGTGTAAGCTGGGAACTACTTAGTAGTAGATGGAGGAAGATGTCCAAGCACCTTGATGGTCCACCATATACATGTGACAAAGTAATGTTAATTGAAAATAAGGAACAACTTTCTACCTGATTATCACTGGATACTATATCCTGAATACTTAGTATTCAGATATCCTACTTATTTGACAGTTTTTTGTGTACTTAGTAGCAGGAAAGTACATAATATTCAGACACAGGCCATCATATTTTATATAACAAAAATTGAGTTTTCCATATACATTTAATTACAACTGTTTTCTAGCACACAAATGAGACACAAAGTATTCTATATATTTAGAGGCTAATGGTGCAATAAGCTGCACCATGAGCACATTAAGTGAATACAGCACTTGTTAAACAGCAACTTAATTAGGCAGCGAAGAGCTACAACCCAGCATGCAAAGCAGGCAAAGGCAGATTACAAGATGCCTGGAATCGAAATGAATGTCCAAGGTCGTTAAAGTGAAAATGTAACCAGAAACATATGGATAGAGGACTGGACACCTTACTGCTACATATAAGACAATGGCAGGAAATTAAGTTTGATAATATGGGCATGTGTGTGCTGTACATAAAAAAGTGAATACCTCCTGCAGTTAACGCAGGTACAGCAAAAGCAATTCCTGTCTCAGATATGGGTGTTTCTTCAACTGGGTCACTAGAAAACAAACTTTTTCCACATCATTCAATTGCACACTTACAATGTTCAACTGTTGTTGTTTTTTGTCTCTGAAACATAAACATTTCCACCATTATATAATTTTCATTACATCTCAGGTAAATTATTTTTAATAAAATTTTAGGAATCAAATGGCCAACTCTTTTGTCTTGCCTTTGTCTTAGGCTATGTTTATAGCTAGCTAGCATGTTACGTATGCTCAATACACAATTAAATAATGTTCTCAAACAGAAATCTTCTATTCTTAAGTAATATTACCTTGATTTTTCTTTTTCATTATGTCTATCCAACTGTTGATCGTATTAGCCAAATTGTTGTTTGTATTGAAAATGACGCAACAACACAATATTTATATTAATTATTTTTACAATAAATATTAAAATGGCTTGTTTCCTTAGTTTTAAAATTAAAAATTTAATATTTCCTTAGATTAATATTTTTATAATAGATTTTCATATTTTAAGAAGGGTTAAAACAATAGTATATTTATATATTTTTTTTTTTACATAAATAAAGGTATAATAAAAAAGTTTCAAAGAATGTAACCTTCATATAACAAAAAGGAAAAAAAGGGTAACACTTTACAATAACTCACGCTATGAATCATTAGTTAAGCATTAGTAAATAGTCAGATGCAAAAAATGAAACTCTACAACTGTACACTTGAGGCTTAGTTTCATTTTACTGCACAGTTATGTTTTTTGGAGGTGTACAGGAATTTTTATGTTCTATGACATTGCAGAGGTTTATTTTTCATGTTATATAGTGTACAGTTTCATTTTTTACATCTTTAAATACATTTTTTTATGTTCTGTATCACTCTGTGTTGTTTGTTTCCTTTTTCTGTTTAGAAGACTTTAGCCTTTAGATCCCTTTTTGTAAAAGTTTTACGAGGCATAAATAGTCCTCACTTTAGATGAGCTCACAAAAATAGTTAACTGACAACTACTAAATATTTTATAACTACTTGAATTAATAATGAATTACAGTAGGAACGCATGTTAATAAAGCATTTATTAACACACTGAGTAACTATTACTATATGTCTAAATAATGCGATGTATAAATGTACATTGAAATAGTTTATTAATCATTTACTTACACTTTCTTAAAGGGGTCTGAGGTCAACTTATGACGTTTACGTGGTTTTTACATTCAAAAACATCATAATGAATAAGTAATAGGCTATTTTCTACCCCTGTTTTGAGCCTCTCTCCTGGAACACTCGGTTTTTATGGGCGTGCCGCATTGAAGACTTGGAAGTAAATGCCCACTGCTATGACTGGATAACAGTTTTGCATATTATAATGAGCTTCGACCCGTCAGTACATGTGGGAATTGTTTTGAAAATGGCGACCGGAATGATTCACCCACAGGGGTGTTCATCTTGAGGCGGTATTTTACTGCACTCTGACGTCTCAGTCTTTCCTGCGAAAGTATTAAACGTTCCAAAATCTTTTCTTAAAAAAATGTATTCAACTTTATTCTATTTCATATGGAAAAACAAGCCTCACTATTTAAATATAAATATTTTATGTAATTATTATAACCAAGGAGGCTTGAATGTGCTTGATTTTGTTACTTCTAATACAATTTTCAAGTTGAACTGGATTAAACATTATATAAAGCATAAAGATAAGATATGGTATATAATTCCAAATCTTATTTTTGAAAAAGTTGGTGGTATAGAGTTCCTCTTAAAATGTGATTTTGAGGTTAACAAACTCCCCATCCAGTTATCCAATTTTCATAGTCAGGCTCTTTTATGTTCTTGTATACAAACATAACTAAATATAAATATAATAATAAATCCATCTTCTACGACAATTGGGTTAAAAATGATATTCTAATGGTCTCACAAAGAATAAATGAAGAGGGATATTTATTTACATATACTGAATTTTTAAAGACATTTGGTATTCCAATATCTCCAATATCTATCTCTATATAGTATTTTATTCGCTGCAATACCACCAGGTTTTTGAGACTTTTGCAAGGCATCCGTGAACCTCTAAAAATTTAACGTTTAAAAAACAGATCATGTTGAATGGTGTTGATATTAAAGATAGCAAAGGCAATAATACATTTTCAGACGTTTGATTCATTGCCCAGCAACATTTTGAAATAAATACTTTTGGAATGACCACTTTGAGGATATTAATTGGAGATTGATTTGGACTTAATAATAAAGCTAATGAAATATACTTTAAAATTATTTATATAGTTTATCCAACAAACCAGTTTTTAAAAATATATAAAAACGATCTTTCTGAATGTTGTGTACTTTGTAAAATGGATACTGAAACTATTTTACTTTTTTTTTTTACGCATGCATGTTAAATTATTTTGGATTGATGTAGAATATTTATTTAATATGTTATGAGAACTAAAATTAACAGAGAAAAGATATGCTATTTTTTATGACAAAAAGAGTCATGTTTTTATATTACATCTTATAATATTACTTGGCAAGTTCTACATACACAAATGTAAATGGTCTGATAGGATTCCCAATATCACCCATTTCAAGGCTGACATGAAGATTTCGAAACTTTACAAGGACTCTCAAACCACAAAGCAATAAGAACTATGGACATTTACAAATAATTAAACTCCTCTTCTTTAATTTGAGTACACTCAAATACCCTTTTTTGTTATTTTTCTTCTTCCCTTTCTCTTCAACCTTCAATATCTTTGATATGAATGTTATCCTTAAAGTTCATCTTACGATACCTGATGCTAAACATTTTATTAATGTTTTTAAGATGTTATGGAATCCTTTTGGAATAAGAATATTTTTAGAAATAATAATAATAAAAAAGATTGTTTGCTGAGCCAGCTGTCAATAAAAGTTTTTCTTTGATTAACAATGAAGTTTTCAGCTCTGAAACTTACAGAATATTCTTATATTACCATGACCTTCTATATAAAAAGCTCAAAGGAGAGTTGATTTCTCAATTCATGACCCCTTTAATGATCTTATGACAACTCCTAAATAACTGGTTTGATGGTCATTAGTTAACATGAACTAATAATGAACCACACTTATAAAGCATTTATTTATCTTTGTTAATGTTAATTTCAACATTTAGTAATGCATTATTAAAATCTTGTTAACATTAGTTAATGCACTGTGAACTAACATGAACAGCTGTATTTATATTAACTAACGTTAACAAAGATGAACAAAAACAGTAACAAATGTATTGCTCATGGTTAGTTCATGCTAGTTAATACATTAACTAATGTTAACTAATGACCATTATTCTAAAGTGTTAACCACATTATAGATATGCTAATAAATCAAGAACGAAACATTTATAGCTGTATTTATAAACTGCTTATTATGTAAATCAATGTTTTATAAATGATGAATTGACTATTTACTAATGCTTAACTAATGATTCATAGTGTGCAGTTATTATAAAGTGTTACTGAAAAAAGTTATAACAACAAAATACCCTGATGACAAAGTACCTGTAGTTGAAGAAAAACCCCTATATTAATATACCGTAATGTAATTTGTACTCATAAACAACACAAAAGCAAGTCAATCCTGTGTTTGAAAATTTAATCAAACGTTGAAATGTGAAGTACGCTTGTCGCCACTCTGCTGCCATATGAAAACCTCTGGCTGTGGCAGCGGGGATTCACGGTAAGAGAGCTGTATGGCTGTTTTGCCTGCGGTAATTATGCACTCTTCAGGACGGAAAGGGTCTGTAATAACCTGGCTCGACTGCCACCACTCAGCTATTAGAGGAGAGAGAGGCAGGCCTGACATTTTCTCTTAGCGTCACAGATCTGCCTCTCATTCACCTTGGGAATGGAAAGCAGGAAGGCTAATTAACAAAGAGGGGTTGAAAGAGAGCAAGAGGCCTTTGGGTGAAATGAGTCCATATAAGACACTCCAAGGAGATGAGACAGTGAGTGGAGAAACTGCAATAAACCGCCGAATTCAGAGCCACCAAAAGACAAATAGTACCTTAAATGCAACATGAAGCCGAGCGCATCATTATGTTTTCCTAAACTTACTGTTTATTCAGTATACTCACACTGAACAAAGTCATAAAACAGTACATCTGTTTTCGCACAAAGATGTTAATTAAACACAAAAACACCTTACACTATTCTAAAATGAAACCGCTACTAAACAGAGCTGCACGATTCTGAGAATCAAATTTGTTTTGTTCAAGATCACAAGTCTCCCACAATGTGATTTACTAAAGGTTCTGACAAAATGTTAATTGCTGCAGTCTATTTCAAATATATATATATTTAATTAATTTGAATTTATCATTTAAAAAAATCAGTTTCAATAAATGATTCAATGACTCACTTGTTTCATTACTGGATGAATCAGCATTTTTTGGAATGAATCTCTTGAATAAATGATTCAATGACTCATCCATAAAGACTTCTCTTGTTTCATTACTGGATGGAGCTGCGTTTTTGAACGAATTTCTTGAATAAATGATTCAATGACATTCATAAAGACTTCACTTGTTTCATTACTGGATGAATCAGCGTTTTTTTTATGAATCTCTTGAATAAATGATTCAATGACTCACCCATAAAGACTTCACTTGTTTCATTACTGGATGGAGCTGTGTTTTTGAACGAATCTCTTGAATGAATGATTCAATGACAAATAATTTGTTTAACAGCAACTTGTCGCCACCTACTGGTGTAACAAAGTAATTGATACAATCTTTATTTGAAGTATCAAGTTGTTTTCAAAATTTACTCTATATTGATACCATAGACATCAGTGTTTTTATCCAAACTATAATCTTTTATTCCAGTACTTCTGTGATAATTTGAATTATTGTAATAGAAACAAATGATACTGTGTGTTTGAAAAGACTGTATGTGGATCTGTTTCATAATTATATGACAACTGCTCAATCTGGTTCAGTGTGAACACAGGTTTGAGCGTCAGCTGTACTTGTCAAAGGTTTAATAGACACAGCAGAATGGCTGTCATTTAGGAATAAGATCGCGTGGGTATTTGAATTGTATTATTGCCATACAAATATTGTAATCTTTTAATGATTAATCGTGTAGCTCAAATCTATAATATAAAATACAACTTTTATCTGGATTTCATATGCAGTGTTATGACTGAAAGTGCCTCCTCTCTCATGTGATCTTCACGAGTGTGGTGGGCTGGGCAGGCTGTGAAGATTTTTAAAGATACTCACGGCAGTGACAGATTGTTCTGATTACAAAGACACACTGTCAGTTCAGTCAGCGTGTTTCTGCGTGTGCGCATACACATCCTGTTTATGCTAAATGACATATTCGGTGGCATATGCTGATGCGTGTTTGTGCACCGAGAAAATAATATCAGGGTTACTAAACAAGATACAGATGATATAGCACAATGGATGATGTGCATGCGTTGTGTATGTAAGGAAAAGAAAGACTGAATTTGTGCATATGGTGATAAGCTCAAATATCACACACTGTGAGTCATAGGAAAAGTGTACACAAGCATATGGTGGAGTACACATGGGGTTCTGGCAGACTGGTAGTGTGTGTCTACATATGGTGTACGATGTGTTACCTGGTGTCTGGTAGTTGAGTCTCCGCATTTCTACAGGATCAGACGAGTTGGCCAGAAGACAATCCTTCACACCACTAGAGTGATCATCTTTAGGTAGGGGGGATGCCCTCTTCCTGTAAGAACAAAATGGAGTCAGCATGAGTATTGTTGGTTCATTCAGGCCATGACAGCCTCACCAACAGAGGATGGCCTGCAGATTCAAAAGATTCCACAACAAAAAAATGTGAAAACAAGATAAAATAAATAGTTTTGAAGGATGGGACAGTGACAGTGGGACAATGTCCACAGTGGGACAGTGAAATGTGGACATTAGCATCTCCATAATAAAATAACATCAATTAAACACCCTTGTAGAGTAACATTTTGTGTCCTGTGCTGACAACTCAACACATGATATGCTACTTGTTAGTCTAGAAATTGGACAAAACATTTAGTCAGTTGTATTATACAACACTGTTTAAACGTTTGGAGTCAGTACGATTTAAAAAAAAGAAAAAAAAAAAGAATACTTTTATAAAGCAAGGATGCTTTACAGTGATCAAAAGTGGCGGTAAAAAATCTTATAATTTTACAAAATATTTATATTTCTTTTTGAACTTTGTATTCAACATTAATGAACTATCTAGCTGTATTCAACATTAATGATAATCAGAAATGTTTCTTGAGCATCAAATCATAATATTAGAATGATTTATGAAGGATCATGTGACACTGAAGACTAGCGTAATGGCTGCTAAAAATTCAGCTTTACCATCACAGGAAATTAAAAAAAAATATTAAAATAGAAAATGATTATTTTAATGTGTAATAATATTTCACATTATATTAGCATTTTTACTGTATTTTTGACTAAATAAATGCAGCCCTGGTGAGCATAAGAGACTTATCTTACCAACCTTAAACTTTTGTTATATATATATAGACTCACCTAAAGGATTATTAGGAACACCATACTAATACTGTGTTTGACCCCCTTTCGCCTTCAGAACTGCCGTAATTCTACGTGGCATTGATTCAACAAGGTGCTGAAAGCATTCTTTAGAAATGTTGGCCCATATTGATAGGATAGCATCTTGCAGTTGATGGAGATTTGTGGGATGCACATCCAGGGCACGAAGCTCCCGTTCCACCACATCCCAAAGATGCTCTATTGGGTTGAGATCTGGTGACTGTGGGGGCCATTTTAGTACAGTGAACTCATTGTCATGTTCAAGAAACCAATTTGAAATGATTCGAGCTTTGTGACATGGTGCATTATCCTGCTGGAAGTAGCCATCAGAGGATGGGTACATGGTGGTCATAAAGGGATGGACATGGTCAGAAACAATGCTCAGATAGGCTGTGGCATTTAAACAATGTCCAATTGGCACTAAGGGGCCTAAAGTGTGCCAAGAAAACATCCCCCACACCATTACACCACCACCACCAGCCTGCACAGTGGTAACAAGGCATGATGGATCCATGTTCTCATTCTGTTTACACCAAATTCTGACTCTACCATCTGAATGTCTCAACAGAAATCGAGACTCATCAGACCAGGCAACATTTTTCCAGTCTTCAACTGTCCAATTTTGGTGAGGTTGTGCAAATTGTAGCCTCGTTTTCCTATTTGTAGTGGAGATGAGTGGTACCCGGTGGGGTCTTCTGCTGTTGTAGCCCATCCGCCTCAAGGTTGTGCGTGTTATGGCTTCACAAATGCTTTGCTGCATACCCCGGTTGTAACGAGTGGTTATTTCAGTCAAAGTTGCTCTTCTATCAGCTTGAATCAGTCGGCCCATTCTCCTCTGACCTCTAGCATCAACAAGGCATTTTCGCCCACAGGACTGCCGCATACTGGATGTTTTTCGCTTTTCACACCATTCTTTGTAAACCCGAGAAATGGTTGTCCGTGAAAATCCCAGTAACTGAGTAGATTGTGAAATACTCAGACCGGCCCAACTGGCACCAACAACCATGCCACGCTCAAAATTGCTTAAATCACCTTTCTTTCCCATTCTGACATTCAGTTTGGAGTTCAGGAGATTGTCTTGACCAGGACCACACCCCTAAATGCATTGAAGCAACTGCCATGTGATTGGTTGATTAGATAATTGCATTAATGAGAAATTGAACAGGTGTTCCTAATAATCCTTTAGGTGAGTGTAATATATATATATATATATATATATATATATATATATATATATATATATATATATATATATATATATATATATATATATATATATATATATATATATATATATATATATATATATATATATATATATATATATATATATATGTGTGTGTGTGTGTGTGTGTGTGTGTACACTATATACATTCATTTTTCAAGTTTTAGGAGTACACTAGCATATAGATGACCTCAAAGCTAATAGAGGTCGACTACAAGTCGCAAAACTCCAAATTTGTTTTCACAAGGTCTTTAAGACAACACAATAATCAGTCTAAAAAGCACGAGCCTCATTTCCTCTCTAAGCTTCTCTGCTTTTAGAGCACATTAGGATTTCCCTCTGGGATGTGAAGGGGTCACGGCGATCCGAAATAAAAGCCAAATAGCGTGTTTGTTCAGCGCCACACTCGATTCTGTTAGCAAACTCACTAAATATTCAGGGTGCAACGCTCTTGTTTGTGGGGAAAACAAGGCGACTAGGTAATTAGCACATCAGCTGGATGGCACAACACCGGTAATTACGCCACTGTAGCACCTGCACTCCTGAGCGCGCTCTTCCAGCAGGTAAAGCTGTCGCGCACACACAAACACACACACACACACACGGAGACACAGAACATCTGTCAGTGGAAACCCATCCTCAGACACATGGACACAAATCCCCAACCAAAATTGGAGAGCCCACTGCATGGGAAATTTCACATCTCACTGCACTCAATTTGTAAGGTTCCGAGCACAGTTTTCTAGCTTTCATAAAGCCTGAAGAGCTCAAATGAGGCTGACACCAGAGAGGCGGGCCGAAGGGTCTTCAGCATATGCCACTTAACAGAGCCGGGCGCACAGCATCGCTAATCACTAGAGCGCTGGACATGTAGCCGCGTGCCTCTATTGTGCATACAGTAAGTCTCAGCACGCTTCAATTATTCAGTTTGGAGTTAATACATATACAACAGAGGCTAAAAGGATCCATTTGTACTGGGTTCAGAATAAAACTTATACAAATAACAGAAAATGGCTATTTTGCTCTGGGAGTGACATGTGCATTAGAGAGATATTTTGTACATTAGCGAGTAAGAAGGAAAGGAAAAAAAAAAGAAACAGAACAGTTCGGTGGAGGGAAATGTCAGCTTTGAAGACGAGAACATTTCTATTTCGGCAGCCGCCGGGCTGGCATTTCCTTTACAATGGGCCATTCAGGGCTCAGGTGAGACAGCAGAAAGGCTGACTGCACACGCTCAGTCTGAGTGACCTTCAGGAGGAGGTGAAGGATCAACACGAACAGCACGGCAAAAAAAAAAAACATCCCCAAAAATAAAACATCACGATCACAACAGCAAGCATGCACCACTGTAACGACGTAAACCCAATGAACTGGAGCTTTTCAAGGACAGCAGGGTGAGAGGGTGAACTACTGTCAATATTTATTCAGAAAGGCAATTACAGCCAACATCTTTGACTTGTTTTGGACGAACTGAACTGATAGTCATTCAAAACGACATGATAATGAACAGTAACATGAGCGGCCACACCTGCAGACCCTGCAGCCTGTGAAGAGTGAGACAGATGACACTTCTGAAATGAAAACCATGGCCATGATCTGAAGGTACCTACCTCTCCTGTTTGCTGCGTTTGTTCAGAGCGGAGGAAGGAAGAGACATGTGATTAGTTGCTGTCAGACACCCAGAGACCCAAGTGAGTTGTGCGGCTAACCTTACATTTCAAAAACGTCTTTCAGAAATCTGACTATGTGTTTGAAGATGGTGATTGAAAAAGAGAAAATATTGTCTGAAAAAGTGCTTTTATGAAATGACTGACTGGCACACCCTCAGCTCACAAATATTAAGTAGATCATACTTAATATTAGGTAACTAGGTAATATCTCTTCTGCCCACATCCAGGAGTATAATAAAAAAATGTGTAGAAAACCAGTCTTTCATCATTACATATTATCAACTGCTTCAATATATCGGATTCAGTACCATATCAGATATCGGACAATATTAAACTTTTTGAAATTATTTATTATTGTGTTGAAAACCTTGTCAAGTTATTGGCCAATATTATATATTTTTTTAAATGATTATTTTTTAGTATTTATTATTTTGCTGAAATTCTTGTGTTTTTCATCTTGTGCATGAAATATTATCCACTGCTTCAATTTATATACAAACATATAATCATAGGGAGGCAAAATAGATCGTTACCATATCGGATATCGGTCAATATTAAACTTGAAAACCTTGTCAAAAACGTTGTCTTTTCATCGTGTTTATATAACACAGGTATTCTCCACTGCTTTGGTTTATATACAAACACAATCATGGGGATGCATAATATATCGGTACCAAGTTATTGGCCAATATTTGAATTTTTTAAAATGATTATTTTTTAGTATTTATTATTGTGCTGAAAACCTTGTTTTTTTTATCTTGTTCCACTACTTCAATTTATATACAAACATATAATCATAGGGAGGCAAAATATATCGGTACCATATCAGTTTTCAGATGATATTACAGAATTAGTTTTATTTATTCCCTTATTTTTACATTTAGATGACTTTTGTTGTCATTTAACGCTCATACTAATAATTTAAAGACACTGTTAAATGTGACCTTTCACACATCTCAAAATAGATATCCATTTGTAATAGTGTACATTATACATTTGTGATGTTTAAATTAGCTTGTAGCATTTAAAACATTTTCATTTATTTAGACACAATATTGTAGATTAATCAGTTATCGACCACAACATGAAATGATCTGCTTCGGTATCAGTCAGAATATTAATATTGCGCATCCCTACATAATTAAATGTTCATTTTCAGCAAAAGTCAAAAAGGCTTATCTTATTTGTGATCAGATTTTGCATTAGGGCATCCTGTGGTATGACCGCCTGTTAGCAACAAACAATACAGCCACATTATCACTGTCAGTGTGAACAAATATAAGAGAGAAAGGTAAGGCCAGCAGTGAAAGAGACCTGTTATCAGCCCTGAAGCATTACAATAGCAGAGCTTCTTGGTGGACTATCTGGCTCGCAGTGGTGGACAGTGCAAGATAACAGCTTTTAGAATAGCATCAGCAGGGTGTGGTGGCACAGCTACATAACCGCTCGCCTGCCGAGACCAAAAGCTGACGCTGCCGTTTCACTGCTGCATCTTCGCTCATGAACGGCCTCTATTTGAGTCACTGCAAAGCTAAAAGAGTCCTGCTCCATCAGGGAGGCTGAAATTGTGGATTTATGTTGAACGTGGAGAAAATCAGAGCAAAACAAACGCAAGGTTTGCTCTGAAGTAAGGGATTTTACTAAGACGGGCTAGAGGGAATATTAGTCAGTACTGTATCAGCGTTGTGAATGGGACCACCGGGTCATGCCGCGAGCTACATGTCTGCCTTATTCGGCTGAGTCAAGATGTCATTATGAATAATGTCCTCCTTTTGTTCTCTCTGTGGGAAAGCTAGCTAAAATTAGCCACATCTTGTTCCGTGTACAAAGCAGCCCTGAATTCAGAGTCACACCGACGATGAGGTGCAGGGGTGTATTTCATCTAAATATTAGACTTTCACAGTGGCTGATATTTGTTTTCATCACATCTAGTGAACTTTGAGAGAGTTGCTTGCAGAGATACCGAAAAAAAATAGTGGGCTCTCTTCACAACTTAGGATCTTCCTAGAAACCTAGAAAACTAGGGCTGTCAATTGATATAATATAGAAATAATCAGGAGGAACGATTATAAAGGTGCGGTCCCATTTACCGTTGTTCAGTGAATGTTCACAGGCGAAATCCAGTGAACAGTGAACCTCTACTGATCGTCAGAAAGGAGTGATGGGAAACCTCTTCCTCACCTCTTGAAGAGCAGGATAGCGATAACTATGATGATGATGAGCACCACGGCGAGCACGGGGCCCATGACCCAAAGCATCTCAGGATGGTCCATAGTACGCTTCATATGGTTTTCATCCGGCACCATGATGGGGTCCGAGTACGGGCTGGCTGAGAAGGTCCGCTACAGAGAGAGAGAGAGAGAGAGAGAGAGAGAGAGAGAGAGAGAGAGAGAGAGAGAGAGAGACACACAATAGTTATGGCTGACCTGGAGCAATTGAGAGCCTGTTTGGATGTGATGCTTCACTTTATGTACTTTAAGACCTCATGAAATCAAAATTAAGTAACCTAAAGTGTCTGTGTCTTTGTCCTGACATTTAGCTGACATCTTAGCTGTGCTAAGAACTTATATACCGTTTTCTCTTGTGTCATTATTTATATTGACTATAAGAATATTATTATATTATATGATATTATACTATATGATATGATACGATACTATAAAATACGATATGATATGATATTACAAAATTTGTTTTATTTAATCCCTCATGTTTACATTTAGATGACCTTTGTTGTCATCTAATGCTCATACTAATAATTTAAAGACACTGTTAAATGTGATCTTCCACAAATCTCAAAATAGATATCCATTTTTAATAATGTACATTATAATTTTGTGATGTTAAATGTGATTGTAGCATTCAAAACAATAGATTTTTATTTTATTTAGACAAAATATTGTAGAATTTTAATATGATCCATTAATCAGTTATCGGCTTCAACATGAAGTGATCTGCTTATCGGTATCAGTCAAAATATTAATATTGTGCATCCCTGCATAATTAAATGTTCATTTTCAGCAAAAAGGCAAAAAAATCTCATTTGTGATCAGATTTTGCATTAGGGGTATGTGGCTGTATTGTGCAACAAACAATACAGCCACAATATCAGAATATTATAAATATATTAAGTTTTTTTTTTGTGGTGTTTTTGAAATAAGTCTCTTATGCTGAAGGCTGCATTTATTTGATCAAAAATACAGTAAAAATAACAATATTATGAAATATTATTACAATTTTAAATAACCGTTTCATTTTTTGAATAGATTTTAAAAAGTAATTGATTCCTGTGATGGCGCGGCTGAATTTTCAACATCATTACTCCACATGAGTAGGTCACATGATCCTTCAAAAATGATTCTAATATGCTGATTTGGTGCTCAAGAAACATTTCTTATTATAATAATCAATGTTGAAAACAGTTGTGCTGCTCAATAATTTTATGGAAACCGGTAATGCATTTCTTTTCAGGATTCTTTGATGAATAAAAAGTTCAAAAGAACAGCATCTATTTGAAATATAAATCTTTTGTAACATTCTACATTTCTTTACTGTCACTTTTGACCAATTCAATGTATCCTTGCTGAATAAAAGTATTATTTTCTTTAAAAAAACTTTTGAACGATTGTGTATATTATAATTACCTCCTATTATCAGGTTTTCTAGGAATGCATGTTGACTGATCAACTGATTCTTCGACTTAAATTACTAAAAAAGATCATTTAAAAGAGAAAAGTAGTACTAAAATAAAAAAGCAAAACTAATAGGCCTTGCACACGTACACAGCACGTCCTCACATCTGTCTTCATGTCAGATCATGTTCCCTTAACAAGGCTCCTCTTAACCCCTGCCATAAACACATTCACCTTTGATTAGCCTAAGTCACACCTCTGAGTACATGTGACCATGTAGAAGAAGATGCGCACAAGAAAAGAGGAAAAAGAACATGGAGAAGGAAAGAGGACCCCCTCCCCCCTTCTCTCGCTCTCTCTGTGTGACTTTGATAAATGGAAGCTGAGGAGAGGAATCATATCCTCTTCATTAGTGCTCAAACCATGGTGATAGTGAGCTGGCTGGAGGGAGGGAGGGAATGACAGGAAGAAAAAAGAGCCAGCGTGAGGGGACATAAATGAGACATCTCCCTGCTGTGCCCTCTTCCATGCATGCGCCATGGGACAGGTTCGAATTTTGCCTCACAAACCACCAAGAAACAATTGGGGAAAGGAAAAAAAAAACAGGAAAAGAATGAATGAAAGATAGGAAGGTGAGGAAAGATGGGCCTGCCACTATCACTCCCCTTTTCTGTGTTGGGAGAGGCTAGCCACATGGACACTATTTCCCTAAAGGCAAACCCCTGTCGCCTTCCTCACTTTCTCTATCTCTCTTCCTTCTGCTTCATCCTGTCACACAGAGCGGGCACCATAATCCGGATCACTTGCTCAGCTTGACTCATCTAAGAGCGCACAAATATTAATTGAAGAGATAAGCAGGATATTAGCTGGAGGAGAGTCATGAAGTCATGAAGACGTTGTGTTATCGCACTGCTCAAATGACAATCTCACTGTTAAAGTGACGCTTTATGTGAGCGTGGGCCGGTTATGTGTGCGATGTACTAATAATATACATTCACTGCATAATTGTGGCTTTTTTAATGAAAAGACCTGGAAAAACCAGCTCATTGGTTTAAGGCCCCGATATTCTTCAAGTAAAATTGAAGAACAAACTGGCGTGACATAATTTAGAACAAAATCAGGCCAAAACGAAGCTCGTTCGAGGAGTTTCGACACAGCTTGCCCAAGCAAACTTGCAAATTCTGAGTCTCCGCCTTCTTTGACGTGGAAATCTGGTTTATTTCTTCTGTTCAGTCCCTCGAAGTGAGACGTCCGAGAGCGAAAATACGAACATACTGGAGAGCCGCTTTACAGTATAAAATGAAGGTGTTATATTTAATACTGTAAAGCTGCTTGCTTTTATATAATTTATTGTATAAAGGGATGCAACTTTACTAGAGTGCTGAATCGCAGAGCAAAAATCCACATTGCTATGATCAGATGCTTTCTTAATTGCTGTTTTTTAACCTCTGTCATTTTTGTTGTGTTTATTTTTTTATTGAGAAGAAAGCGCGCAGCACATATTAACATATTGATCTAAATGCCGCTCTCAGCAGCGTGGATTCCGTCAGTATGTTCGCTAACAGTAAACCGCTGCCATTGTATTTCAAACTTCTTTTTACCCCAAAGCGAAGAACAAAAAAAGCTCAAGCTAGTTGTTGGAACCAGTTTCTTCCAGTTTAAAATCTGGTTACCAGCTTTAACTGACCACCAGGTTAACATATTTGTCAGGTGGTAGTCCAGCTGATCAGCCCATATACACAAACCAGCTGGAAACCATGTAAAAACAGCTACTTTTGTATACAGTCATGTGGCGCAGGATTTTGGACCAATGAGAGTTCTCTGTGGGCGGGGCAACAAAATTCCCTATTACACACTGATTTTCATGGTCAGTTAGGACAGAAATGTGTATTAATATGGAAGATGTTTCATCGCTTGTTATAGCACCTTAGGACATTGTGGTTTTACCAGGGTAAAAAAAGATCAATTTCACTCTATCAGGGATAAGTAGAAGAATCAACACATAAATAAAAAAATATATCTAAAAAATAAAAATAAAAATAATAATCAATCAATAAATACTGTAAATATATCTAAATAAATAAATCACTGAAAATGAAGGCACTTTCTATCAACTAGAAACAAGTATTTTCCTCTTTTTTTGTCACATATACTTTTGTTCCAGCTTTTTTTTTTTTTAAATCTCAAAGCCCTGCATTGCAGGATTGTGAATATTGTTGGTTCCTTCATGATAAATTGCTTGTGATTTCCCCATTTGCGAGTCCCTTTGGATAATAGCTTCTGCTGAATAATGAAATATAAATTTTAAATGTACAATTAACCAAATTACTGTACTACATTAATGAGAATTACATTTTTTTACATTACAGTAATAAGAATTTGAACACAAATTGCAATCTTAATAGCCCTTAAAAATAGCCCTCTTTTTAGTATAATAAAATATGAGCCAGACATTTCTTTGTGAGATTCACCCATAAAAGGGATTCAAAAATCGAGTTTTTTGTTGTTGTACACCACAGTGCAATGCATTTTCTACTGATGCTTTGGAGGTGAATGAAACGACAGCGCTCTGCTTCCTCCGGCATTTTAACACAATTTGAGTACGATGTGTTAAAGGCAAGTTAACGTCACTAATGTGTTTCGCATTTCCTCCAGACAAGGAGAAGAAGAAAAAAACACAAGAAAGCTGAATACTAACTATAGCTAAATCCATTGAGCGGATAAGGATGGGCTTGCGTCCTCAGGCAGAAGAGGAGCGGTTAATGACATCATCTCAGCGCTGGGGTCTCAGTGCCGGCATTCTGCTAATGTAAACACTTTAACTGGCAGAAACAGCTCGGCCGCCACAGGCCCTCCTTCCTAACTTTACCAGCCAGCTGACGCGCTTTCTCTCTTTCTGTTTTGCTTTTTCTTGTGTTTCTTTTTTAAAATCTCACTGCTCTTATTCTTCTGGACCGCTGGAACAGCTCTCTTCCTAACCTGTCGAAGCGCTGTCTCTTGCTCTCGTTTAAAATAACATCTTAAGCTTGCTTCTCCGCACATGCTTAAACAGATTCTGTTTACACACTCTATCTATCATCTGATTTCACACTCCTCTGGGCTTGTTTATGCGCCTCGAGTGATGCTTGTGCACAAAGACATTCTGTCTCTCTCCATGGACATGAACGATGAATTGAAATGCTCGTGGATGTCTTTAGTACGGCCGATTCTCTACTTGTAATTACTAACATTAAAACTAAAAAATGCAAATGTAATAATATTATGAAATAAGAAAACCATTGGTGAAACTAACTAAAACTAAAGTGAATTAAAAGTAAATTTGAGTAAATTTTTTGATTTAAAAGTAATTCAAATGTATTGATTTCATTCATTCTGATTAATTTTTAATATTGATTTAATGGAAATGGGAATTATATATTAATTCTGTTTCGAGTATTAAATAATCATCTGTTCGCTACTGTAAATATTTGTATCCATTATAGGTTAACATATAAAGCTAATGGCGCCTTTCCACTGCATGGTACGGCTCACTTAAATAGTACAACATCGGTTGAGGTTCCAAGCAAGCAATACAGCTACTAAAATGTGATGTATTAACACTGCAGATCACTGATTGGTCAGAGAGAATCCTCACTACCAATGTCATTGGATTTGCACCCGCTAGAAACAAACTTCTTCGTCTTGCAGTGAAAAACATCCACATGCCGAGAATCAAGAACACCATTCCATCGATATGATCCATTGCTCATGATGATGATGTTTATGATGATACACACGGCAACAGAAGTGGCGCAACTATAACTATCAATCTACTATCCCACCCACTTTGAAGCGGTACTAAACTGCAGTGGAAAAGCTCTATAATATTTAATGCTGAAGAAGAGGAGATGACAAACGTCTCACAAAATTTAGAGCATATTGAAAACTTTGATCAACTATCATGCTCAATGATTAAATAAAAAGTAAATAAAAATCAAGAAGTTAGTTTAGTGTTTAGTTTCACATGCTAAAGGTTGAGGATTGTAGAAATAGTATTGTATTATTAAGCATTAAAAATATAAATGCAAGTATTAAATAAGTAAAAATATATTTTTTAAATATAATATTTCTAATGTAAATATTTTTTACAAATATATAATGTATTTAATAATTCAACATTTATTTGATATTGTTAAATCATTATTACTATTATTAATAAAAAGCATTTGGTCACATTTTATTTAGTACATTTTGTGATTAATACAAAACATTTTTTACCCCATCTTAGTCTGTATTTTTATGTTTATATTTAATTTTTTTAAATATAATTACCTAATGCATTTCATTTCCGTTGATTTATTAATTTAACACGAATTTAAGGTTAAATTAAATTATTATTATTGAATTGCATTTGGTAGCATTCATTTTGTGAATTTTGCGATTTATTGGAAAATCTTTATTTTTACCCAGTCCTAGTCTATAGTTTCAATCCCAGTCCCACACTGTTCCTTCGCAGCTTTTCAATGGAATTGTGTTTCTGTGCTGAGCTCCAGGCTTCATGTGTTCTAAAGGCTCCTTTGCTGGAGCTCAGCTCATTTCAGGGCTGTTCATTCATTTCCTATGACAGCTCCGCAGCAGGAGAGCTACTGGAGAGCCAGATCCGAAGGGCATTACATTAAATGTGGAGCATTGGTCGTTTCTCTGAGACAATATTCTCTGGCCACGGACAAATGGCTAGGCTTGTTCTTTTGAACCTTACTAATCGCTTATCAAAACTTTCTCTGATAATTTGTGTGCTTGTTTAATCTTTATTAGTTGAAAAGGTGTCCAGGTACAGTCTCTGCAGATCGGGAACGTCTTGTGGAAGTCCGAGTGAATGAGTTAGAATGGAAAGGTTGACACGGTTAAGAAAAGGAGGGGCAGCTGGGCCTTTGAAGTGCTGAGTGAGGAAGTTGTCGTCCTCTTCTTATAAAGCATGGCGGACAGATTAATGCTTAAGCTTTAGGGATACTTAAGAGTCAGCTTCAAGGGAATCAGGACAAGCTTCTGTGCTCCCAAAGCCCTGCCACGCAAATCCATTCTGCTGCTCTTTCCACAGAGACGAGATGGTGGAGCTCAAAGTGCCAAACACTGCTGATGCTATCACGAGAGGAAATTATGAATATTTATCCAACTGGTCCTCTGGAGGTCTGGGCTTTAAGTTTCAGCAATGATTACTTCCAGGGCTGTGAGGGTGCAGAGCCCGATTCTTTGATTTGTTTGAGAAGCAGATGGAAAAATGTGAGATGGGGCTGAGGGAACCGCCGAGGCATTTAAGCTAAGGCTTGTTCAACAAACAAAGCTTATTGAGCTTTGCTGCTTATTAGGACAAAGCTTTTGCAAGACTCACAAAATAACTACTTGTGTATCTGCAACTCACACTGACATTTTCGGAGAAGCTGAAGACAAGGAAGATGGCAAACATACAAATGTACATGTAGTTAAAACAAATGATTACAAACTGCAATACCTGCTTCTCATTTGCTGTAACAGGGTATTGGTCCTTGAGTTCGGCCATGACAAAACACTGGTAGTTTTGGTTGTTAGAAAGGGGACGGTTGTAGAAGCCGTTGTACGTCTTCTCGTCGCCCAAGGTGAAGCTGTCTGGGAGGGAGGGCAGCTTTGCGGCGATGTATGGCCTAACTGTGTCCGTGTGACGTCGTCTCCTGAGCAGAGCTCCCTCAGTAGACTCCAGGAGCTGAGGAAGAGTTCAGACAGAGATGAATTAGTGCAAGACAACAGACATAAAAGCAGTGTTGTGTAGAAAACTAATGCTAAGTTGGTCAATGCTTTCGTTTGAACTGCCTTTGAATATAAAAGCATTCATCTTGTCAACTTCAATGAGCTTCTCTTTTTTAAAATGTTTTTGAAAGTCTCTTATGTTTCAAACAGAAACAAGATTATTTTTCTTTCCCCATTGGCAAAAACTCACTTAATTTTCACTTCCAGAAAACAAGAAAAAACATCTGTCATTTCACTTATCTAGTCAAAGCATCTTGATTTAGGAATTCTTAGATATTTAGACTGGAAACAAGACAAAAATAAGAAATAAGAAAAACCTTTTTGTCCTTTGTGTAAGAGCACTGGAGTATTTCAGAAATACAATGGGGGATCAGTTTACTGTCGGGGATTTGTCTTGTCTTGACAGATTCACAGATTATAATGGGTTCATATTGTTTTGGTGTTCGTGAATTTGAAGTAAATTCACGAAGGAGATTGCTGGTTATATCAGAAATGTATAATAATAAAATGCACAAAAATAACATTATAATGTCCAGAAATCAATTTCAGTAGTACACAGAGTTTAATTAATTGGCATAGAACTCATGTTTAACATAACAGTTTCATCCATACATCTACTATAATACAATATTTTGTTTGAGTATTTACATTAGTGAATAAATACGTAGATCTGCATGAAAGATTTGTTTGTCCAGATGGACTGGTGGTACATTTTTTAAGCGTACCAGAGGCTCTGGGTTCTAATCCGCCCTCATATATTTTGTTATGATTTTGCTCATTAAAACCAAAGATTTTCATCTGTGATTGTATATCAAGTGCAGGGACATGTTTGTGTGCATTTGTTTTGTGATATTACCAGAACAAATAGAGAGTATCTGCAACGGCGTTAAGTGAAAGATTGAAGCGCTCGTGTGTGCAGGAGCCACAAGAGAACACTGACTGTTGCCCTCCTCCACTGATAGCATCGGCAACGAACACTCGGCATGATTCAAAAACACATTCCAGCACCAGATTCCAGCACTTATTTAACACAAACAACTGAAATGCTAATCAGCCAGAAATGTTTATTTGTATTATGTACATCTGTGCCACGTTTCAAAAAAAGTGGTAGGGACAATATCGACCCTGGCATAAAGTGGTGGAGATATGTCCCACACGTCCCCCCTGCAAATTGTGCTGCTGACTGTACATTACCCTTCTCCCCCTTTTTAATACCCCCCCCCCCCCCCCCCCCCCAGTTTGGGAATCACTGAATTTCAATGACTTATGAGGTCCCCCTTTGTAAAAATGGAAAATCAGCTATGTAATTTCATGAACACAATCCCATTTAAACTATGAAAAATATCATAAATGTGTATAAAATTCCCTGATATTTCCAGGTAAGACTCTGGTAATACTGTTAAAAACAACAAAACTGTAATAACTCACCTCATCCAGCTCCATCTCATCAGGATTAATCCCCTTACGAGATGATGCAGACCCGGGCACGACCACAATGTAGTACCACCTATGCAGTAAACAACACAGTTAGCATGTACACCTTACTACTCTCAACTGCACTACAGCAGCTTGAACAATGTCACCATTTATACCAGAAAAGGTCGTAGATTGAACTGGTAGGAATTAGAAGCGACCCATTCCAGGTGTATGAGTGCATAGAAAAACTGATGACTTGCTTTCTGAGTAATAGCTACAGTTAATCATCTCAACACTACTGGTTTTTAATCATCAGCTCCGTCTTTTAGAGTGAGAGTGAATGAACCGCTCACGAACGAGTTGTCAGGTGGTCTGGACAAGCATAACTTTGGGAGAGTGGCACACGGCTGCTCATAATAAGACTGGGGCCGAGGCTTTAATTTGGCCGTTGTCTGATACGAGAGGCATTTTCAAAATCAGCTCCAAGAAAAACTCTCTCTGCGCTTCAGAGCTCCGCCGTTTCCCGGAGAACGAAACGCTGTGTCTGACACGAAATCCCACATCAATCAGCGCTACTCCAAATGCCAATCTTCTCCAAGACTTTCTCATCCTCAACACTCTGGTAATCTTTTTACCAATCAAAAAAGGCACTCCGGAGCACAGCCCTGTTCTCCTCCTGGGATTGGCAACAAGGTGCAGATGTTTTTTTTTGACCACACTACACCAGCTCTGATTTTGTCGACGGCCAGTACGTCAGAGAAGAAAAACTCCCGGTTTTGCGTTTCGGTTGCAAATGAGTTTAATTTCTTTTTAGGGAACATAATTGGCTGTGGAAAAGCTTGAGTCAGAAACAACATTTTCCTCTCAAAGGACAAAAACAAAACACTTTTCTTCCATTACCTCCTCATTCATGAAAAATTAAGTGTTGAATATGACATATAAACATTAGAGGCCTTTCTCATGCATAAATTATGACAACACATTTAAGCGGTACGATAACTGAAGGGCCTCCACCAATAAGCAGGAGCTCCTGTGAAGAGCACTCAGCCGTAATGATGGGCTCTCTGTGGCAAGAACATTCGAAACAGAGAGGCGTGTCTGCTTTCTACGAGCAGGTTGTGCTCATATCCTCCATCATGTCAGGCTGCACTCCAAGTGGTCTCAAACCAAGACTTTCAGATATATCTTCCTCTCAGCTTAGATAGAAAACAGCCGGCACATTCTCTGCTATTGATTTCTATGTGTTCCATCACAACGTATCCTTCAGCACACAGCTGAAGTGAGAACGAAGTGAAAGCATGCCGATGTCACTTGAGCCTGACAAGGACCTTCTGGTAGTTCGAAAAAAAAGAAGTCTCTTTTCAGGAGAAGGTCAAATGTATGTACAGAATACAGTAGGATGACGTTGCTTTGGGTTTAAAAGCAGTTGGAATCTGCAGCGTTGGCAGGAAGGCTGTTTGCTGAGGTGGGGAGATTCAGTCTGTGCATTCAGTTGGGGGGGAATAATTGCATGGTAATGGTGTGTGAGTTAGACTGCAGAACGGAAAGCATGGCGTCACTGACCTGAATGAGGCTGCAGGCATTACTTTGGCCAGTGTTACTGTATCCGTACGGATGAGGTTTAAATTAGAGGGGATTTTACGTTTACATGCACAATACTAAGATGATTACTATATAAAAACAAATTATAAGAAACATATAAAAAAATAATTGAAAATTCTTTATATACATACGGTATTCAAAACCTGCTGTAAGCTATTTCTGTTTCATACATAAGTGAATCAAGACATCGCATAAATGTTTGACCTCAACAGCCCTCCTATTAGTATGAAAAGCAAATCAAAACTGCCTACAATATATATATATATATTTTTTAACATATATATATACACACATACATATATACACACACATATATATATATATATATATATATATATATATATATATATATATATATATATATATATATATATAAAATGAATCATTAAAAATATATATTATTTATTTAATCTAAAAATATTCCATTATCTTCATTAAATATTGATTTAGCATAGTGTGTATACATCAACGCACGCACGCGCACACACACACACACACACACACACACACACACACACACACACACACACACACACACACACACACACACACACACACACACACACACACACACACACACACACACACACACACACACACACACACACACACACACACACACACACACACACACACACACACACACGTATGTATGTATGTATGTATGCACATATATTGTGTATATATATATATATATATATACATACGCATTTATGATGTTTATGTGTATTTATATATAAATATTAGGGGTGTAACGGTACACAAAACTGACGGTTCGGTATGTACCTCGGTTTTGAAGTCACGGTTCGGTACGAGTTCGGTACAGCAGATTTACAAAATTGCTTTTTATTTATTTTTTATATTTAACAGTGGTTTACTGGGGGAAAAAGTGTCTGTCCTTGAATGAATTAAATTATATCTAAAAGTTTATTTAAGATATTTCTGTAAATTATATAGGGAGCCCTTACTTGTACATTAATATTAAAGGTTTTCACAACAGAGCCCAAACTATTAGCCTAAATTCAGTTGCTATTTATTTTTAGGTATAATAATCAACACTCAAATAACACATTGTGTGCAAATATGTAAACTTCACATAAGGCAGTTTTTGCATTAACTTCTAAATCTAATTATAAAATAGTTTTTTTCTCCAAATCGTTGTTGAAATATAATAATTTATATACAGTGTCTGTCATTTTCATGACAGGTTTATTTAACATGCATGAAATAATCAAGACATCACTAACAGGTTAAGTAGAATATAATGAATATAACGGCTAATATAGAGCATATATTTAACAAAAGAGTTGATTTCTCTAGTGAATAAAAGTCTGGACACTGAATGACTGCCTGAGGTAAATGTGATGCTAACGTTACATAACATTGTTTAGTTCACAAGCAGTTATATTGATGTCTTTCCGCCGTTGAAACACTGATTTAGCGATTACACCACATATATAGGCTACATGACAGTAAGTTGTAATGTATCCTCAGCATACCTTCAGATTGTCATTCATGTTTATTCTTGAATCTTTAGTAAGAGATGATCGATCGCCTTCACAGATGATCGCGTTCACGCGGCCGCTTGAACTGTGATCAGTGACCAGTCACGCCACATAGAGCGTCAAAACGGCATTTATCGTTTGAATTTCGTGATAAAATGGACTGAATACTTAATATGTTCGTGTGGGAACTCGGATTGAAGTGTGTTCCGCGCTTACAACAAGCCGACAGTGAACTGTTAAAGATTACATTCATAACCGTTCGACACGTGCACCGTTCACAAATGATCGCGCCTAATAAATATATAAATAAATGAAAATTATTCCATAATTTATTCACCCTCAAGCTATCCTAGGAGTATATGACTTTCTTCTATCAGCCCAACACAATCAGAGTTAGAAAAATGTTGGAGAATTTCAATATAAGAGGAGCTACATCCTACATCGGGTCAGAGGTCATCCTTCCACCAGAACTCGACTCTCTCGTGAACGTGTGTACGACCGTTGCCGGAAGCCAGTGATTATAGTTTATAAAGTTTTCACTTGAGAAGGAATTTATTAACCCACTGGAATTGTATGGATTACTTTTGTAATGGATGGATGTGCTTTTTGGAGCTTCAACGACTCTGACACTATCCAATGCCATTACAAAGCGGGGAAGAGCCAGGAGTGAACTATTCCTTTAAATAAATGTTTTAAACTGATTATATAAATGTATACAAATACAATACAAACATGTACAAATATTTTTTGTTCAAATCATTCTTATTTTCTCCACCGCTAAAGGGACATCCCATTTTGTTTGTCCGGTTACTAGAGTACTAACCTGACAGGAGCTGTGGTGGGCACTTTGGGCAGGTTGATGCTGAGTTTACCATTACTGGTCTCGCCTGCTGTGTATAGGGCAGGTTTACTTTTGAACAGGTCGGGTGCAGTACGAATGGAAACCTGTTGCTGCAGACCACCAGCATTGTTCCCTCTGCTCATCAGCACAAAGGAGTAATCAGTGTCTGGCTGCAGTCGTGTGATCAGCTTCCTCTTGAGGTTGCCTTGGACTTCCACACTCTGCTGGTTATAGAGGATCTACAGGAGGCAGAGGTTCAATTTCACTCAGTTGCACGGCTCACTAAATCTAATTTTTCATTCAGTTTCATTTAAACAAAGAACTTGGGGATAAAGTCTGTTTATGCAATCATGCAGTCACTTCTAGCGATGGAAACAGTGTGCTGTTTTCTGGGCTTGGCCCATCAGGATATTACTGTTATGGTTTTATACCAGTGGCTGGCATGCAGAGACGCCACACAGACTGTCTGTCAAGTTCACTGTAGGCCAGAGACCGTTCTGACAGACTTTCCACAGCATTTCAGCTTACTAACCAACAGCGTGACTTGCAATTTTACAAAACCACATGTGAATTTACAGAATCAGCACTTAAAGCCTAATAGGTTAGATGACATTTACATCTGTCGCAGCGTAACCATTCTGTAAAAGAATTAGACCATTATACAGTAGACTCCCAAGTGCTAGACTATAAAAACAGGCATAAATATAATATCTTTTAATGTGAGTAACATTTTGTTGATGTATGTAAATGGGGTCTTACCTTAAAAGGCACGTGGGATTTGTAATTTTCTGGCACCTCCCAGGTGAGAAGAACAGAGGTTTTCATCACAGCTTTGACACCAAAACTTGTGGCAAATGCTATTAAGCAGAAAACAGGGATTTTGTAAACATTATACAGAGCACAGGGTTTGAATTATGTATAAGGTAACATTTAAAACAAAACAGAGCTTCTGAAATGGGTTACAAAGGACTATTTACTAATCTCTTGTTGTGTGAAATTACTGACAATGCAATAAAGTACTTAGAGTATTATGCATCCATTTTTTAATAAACAAAGAAATAAAGCCCCTGTCTGAATACTTCCTGTAAAAGCTTTTCTGTAAACTATAAAATCAGCATATTTGTTGAGAACAATATAAAGAAATTGTGACTCTAGGTATACTTTCCCCACCTACAGGAAACTTAAAACTCCTAATAACTGAGATGGTATTCTGCTCAGTGCTATTTAAAGACTATTCTAGTATTTATTAATATTTTGAATTAGCGTTTGTTTTTATATTTTACGTTTCCTTTTTAGTTTTCAAGTTTTATATGCATGCATATTAAAAAATAGTACTTCATCTAATTTCAGGCAGTTTCCATGGCAACACTTCTCATTTTAGTTTATGTTTTAAATATAGTTTTTCATCTAAAATTTATATTTAATTTTAAGCTTTATATTTCAATTTTCGGAAACTATTTTTAATAATTTTAGTTAACCATAACAACAATGATTCTGCTAAACATAAGACAGCTTTCAGTTCAACTTCGCATGAAGTAAAATACAAAGGATTTCTCCACTTGTCTTGAAACGGACCACCCAATGAGATGATAATTGGATTTTTTCATAACACTGCACATTTATCGTGGTCTTAGCATGACAAAATGGCTATGTCCTTTCAAGCATGTATTTCTGCCTCAAAAAATATTTGTTGGTTATCTGTTGATTTCTCTGTGACCAGTGGCCAAAGATTTAGTCTCAAGTTCAAATGTGTTAAGACAACAAATGAACATGTTCAGGTGTTGTTTTCTGGACACAATCTTTCTTTGAACATGAATAGGTGTGTGTAGTATGTGCACCTGTATCATTAAATATACCGTATAGGGAGCATTATAAATATGTTACGGTGCATTGTAATTATCTGAGGCCTGACACAGTGATAAATTACACCACATGCTACACAGAGGGATAAAAGGATTTCTGTATCTGTTTAAGCGATTTAACGTAAGCCATGCAGTCTAAACACCAACCAGGTGATGTAGACATGGTCCTGCTCTGGATACTGGGGCTTAAGGGACCCCCTCCCTTGCTGGTGAAGGCTTGCACACGGATATCATAGGTGGTGTCTGGCCGAAGCCCCTGGATGGTCATCTGGGTTTCAGCTGTGCGGTTGGTGCTGTTCTCCTTGCTGTTGATGTCACGGTACACCACTACGTAATGCGTGATCCGGCCGTTGCGGTCAGACAGGGTCGGCGGTTCCCAGGTCAGGCTGGTGGTGGAGGTGGTCAAGCCCACTACGCGTAGTTTTTGGGGAAACCCACTGGGAATGTCCTCTGGAGTGCTGATCTCTTTTATGTACTCCTCTCCGGCTCCTGCCCGGTTCCTGGCGCTCAGGTGGAAGCTGTAGGTGGCACCCTTGTGCAGGTCTGTGGCGGTGTGGTGGTCGTCGGTACGTGCAAACTCACGGACTTCATAGTTTTCTTCCTCCAGACGCTTGTACCGCAGTCGGTAGCCTATCAGCTCACCCACCATGTCCTTAGGAGGCTGCCATTGGATGAGAGCTGTGTTGCCGATGGTGGTGCTGATGATCATGGTGGGTTTACCAGGCACTGCAGGGGGCAAAGTGAGAATATGTGAAGCATTGTTGAAGAGGTGCTCCCTCTTTTTTTTTTTAAAGATTATTATTTTTATTTTTTTTGATTACAGATAATATCCTTCTGAACTTTAAAAATGTCTAAAATCATCCTTTTATTCAGGTATATACACTACCGTTCAAAAGTTTGAGGTCAGTATTAAAAAAAAAAAAAAGTATAATAATTTTAAACAGCAAAGATGGATTAAATTGATCAAAATTGATAATTAAGACATTTATAATGTTACAAAAGATAATTATTTCAAATATCAAAGAATTCTCTATCATGGTTATCAAATAAAATATTAAGCAGCACATCTGCTTTCAACTGATAATAATAAGAAATGATTCTTGAGCAGCAAATCATCATATTAGAATGATTTCTGAAGGATCATGTGACACTAAAGACAGTAAAGATGCTGACATTCAGCTTTACCATCACAGGAATAAATACGTTTTAATAATATACACTCACCTAAAAGATTATTAGGAACACCTGTTCAATTTCTCATTAATGCAATTATCTAATCAACCAATCACATGGCAGTTGCTTCAATGCATTTAGGGGTGTGGTCCTGGTCAAGACAATCTCCTGAACTCCAAACTCAATGTCAGAATGGGAAAGAAAGGTGATTTAAGCAATTTTGAGCGTGGCATGGTTGTTGGTGCCAGACGGGCCGGTCTGAGTATTTCACAATCTGCTCAGTTACTGGGATTTTCACGCACAACCATTTCTAGGGTTTACAAAGAATGGTGTGAAAAGGGAAAAACATCCAGTATGCGGCAGTCCTGTGGGAGTAAATGCCTTGTTGATGCTAGAGGTCAGAGGAGAATGGGCCGACTGATTCAAGCTGATATAAGAACAACACTCGTTACAACCGGGGTATGCAGCAAAGCATTTGTGCAGCCACAACACGCACAACCTTGAGGCGGATGGGCTACAACAGCAGAAGACCCCACCGGGTACCACTCATCTCCACTACAAATAGGAAAAAGAGGCTACAATTTGCACAAGCTCATCAAAATTGGACAGTTGAAGACTGGAAAAATGTTGCCTGGTCTGATGAGTCTCGATTTCTGTTGAGACATTCAGATGGTAGAGTCATAATTTGGCGTAAACAGAATGAGAACATGGATCCATCATGCTTTGTTACCACTGTGCAGGCTGGTGGTGGTGGTGTAGTAGTGTGGGGGATGTTTTCTTGGCACACTTTAGGCCCCTTAGTGCCAATTGGACATTGTTTAAATGCCACTGCCTACCTGAGCATTGTTTCTGACCCTGTCCATCCCTTTATGACCACCATGTACCCATCCTCTGATGGCTACTTCCAACAAGATAACGCACCATGTCACAAAGCTCGAATCATTTCAAATTGGTTTCTTGAACATGATAATGAGTTCACTGTACTAAAATGGCCCCCACAGTCACCAGATCTCAACCCAATAGAGCATCTTTGGGATGTGGTGGTTTCGTGCCCTGGATGTGCATCCCACAAATCTCCATCAACTGCAAGATGCTATCCTATCAATATGGGCCAACATTTCTAAAGAATGCTTTCAGTACCTTGTTGAATCAATGCCACGTAGAATTAAGGCAGTTCTGAAGGCGAAAGGGGGTCAAACATTAATACTACAGTATAAGTATGGTGTTCCCAATAATCCTTTAGGTGAGTGTATTACAATACAAGACAGTTATTTTAAATTATAATAATATTTCACAATATTGCTATTTTTATTGTATTTTTGATCAAATAAATGCATCCTTGGTAAGCATACAAGACTAATATATATATATATATATATATATATATATATATATATATATATATATATATATATATATATATATATATATATATATATATATATATATATATATATATATATATAAAATCTTATCAACCCCAAATGTACATTTACAAGCAAAATGAGTTGTAAATCCCTTTTTATATTGACCATAATTCTATAATATATTTAATATGTAATAATAATAATAGTAAAAATTAAGACCTTTTCATCTAGTGTATCCATTGAGTGAAGAAATGTCTTGCAAAAGCTGCTTTTTATTAAATGTCACCAGACATTCTACAATTAATTGTCACTGAAAACCTCCACAGACACATTCAGAATTTAAAGTCAATATGAAACTGAATTTTACTTCTGTAATGTGATTTACTGTAATGCGAAATATAAGAGGACATTCAGTGGAATATAGCATCTGGTGACATCAATAGAGAAGAAAAGAAGTTATTTTACATTGAAGTTTTCTTCTTTGGAACAATGTGCACCAATGAATCATGCAGAATAAGAGCAGAAGCAGCATGCATTAGGAAAGCAAACAGGGTGGGTCAAGAGTAGAGTGTGAGTTTCTACCTGCTCCGGTGGTGGTGATGACTTTGGCTTTACTGCGCGCCCCATCACCCTTGGTTGTGTACGCTGCCACGGTAACAGAGTAAGAGGTCTCGGAGAGAAGTCCAGTGATCACAGCCTCCTGTTAAACGGAAACAGTGTGATGCCTAAGATGCCAAGACAGCTTTATCTAGAGACACCCTTCATGCCATCCCCTCTGGCAGACACTGATCATAAACCCTCCAATAAACCACACACATCCCAACGCATAACCATTTACAACCTCCCTTTTAAAACCGGACACATTTTTCATTTCATATTGCACATTCAAACTCCAAAAGGCTTTGAAAAGCTTTTTCTATGAGAAGCTTTTCCAAGCCACAAAGAGAAGAACCAAAGCAGCTCAACCATGGGTGTCAATGTTCTTGCTTTACACCAGTGACAAAATGTTTTTACGAGGACACTTAGCAAATTTTGGCAGTTAATTGAATGATTTTTTCCCCTATTTAAAAAAAAAAAGGTTTCAAGGTTCCTCCTAAAAAGTCAAATTAGTCAATAAATTAGCCTAACTGTTGTACACAACTGGAACAATGACACACCTGGTTGATATCAACCTGTGTGAGCATTTGAACAAACTCACAAACCAAAGGAAGAAACAGAGAACATCAAACACAGCACACGCAAGCAACTGTAGGAACACACGCACACGCACACGCACACGCACACGCTCACACACACACGCACACGCACACGCTCACACAGATAGTCTATAGTAATAAATCTCCACTAATGATTCAGCATCCACACAATGTGGCTTTTAGCAATCATTACATACTGTAGTTCTCGAAATTCACTTTCAACAAGTTACAAACCAATAAAATGCATCTATGTTAAATTATTTCAACGATCAAATTTAGGGTATGTTTATACGACATCGATTTACTTAAGTTTTTTGCATACAGATGATAATGCCGTTCACCTGTGAAAATGACTAAAAACGTTGTATTACTCATGCCAGGCCAATAGTTGGCGATGTCTCTTTGTAAAGAAACACTACACGCCTATACACTGAACACTTAATATGCATGCGCCTAATGTCACAATTTTCACAAATTCTTGTTTTTGTAGTTTTTTGTAGACAATAACAGTATCGTCTTTAAAAACTTGAACCGGTTTTCAAAGGTTTGAATTTTTTTTTAACCAACGTTTTTAACCAAAAATGGTGTTCTGTAAACGGACCCTGAAACTCCTAAACTGTGCATTATTAATCCGCTGATATTCATTCTCCCTTCAACATGAATTAGCTATATGAATAGAACATTTTACTGAAGAAACGTCTTATAAGGAATAATGTCTGTAAAGCCTACAGTTACTCTGGTAATCTCTTCTTAGTGTACTTGCAGGGTTACCTGCAAATGATGTGCTGAAAATCCTCACACAGAAAGAAACCAAACTCACACAATAATTAAAGAGTATGATGGAAATAAACCAAGGTCATAACACAGAATATGTTCACCCGCCACTCACACACAAAATACCAGACTCCTATATTACAAACAGCATTTTAAAATCTTCTCATTACCCTTTTTAGCAAGACTTGACTGGGTTTCTTCTATAATTAAGGTTTTAATTATATTAATACTTATATCAATATGTGCCCACTGTTTCACAATTTTCTTTTTTTAAACTGAGAATTGGTTTGGTTTCCTCTTCCACTCCACAGAAGCCCTAAAGAGGGGGAACATGGGATAAAATGTAAATGATTGGATAAATTTAAATGAACTCTTAAGTTTGAGCGTTTATTCATTACTTTAATCACATAAAATTACTTTTTATAGGCAAAGAAATTGCATTTTCATCTCTCATTTTCTCCATCATAAATAGTGCGCTTTTATCAGTTTTCGAGCAAAGGGAACAGTTTGCACTCACAGAGAACAGAAGTTTTTATAAGTAGAAAGCTTTGGCAGGCAAAGTCCTCACAGTTTTTTACTTTTTTTAAATAAATCAAATGTAAATTCATGTCCCAGTTACACTTAATGTTGTCGCATTTTCCTGGTTAAACATAAAAAAAGAGAAACCTATTACAATTCTATTTTGTATTTTTACATTATGTAATTAATGTTCTGTTTATTAAAACCAAATATATATATATTTTTAATACATTAAAATGTATTATTTTTCACAATATTACTGTTGTATTTTTTAGAAAATAAATGCAGCCTTAGTGAGCATAAGAGATCTTTCAAAAACATAAAATCTTACCGACCCCAAACTTTTGAAGAAAAGTGCATATATATATATATATATATATATATATATATATGGGTAGCACTCAGGAGCTCAGTGAATTCAAGCGTGATAGGTTGCCACCTGTTCAATAAGTCCATTCCAGAAATTTCCTCACAACTAAATATTCCACGGTCAGCTGTTAGTGGCATTATAACAAAGTGGAAGCAATTGGGAACAACAGCAACTCAGCCACGAAATGGTGGGCCACGTAAAATCACAGAGCGGGGTCAGCGCATGCTGAGGTGCACAGTGCGCAGAAGTCGCTAACCTTCTGCAGAGTCAATAGCTACAGACCTCCAAACTTAGTGTGGCCTTCAGATTAGCTCAAGAACAGAGTGAGAGCTTCATGGAATGAGTTTCAATGGCCGAGCAGCTGCATCCAAGCCTCACATCAAGTGCAATGCAAAGTGTCGGATGCAGTGGTGTAAAGCATGCCACCACTGGACTCTAGAGCAGTGGAGACGTGTTCTCTGGAGTGACGAATCACGCTTCTCTGTCTGACAATCTGATGGATGAGTCTGGGTTTGGTAGTTGCCAGGAGAACCGTACTTGCCTAACTGCATTGTGGCATGTGTACATTTTGGTGGAGGGGGGATTATGGGTTGGGGTTGTTTTTCAGGGGTTGGGCTTGGACCCTTAGTTCCAGTTTAAGGAACTCTTAATGCTCAGCATACCAATACATTTTGGACAATTTCATGTTTGGGGATGGCCCCTTCCTGTTCCAACATGACTGCGCACCAGTGCACAAAGCAAGCTCCATAAAGACATGGATGAGCGAGTTTGGTGTGGAGGAACTTCACTGGCCTGCACAGAGTCCTGACCTCAACCCAAAAGAACGCCTTTGGGATGAATTAGAGTGGAGACTGCGAGCCAGGACTTCTCGTCCAACATCAGTGCCTGACCTCACAAATGCACTTCTAGAAGAATCGTCAAAAAAAAAAAAATCCCATAGACACACTCCGAAAAATTGCGGAAAGCCTTCCCAGAAGAGTTGAAGCTGTTATAGCTGCAAAGGGTGGGCCGACTCCATAATAAACCCTTACAGAGTTAATTTGCATGTAAAGGCAGGTGTCCCAAAACTTTTGGCAATATAGGCTAGTGTATCTGTTTAAAATAAATTTAGATATATATTGTTTTCTATTGAATTATAATACAATTTTGTCTGTTTAAAGTACATATAAAAATAATTATCAGCATCAGCCAAATGTTTTCGTCATTCAAACAATAGTTAATGACTTGCTATCTATGTTCAAGCTAAATTTGATTATCTTGAGGTTCTCTTGCTAATGGAACAAGGTGATATTAATGGTAATCTTAATAAGTGTGTGTTTCCTCTATACACTAAGCAGTCACACTTCATTAGTGAGTTAGCAGCTGACGCCAACCTTCAAAATGGCTGATTGCTAGAATAAATAACACGGGGATGCACAGATGTCACTCGCTGACACCAGCGTGTCTCTCTGCTGTCAAGCGATAATCAATGTCATCAGTGAAAAGAGCAGCACAGTTCTATTATGTGTCGGTGGTACCACTGAATAGAGCCTGAGGTGAAAGAAATTCATAATTTCTCAGGATCTAAAAATGGCTTAAATTAAGCTATTTCTGTGTCTTTAAGAGTTAAAGGGACAGTTCACTCAAAGATGAAAATTACCTCATGATTTACTCACCCTCATATTTACTCACCCTCGTATATTTAAAACTTTATAAAGTAAAAGATCTAGTTTTTGCCAGACCGCCTTCCGTATTCAACTTACACTTTCTTCATAAATTGAACATGGAAGGCGGTCTGCCGGAAGCTACACTCTAAAAAAAAAAGGTTCTATATGGCACCAAAAATGGTTCTTGGCTCGTAATCATAGGGGAACCTTTTTTAGTGCTTCAGTGGTTCTTCAGCGGTTCTTCAGAGGTTATTTGACTAAGGTGCTATATAGCACCGCTAACTAAGGTGCTATATAGCACCACTACCATATACATAACATGTTAAGATATGGTGCTATATAGCACCAAAAGTGGTTCCTCTATGATTACGACGAAGAACCATTTTTGGTGCCATATAGAACCTTTTTTTTTTAGAGTGTAGATATTTTACTTACATTTTTTATCAATTTACGAAGAAAGTGTAACGCCTCGCGTAGTTCAAAGTGCTTACGCTACGTCCGACATCATCGTCGTGCCAGTTACACTTTTTCCTGCAAGTTGAATTCGAAAGGTGGTCTGGCGGGAGCTAGATATTTTACATTATAAAGGTTTAAATATTGCTATTTTTCTTACAAAAACCCATCGATTTGCTTCAGAACGCCATTATTAACCCCCCAGGGCCGTGTGGATTACTTTTATAATGGATGGATACACTTTTTTGGGCTTCAAATTTTGGCCTGCCATTCTAATGCTTGGAAGACTCAGAACATTTCTTAATATAACTCTGATTGTATTCGTCTGAAAGAAGAATGTCATATACACCTGGGATGGCTATAGGGTGAGTAAATTGAAAATAAAGTGAAAAAGGTTTCATAATACAGATATTGGGTGTTAGACAACTAAGGTAGTTGTTTATCTTGATGAGAATGTGATGTATGTAATAGTGTACTTCTATTCAAGCCTAGAGTTTTCTAGACTTCATTAAAGTTACATTTACTTCAATATAGTGGTTTAACTACAGTCCAACTATTTTATCTGTGTCTCGCATGGTCATATTATTCGAATGTGAGAGATATTCAGTCTAAAAGTGACAAAACTCTGCTACCATTGAAGAGTGCTAGAAAAGTCACACAAACTTGTGGGAAACTATGTGGGAAAAGTGCAGTGTTGAATTTCAGTTGAGATGACAATATACATATGCAGCCATATACAAAAAAGAATCATGAAGCAATGCATGTGTTTGAGATATAATTATTAAAGGTCCCGTTCTTCATGATTCCATTGTTCAAACTTTAGTTAGTGTGTAATGTTGCTGTTAGAGCATAAATAATACCTGTAAAATTATAAAGCTCAAAGTTCAATGCCAAGCGAGATATTTTATTTAACAGAAGTTCCCTTTCAAAGCCTACAGCGAACGGCCGGCTTGGACTACATCCTGGTACTTCCTTCATTAATTATGTCAGTAGAACAGTAGAACAGACTAACCTCCGCCCACAAGAATACGCGGAAAAAGGGGGCGTGGTCTTGTTGCTGTCCCACGTGGAGAAGAGGAAGTGTCGCGTGGAGAAAAGGAATTGTTGCGTTTGACTGTGTTTGTCGCCATGTCGTCGAGACGCTGTTATTTTCATCCCGGAGTCAAATCACCTTTGTTTGGCTTTCCCAGGGACGCTGTAGAGATCATTAAGCGCATATATCTCCCGTTAAGAGGCGTGACCTTTCCGTGCAAGTTACGTGCGCTAAGCTGCTGTCGAATCACAACACAGGAACCGTGCCACGTTCGCTAAGCTGCGGTCAAATCACAACACGGGAACCGCTGGCACAATCAGAACTCGTTACGTATTTCTGAAGGAGGGACTTCATAGAACAAGAAACTCATCAGCAGTTTTTAAGACAGTGAAAACAGCGGTATACAGATAAGTAAATTGTGTGAAAAATAGTGTGGTTTTTTTTACACGCGAAACATGAACACGTTATATTGCACACTGTAAACACAATCAAAGCTTCAAAAAAACACGAAGAACGGGACCTTTAAGCATATTTTCTCATTTGTACCCCCCCCCCCCCCCCCATCATTATATTACAACACAAAAATACCATAATTACAACTGTAAAACCGCAATCAATTATTCATGGCACCTCCTTCAAACGGTGTAATAAAGAAAGTTACCAGAGTTTAATTGGTGTTAAAATGAATTGATTAAAATGTACTTTGATGGTACCTAAAACACACCTGTTTTGTCACTGTGATCCCAAGATGTGGAAGTGACAACCTGAAAACGTACAAGTAGATTATTCAATTAGCACTAAAGTATCTCAAAGGCGCAGCATTAGTCAACTTAATTCTCTCCTATACTCTCCTAAGTTTTGATGTTTTTTATTTCTATTATCTATTTTTTTGTTGTTGCATTTTATATTCTAATTCTTGTTATTTCTATGCCCATTTCATCTTGTACCTCCTTCATATTCTCTTCAAGTTTGGGGCTGGTAAGATTTTAAAATGTTTTTGAAAGAAGTCTCTTATTCTCAACAAGGCTGCATTTATTGAATCAAAAATACACTTTATTTAAAATAACCGTTTTCAATGTGACTATATTTTTTTATTTAATTTATTCCTGTGATGTCAAAGCGGAATTTTCAGCATCATTACTCCAGTCTTCAGTGTCACACGATCCTCTAGAAATCATTCTAATATGCCGATTTAATATCAATGTTGAAAACAGTTATGCAACTAAATTATTTATTTTTGTGGAAATGGTGATACATTTTTTCAGGATACTTGATGAATATAAAGTTCAAAAGAACAACATTTACTTAAAATATAAATCTTTTGTTAAAATGTAAAAGTCTTTACTGTTGTTTTTGATAAATTGAATGCATCCTTGCTGAATAAATGTTTTGATTTGTACGTTTGTGAATGGTGATTCATTACCTTTACAAAAAAAAACTTTCACAAAACGTTTACTTGATCTCACATCTTGTTGTTATTAAGCATAAATGATTCATTGTAAATAAACCTTAAAACATAATCTTTTTTTTTTTTTACCATGGTACATTTTTGCAAGGGCAGGTTTAAAGCATTAACAACATCCAACATCGGAGAGACGATGAATTTGGTGGACGACCTCGGTTTTTTCGCAAATATAGATGCACACCTAACTGTGACTGCTCAAGGTCACCAGGTCAGGTGTGAATCCTCGTATTAACGTATGAATCCTAGATTCCAGAAATCCAGTTCGCTGACAGGCTGCCAGAAAGCCCTGAATCATGGGAGAGGAAAAGGAAAGCAATTTGGCGGGAGCAAGCGATTGGCTCATGCTGAATGTTTTCCAGGCAGGTGGCAGCACGCAGTGGCAG
The DNA here is from genome assembly GCA_023566225.1 of Romanogobio albipinnatus. Classification (NCBI taxonomy): domain Eukaryota; kingdom Metazoa; phylum Chordata; class Actinopteri; order Cypriniformes; family Gobionidae; genus Romanogobio; species Romanogobio albipinnatus. Next base: position 18,368,404 of record CM042244.1, on the reverse strand, counting down.
CAGAGCAGGTGCGGTCGCTAACAGCAGGGCTCCAGAGAGACGGCAGCCAGTCTGCTGGCACGGAGATGGGCGGACTGAGAAATGGGGTCAGGCTTCACTGGGAGGAAAACGGCACTGGTAACTGAAGTGCGCCCAATTCTACGGCTCTTTTTTTAATGCTCCAAATCTAGGCAGTAAGAGGATTTACCAGCGTAACGCAAGCCAGACCCTGAACTGTAGTGGGCTGTCACGCAACTATAAGAATCTTTTGAGGAAACTCTGGAAGAACGAAACAAACACACACACACACACACACACACACACACACACACACACACACACACACACACACACACACACACACACACACACACACACACACACACACACACACACACACACACACACACACACACACACACACACACACACACACACACACACACACACACACACACACACACACACACACACACACACACACACAGGCATGCTCCCGGACAACACACACCTACATTCACAAAGAGCTGTAGTGTTGAAAGCCGACTGTTGTCTGCAGCTTTCGCTCTCCAGCCAGGCTTCACTGGTTTTCAACACTCACAGCGCACATAACCCTGAACCAGTCCCTCTGCTGAAAGCAGGTAACATCATTCAGCACCCCCCATACCCCCCCAACCCATTCAGTCATCACACAGGGGCCAAGCAGATTGTAACTTCTCTATTAATATCCCTTTCTATGCTTCCCATGGACCCAAAAAGCCCAAATAATAGATTTAAAACAACAAGCAAAACAATACAAAGTGATGCATTTGTCATGACGCGGTATTAAACCTCATAACTGTAATGAAAATTAATGTTGTTTACATGGCTCTCTGGAATACTTAGGATTTGGTAATTAAGGCATTCTGCAGTCAAATGTTATAGAATAATGAAGTGACTGCTGTTCCTGGCAACAGATTTCTACTTGCATAATAATTTTAACTAAAATATTTTCCATCCAATTATATATTTGGTGAGTAACAATGTAATAAGTGGGACAATGTACAGTTAGCTGAATAAAATAAACTGTCTGGGTTTATTTTGCAATAATTATCAGATAATTGTAAGCCCTTAAATAATACCGTACAAAGCTTTTATGGCAGCATTTATTTGTTCAAAAATGCAGTAAAAACAATAGTATCGTGAAATATATTATAATTTAAAAGAATTGTTCCGTATATTGTAAATGTAATTTATTCCTGTGATGGCAAAGCTGAATTTTCAGCAGTCTTCAGTGACACATGATCCTTCAGAAATTACTCAAATATACTAATTAGATGCTCAAGAAATATTTCTCATTATTACCAATGTTGAAAAAGGTTTTGCTTTCAGGATTCTTTGATGAATAGAAAGCTCACTCAAACAGTATTTATTCAAAACAGACACTTTTGATCAGTTTAATGTGTCCTTGATGAATGGAAGTATCAATTTCTTAAAAAAAAAAAATAAATAAAAAAAAACTCCCTGACCCCAAACTTATAATTAATAAAACAGCTCTGAAATCTGATTCAATGAACCAAGGTCCCCATTTAGACCAATGACTAAAGTTTGATGCTTTTTTGATGCTCCAGAAAATTGCTCTTGTGATTATAATAACCACAAGTCAAGAACAACAGACAAAGCTTTCTTTCATACAACTTAAATCAGTCTCAGTTTCCATAAACCGTCTCTTCTATCTCTCTAGTCAAGTGTCCTCATCTGTACATGTACATTATTTCTCATCTCAGTACGAGTGAGGGTTTATTGTTCAGGAAATGTTAAACTAGTGCTCTAGTAGTGATGGCCCCTTCCATATTTGTACGTGTGTGATTGTGTGTGTGTGCGCGTGCGAGTGAGTGAGTGAGTGAGTGAGTGAGTGAGTGAATAACTGGTACTTGCTATGCTAGAAGTCATTAGCGCAGTCATTACACTGTCAGTGCAATGTGCTCTCAGGGGCCAGACCTTTAAAGCATGCTTCATCATTACCATTAGTAAATACAGTGCATTAGTGGGAGACCTTCAGTATTAATGCTGAAAATGCTGCAATTTATTCTGGTCTTTTCTGTGTGTGTGCGAGTGAACGAGTAGAGAGTTGGGACTACGTTTGCAACAATGCTAATCATTTAGATGCTAAATGATGCTGATTGTGCATTTTCACCCATTTCCCCCTTTTTTACAAGCTGCTTGGTCCAAATTCATATCAAGCACACAGTTGTTCAATCAAACTGTTAATCCCTACTTACAATGAAAAATGTTAGTTTCAAATGAAGAAAAGCCAAGCGAAAGATAGAGGAAAAAGCGATAGATGAACACACACACGCATGAGCATGCCCACCGCAGACCCAATGCCGCAAACCACCCGCTCACACTTGAGTTACTCACATATTCCGTGGACTCTTCCATTTTCCACTGATGGAAAACACATGACAGATGAGAGGGGGAAAATGAATCAGAGATGGCACTACTGGGGAGAAAAAAAAAGCATCGCTACCTTTTTTTTCTCTCATCTACAGATGAACACATAGCGTTAACAGTGACATGCTACAGAGACAGAGGAGAAGGGTGGAGGAGGAGAGATGACAATATTTCACATTCGACACAGTGCTGCATATAATATCAGGTAAAAAGAGCAGCGGTATACTGCTAACAAAGGCAAGGCGCTTCATTCTGTGGGAGAAAGAAATGACAACTATTGCACCTCTTACACCTGGTGCAAGAACGTTTTAGTCTCAGCATGGTTGCAAATATTGCAATTCACAGACACTTACCTGGGCTGCATTCATTATTACCTGAAAACTGACCTCCAAAAGACATACACAAATATAGTACAATCCAAAACATTTAATCACAGATGCACTGCCTTGTTACATGTATATCATTTAAGCAAATTTTATCTAAGGATGCACAAAATATCGGTACCATATTGGTTATCGGATGACATTAGAGTATCAGTTTATATGGTATATTTAATTGAGCAGCTGATTTCCTCTATTTTTACTTAAAGCATTTAAAATGAATTACTTTGACCGTTTTTTGTTTATTTGGAAAAAATACATGGAAATGATCTTCATCTTATCGGTACCTGCCAACATTTGAATGTTGTACATCACTAATTTGATCTCACCGACCAGTTTGTGTTGTACAAAAAAGCCACATTTTACATTTACACACATTTTTGGCCCCTGCTGGCAGATTCCCTGTACTACAGCATTGAAGAATTCTGACAAATGTGACCCTGGACCACAAAACCAATATAGCTGTTTGAATAGCTGACTAAATAAGCTTTCCGTTGATGTATGGTTTGTTAGGATAGGACAATATTTGGCTGAGATACAACTATTTGAAAATCTGAAATGCAGATTTTGCAAAAAAAGGTGCAAAAAAATGTAATATTGAGAAAATCGCCATTAAAGTTGTCCAAATGAAGTCCTTAGCAATGCATATTACTACTAATAATACATTTTTGATATATATATGGTAGGAAATTTACAAAATATCTTCATGGAACATGATCTTTACTTAATATCCTAATGATTTTTGGCATAAAAGAAAAATCGATAATTTTGACCCATACAATGTATTGTTGGCTATTGCCACAAATATACCCGTGCGACTTATGACTGGTTTTGTGGTCCAGGGTCACAAATAGTGTGTGTGAATTCCTCACATTTTCCTCAAGAGTGACAAGAAAACATTTCTAAACTGTTTTTAATTAAAACAAGATATGAGAGAACTTTTTTCTTTGACTGTAAGTGAATCCCATCAGGATTATCTCATGTTGGTGTTGAGCATGAAATCCCATTGCCTCCATCACACCGCCAGCTAGGTGACATGAAACTTTACTGACACTGAGCACCCACAACCGTTGCTTTCTCTTACTGAACCCTCAACAAAAGGCGCACACAGCGGCATCAAATCTTCCCTGGACCGAGAAGCCAGCATGGAGCCAACTCAACCGGAGTTGATATTCCTCTTCAGGAAGAAAAAAGAAATTGCTCCTTTCTAGCCGAGAATCTGCAAAGTGCAGCGAAGCACATCACAGTATCAGTGTGCAGACCCCAACACTGTAATTTTCTCTATTAGATCAGTCTGCAAACATTCATCCATATCATACAATTGCTTCTCATGATGGAGCTGATCTAGATCTGTGTATATATTGCATAATAGTACCATTAGCAGACTAGAAGGAGGCCAATATTTCAGTCTGTTTCCCTAACACACCGCTTCCCACACACAGAACTCACGCAGCCGATCCTATAGGATAGCACCTGGCATATGTGTTGTCTTGTTAGCCCGCCGGCTGCTCAGAGGGGGGAGTCTCTTGGACAATTTTAAAAGCACCTGACAGCACATGAGAATCCGGTGGCTTTGCCCAGGGCATGCCTTCCTAAAAGTCCAGTAACAATGACTTTACCCAGGGCACGACTGCCTGGAGGCCCAACCGACCGTCATTAGCTTTCTCTGTGAGGAGCTGAAGTCATGCTGATAAGTTGAGTAGAAAGCGTGGAGGCTGAAACATTGATCAGATATAATGGGCCAGAGAGCGCTTCTAACCCTTCAGGTCTGCACTTAAGAGTTGTACTTCAATCATTTAGTCATCGCTGTTTCACTACATTCACTTCCTCCTCAATGGACTCCTTCTAAACCGCTGATTTTAATGGTCCTATTAATCGTGCACAGTGCTGTAGCATAGATACAGTACCAACACATGCACTTAGTACATACTCAACAGCATCTAATGGAGATGGAAAAGACGCCACAGTTCCTTCGGTCTGCGCTACATTCAAACAACAAAACCCACAGCAGCACCGTACAGAAACGTGCGATTAAAAAAACCTCACAAACAACCTCTTTGAGCTCAAGTTAATGAGACATTTTTTCCGCTTATCTGCTTTCTTAATGGGTTGTTGTTTTCCGCATGGCACTTTAGCCTCTGTTAAACGTACAGGTCTTCTCTAAAATTATCTCCTCAGAATCATTCTCGCTAGATGAATAAATTAGCCTAGTTTATTAAAATGCTTCAGAGAGCAGAATAAAAGAGGTCAGAACTGATAGGGATCTTCAGCTGGAGCCAAATGTGGCAATTTTCAGACAGGATATTAAAATAGTAATGGAAGTCTGCGTTTGTCAGATAGAGCCTGTTGGAGAACAAGAGATGAAAGGCGAAGATGGTGCTGATATTAATCAGGGGAAATAAAGGGCTCTCCTCTCTCTCCTTCATCTGGTACTAGGACCACCAAGGTCAGAGTGATTTCCTCAAAAAGCTGTATGTATCTAACATTCACTTTACCCATAAAGCAGATGCTCGCAGAGTCTTAAAAGGGCTTTTATGTGACAGCAATTTGCAGCGACAAAGTGGTCGGAAGTCATTTACTTTCAAAGCAAGTTGATTTGAGATTGTAGAAGCGACAACCGCTGGCAACACAGCGGTTTATGTAAATATACTTTATGCAAATGCACAGTGATGGGATGTGGCAACTACCAATGGGAAACACAACTGGAACCAAACTACCAACCCACAACCCCAATTAAAAACATACATTAGTTTGTTGGGGTAAGTTGGACTCTGCAGGACGTTGCCCCCCCCCAGGAGCAGGTTTGGACATCTTGCCACTTTATTGGGCTCAAACCCTCTATGTTTTGACTACCAGCTCAGATCCTTGTCCACTAAAAGCCGCACCACCCGCAGCTCCGATCTCTTGCTACATCTGTCATTTCCTAATTCCCTCTTCTATCTTATATCCACAACTTATGCAACAGGATCCAAACGATACGGAGCAGAAGAGTGACAGGTGTAATTGTAAGGGACTCTCGTGAAGATTTATTGGAGATTCTTCATGGAAAGGTTGACAGGCCCCTCTAACGGCCACTTGCTCGGCTCTCGTGGCACACTGGAATAGATCAATTAACTCGATCTCTCAGTTAAATTTAGACTGAGGGTGGTGTGTGGGTTCCCAGTCTGGCCTTCTTTGAAAAGAAAATGCATTTAACCCACCCACAGACAAACAAGTGCTTGCTGGTTTCCCAGCTTTTCAGCTGAGGCTGGGGAGACAGATATGAGAGAGGCTTCTCAAGTTGCTCATAGTGAGACAAATGTTGGGATCAGATTGTGATACTGTCTTGATATGAACTTAAAATCAATGTGAAATCGAAATTGCAAGTATGTACTTTTAAGTTTCCAATTTATGTTCCAAATCTAATTGTGCATGGTATATCAGAACATAACCTTTTATAAGCTACTTTTGTAGGTAATTCAGCCTTTATAAAACCTTACCAACAGTTAAAGTCAGTATAAAATGGAAATTTACTATGTACATTTTTTCATAAAAATGTCATAACTTTCATAATCTTTATGAAACGAGAGACTTCTCTCTGGTGACGTTATCCAGACTTCTCCAATAATTTAGTCTGCTTAAATCCCACCCCTTTCTTGCATTCAGATCTGCCTCCAGCCAATGGACAACCAGCATTTAGAACCAAGTCCTCAGCCTAAATTTTTTTCTTTTCGATAATCCATTTTCCTTGGATATATGTCACAATATTGGAAGAACTGCTAGGATACTTGGAGATGCTTAAGCATGAACTTGACCTTCAAAAAGTCTCAAAAATGGCAGAGATCTTTCAGTCCAGTTACATAAATATATCACATTATAAAGAAAAATGTGTACATTTAGTTTCATATTCACACATTAGCGAAAATAATTCAAATCTGCAATCAACAATGTTATGACATACCAAACGAGAGTGGGCATTGTGTAGGTAGCTAGTCGGTTTGCAACTCGCAAGAGATAATGTTAATTGGTGGCTTGTCCATTATGGTTTGGATTGGTTCAGTAATGCACACTAAGAGCAAATGAAAAACATTACACATGCTCCTGCTCTCCTCTGATATGTTTTAGGAGCCCATCCATGCAGAAGCCCATGCTCTTAGAGCCAGAGAGTCTCTGAAGGTGGTAGAGAAACAGCACATATTAAAAATGAACAATCGGCAACCCCCAGAAGAACAAAAATGGATGTCTTGAGAAATCCGGGTCTTTTTGTCAAGACAAAAAAGCACTACAAGCCATTTATCAAAGCAACTCGGCAACCACCCTGTCAAACCATTAGTGTTACACAATACACAATGGATTTTCATCACTTCTCCAACCTGTTTTCTCCATTCTTCACTAGCTCTCCCTGGCCAGCTACATCCAAGAGAGCAAAGAAACAACACATTCTCTCTTTTTTTTTTTTTTTAGCTGAGTCAAAGAATAAAGAAAGATATATAGACATAAACGTAACTGGAGTCGTATGATACATCTTCAATGTCTGAGAGGAAATAGAGACAAAAGGTGAACGTAAACAGACTTGTATAGATCTTTGTGTCTGAGGAATCTGATATTTACAAATAGCGTTTCAGCAAGTCTTGCAAGTTTTTTTTTCTTCTGTGAAAATGACGACGAATGAGTCACGTCCTGGGACAAACCATCACAGTTCGAGGTCAATGGTTCAGATGTTACGCTGGAAGAAGGGAATTTTGTTTGCCAAAGAGGGAGAGACAAGCACAGGTGTCCTTGTGTTGTGAGAGCAAAGAGTTCACCTGACAGATACTGTGAAAAAAACAGTCTATTGTTTTTTTTGACACCAATAGAATCTAGATAAAAAGGTTGAAAAAACAAACGTGTCTTGTATGCTGTCAAAAACATTTAGAACCGTTGACCTTGTGACATTAAACAAAGTTTACAAGTTATGACTTGTTGAGGTGTTATAGACTAGAGGCTCTGAACAGACAAAACATCAACAGCACCACAAGACAAAGAGCCGAAGGTCACAAAGACAACTTCAAGGGCCCCACTTTATATTAGGTGGCCTTAAGTACTATGTACTTACATCCAAAAATAAGTACAATGTACTTACTGTGTTCAAATTGTATTGCAAAACACTTTTGCTGATATTGAGGTGGGATACGGGTAGGGTTAGGGACAGGTGTGGTGGTGTGGGTAAGTTTAAGGGTAGGGTTAGGTGTAAGGGAAGTGTCAACTGTGTAATTACAAATGTAACTACAGAAACTAATTACAGTGCATTGTATCAAATGATTAATTAAAATGTTAGTACATAGTAGTTAAGGCCACCTAATATAAAGCGGGTCCACTTCAAGCTCTGAGCGAGGGATTTTCAAGAATATATCATTTAGAAATGCACTGATATAAAAAATTCTGGGATTTTAGGATATGGGATATTATAGTCTATAACAAATAAATGGAAGATATTAAAATTATATACCATTTTTCTAAACAAATAAAAAAATTAACTCTAAATCAGTTGTTTTAAATACAAAAAAAGTGATTTTAGGCATCACAACAATATAATGTGCAATGTGAAAATGAATAATCATTGTGAGATTTGCTAAAGATTCTACTTATCAGTACTAGAGGTCGACCGATTAATCGGTTTTGCCGATTAATCGGCACCGATAGTTGATTGGTGGAACAATCGGTTATCGGCAAAAATCCTCACCGATAGTTTTCCCGTGTTGCGTCCGTTGCTGGAGCGGCTGAGACGTGTGCTGTCATTACACAGTAGGCTACAAGAGCTCTGAGAAGGGTCTGTTGGCATGAAATGGCACGAGAGCGGCCTCTAGAGGCGAAAAAAACCTCACGTGTGTTGTTTACATTACCCTGTGAGGCTGTGCGCTGAACGGAGAGCACACGCTGCACAGAGAGCGTCAGATGTTTAAAACTCAACAGCGAAACGGTATGAATACAGAACACTACAGTACTTGTTGCCAAATCATGATAAAGTAATTAATTTCTTGACTAGATGCTGCATTAACAGGTAAATAACAGCAGTGTGTATGTTTGTCGACGAGGCTGAGAAGACGCTAACATTAGCAGTACCTCAAGCAGTTAAAACAATGTGATAAAAACACACGCAAGTCAGACCGAAATGTTGCATATATAAAATTAGTGATGTGAGAAAGTAAACTGCATCGTCATGCTGCAGACAGAAACAAACAAATCAGAAGCGCATTCGTTTTTTATTAGATAATCGCCTTCTAAAAAAGCAGACTGGATGTGTATGAAATGGTAACACTACAATAAGATTCCATTTGTAACATTAAGGTTAATAAATGCTGTGGAAGTACTGTTCATCGTTAGTATGTTAATTTTCAACATTAAATTGTTTGAATCTTTATCTGTTAACCTTGGTTAATGCACTATGAACTAACATGAATGATCAAGGTACAATTGTATTGCTCATATTAATACATGCTGTAAAAATGTGTGCATAATGCATATAGTTCATGTGAGCTACATCCTTGTTGCATAGGGACTTGCATAGTGTTACCTATGAAATGTATGCATGTTTCTAGATTATAGGTAAAGAAACAAATTTGACCTGTAATATTTTAATGTTTAAATTATTTTTTGAAGAATTTGTTCTGTTTTAACTTCTCATTTTAATATTCATATTTATATGTTTTTAATTTAGCACATTTTCAAAGTTCAGTACTGTTTTAATTATGTTTTTTTAAACCAGAATCCATTTTAAAAACTATCGGTCGATTAATCGGTTATCGGCAAGTGCGGTCCAACCTAGTTATCGGTATCGGTAAAATCCACTATCGGTCGACCTCTACTCAGTACTATTATAATATTTTTTTATTTTTATTAAATTAGTATAAAATATAAAATGTGTATAAAATTTTTCAATTAAATTAGTGTTAGATGACAACAAAGATAATATTATAAATAATGAAGAATAAAATTATGTAAAATATATAAATATAGCAGAAATGAGCATGCACAATTCATTATATAAATAATATAAATAATGTAACAATATTAGGCGATAACCAATGTAGTACCAATATATTGTGCATCCCTAATAAAATCAACGGTAACACTGAAAACTTGCCAGTTCTAGGAGGTAGAGTGAGCACTGATGCGTATGGTGACACATTGGCATTTCTCATGCACTCCTTCACTTGAGTATGTACTTATGCAAATGAGAAATAATCTTCTTGATGCACCAGCAAACCCCAGTAACCTGCCCATTTACTAAAATCCATTAAAGCCCACAGTGGTCCATAAACGTCTCTTGTTACAGTTTTTATCCCACTAGCTCAGTAAGGGGGAATGCTTACACAGGTAAATGAGAAACTCTTGTTTGGGGGCAGGGAAAGTGCAGAAAAACACATGTCTACGCAAGTTAATTCTCAGCTAACAATTCAAGAGCAGGAGCATTTAAATGTCCCCAGTCTGATTCTCTTGTCGAAAAAGTGTCTACTTTAAGATATTCATGGATATCTAAATCCCTCCTAAGGATTACTATCTTTCTTCCATCTCAACGCACCCACGTTTCTTCAGGCAGTTTTAAATCTCCTTATATTAATGCACCATGAGCACAACTGAAAAATACAGAGTAACAAGGCAGTGCATATGTATTAATGTTAGGATTTATAAAAAGCGTAATTCTTGAAAGGCCACCAATAGTGAGCATCTATGAAATATTTATCAACAATTTACATAACACTGAAGGCTCAAAAAAGTTTCCACGTGGAATTAGATGTGTCGACATGTATCCTGAAAACACTGAAAACAAAGTTTCTGTTCCAAACCCTACTGAGTTGCCTACCTAGACAGCATTTTAAGCATTAAAGACATGCTAACCAACCCGAAGGATGTTTAAAACAAGACAATTATGCTGCCAAAAAACAAACAGTGTTGTTATTGTTAACTAAAACAAAAAGTACTAAAAATCTTTATCTGTAACTGAAATAAAATACAAAAAATTGATAAACTTAATATTAAACTAACTTCTAAAGTACTTAAAATACTAAAACTAAAATCAAAAATTAAAGCTATACAGAAAAACAAAAGCTAATACAAATGACAGACACATAAAATTGCTAAAACTTAAAATTAAAGCTTTTATTTTTATATTTTCAGAAAAAAAAGAATGCTATATGGAACCCTGGACCACAAAACCAGTCATAAGTCGCACGGGTATATTTGTGGCAATAGCCAACAATACATTGTATGGGTCAAAAGTATCGATTTTTCTTCTATGCCAAAAATCATTAGGATGTTATCATGTTCCATGAAGATATTTAGTACATTTCCAACCATAAATATATAAAAAACGATTATTACTAGTGATATTCGTTGCTAAGGGCTTCATTTGGACAATTTTAAAGGCGATTTTCTCAATATTAAATTTTTTTTGCACCCTCAGATTCTAGATTATCAAATAGTTGTATCTCAGCCAAATATTGTCATATCCTAACAAACCATGCATCAACGGAAAGCTTATTTATTTAGCTTGTGGTCCAGGATACATTTATGTAAATAATACTAAAAGGACACTGAAACCAATTATTTAAGGTATTGTAATAGTAAGGTAATGATAAACAATATTTTAATAAAAAAGACTTTCACCCAATATTTGTGCATGCTTGCTTGCTTATTACTGTGTCGGATCAATAGCTTAGCAACATGCTAACACCAAACTCAATTCTAAGTTGTGAGGTTTAGGTGAGTCTCCAAGTAAAGCTTTTCAAATAAGTCACTTAAGAGTTCCGATTTCAGTTAGGATCAATAAGGTTTGGAACAGAGCCCAACTGAGCCATAACAATGGCATCCAGCTCACTGTACAAACAGTGAAGTACTACAATAAAGAATTAGCAGGTTGTACCTGTGCTTCTGGCAGAGCAACATCCATTATATTAGGCTGGCCGCGTGGCTCCCCGTTCTCCAGGCGGGAGTATATGACCTGGTATCCACGGATCTGGCCGTGCTGCTTCCCGGAAAGAGGCGGTTTCCATGTCACACGAATAGCTGTGGAGTTCACAGCCTCCACTTCGACTTTCCGAGGTGGGGCTCCTGGCACTAAAAGGGGACAATTACATTTAAACTTTTAGAGATGTGTATGAGCTGAGACACTCTAATAACTGCTAATTAGTTCCGGTTTAGCTGAGGAGAGGTATTCCCGGGAACATTTATCATAAAGGTAGAAAAATTAATGCGGCTTCAGTAAGAATATATTCACAACATTTCAAGGATACAGAAGAAAGTGCCAAAAATCTGATAAAAATAAGAGCTGCTAGAAGACTAGCAGGAGGTGATGAAGGACAATTAATGTTCTGATGAGGAAGTGCTGAAATGCTGTTCAGCTGATATGCTTGACATGAATGAATTTAGAGATGGGAAGGATGTGAAAAGACGATGACGTGATTAGGGAAACTTGTGACAATTTCTAAGGATATAGACATTATCCCAGGACCAATATAGGGATGTGACAATAGACAAACAGGGCAGAGGGGAGGAGAATGAGAGGAAAAAAGAATGAGAAGGAGTGAGAAAGAGGAAAAGGGAAAAATATAAGATATATTGATTAAGAAGCCAGTGGACAAAGATTCACTGCTGGTCAAAAGTTTGAAATAATTAGGATTTTTTGGGGGATAGAAGTCTCTGATGATCAATAAAACTGCATTTATTTGACGATAAAATATGGTAAAACAGTAATAATATCTACTAATCATTCAGAAATTATTTTTATATGCTGATTTTGTGCTCAAGAAACATGTATTATTATTATTATTATTATTATTATTATTATTAATGCTGAAAACATTATTTGCTACTCCATTTATTGTGTGGAAAGTGGAAACCGTAATTCAAATTCAAAAGTATGAAATATTATAACGTTTATTCAGCAAGGACACATTCAATTAATCAGTTGTAACAGAAATTTCTATTTCATATAAATGCTGTTCTTTTGAATTTTCCATTCATCAAAAAAAAAAAATTTTTTTATTTATATTTATCAGTTTCCACAAAATATAAAGCTGCAAAAAGATTTCAACATTGATGATAATAAGAACCATTATCAATAGTTGAGCACCAATAATATATAATATATATATATATATATATATATATATATATATATATATATATATATATATATATATATATATATATATATATATGTGGCGAGGGGGGCGTGGTTCTGCGAAGTCTGTAGCGGGAGAGAGAGACTGCGGAGACGAGCGGTGAGTAAGTAGGTCAAGTGCAGATCACTTACACCTGTCTCTCGTTCCAGTAATTGGCGTGGAGAGACCATAAAACCCGCAGTTGGACGAGAGGAGAGGAGAGAGAGTTTTGGACTGGGACTGTGCGCGTGCTGCTGAGACACGAGAGAGGAAACGGAGTGCCGATCGCGGACAGAGAAAAGAGATATTGAGTTTATGCGCCCACGTGCGCTGTGTTTTGTTTGAGAGAAACTGACTATTAAAGCGACAGTCCCAGTGAAAGCCGACCCCGTCTTCTTCCTTCCTTCACCCACACAAAACTTCGTTACACTGGTGCCGAAACCCGGGAGGGAAGAAGAGTGCCGCTGCTATGCAGACTCCGCCAAAAACGCCGCTTGCGGACTTAGTCCAATCGCTCGCCGGTCTTCACCAGCAGACCCACGAGGACCTGCTGGCCGTCCGGGTGGAACAGGACAAACGTTTCGAGGCCCTCATCCGGGCGCAGCACGAAGACCGCGAGCTGTTCCGGAGCTGGATGGCCCGGGAGGTTCCGGCCACCCCCCCCCCGTCTAACACCGACTCGGCAGCTACCATCAGCCTCTCGAAGATGGGCCCGGAGGATGATCCGGAGGCATTCCTCGACCTCTTCGAGAGGTCCGCCGAGTCCCGGGGGTGGCCCAGGTCCGACTGGCCCATGCGGCTACTGCCGCTCTTGTCAGGCGAAGCGCAGATAGCCGCCCACCAACTGCCAGTCCAGAACCTCCTGGACTACGAAGACCTGCACCGCGCCATCTTGCAGCGGGTCGGCCGGAGTCCGGAACAACAGCGACAACGCTTCCGGTCCCTGACCCTCAGCGACTCTGGCCGGCCCTTCGTCTTCGCCCACCAGCTCCGGGACTCGTGCCGCAGGTGGCTGATGGCCGACGGAAGCGACGTCGAGGAAGTCATCGACCGCGTGGTACTGGAGCAGTTTATTGCGCGGCTTCCCCAGAAGACCGCGCAGTGGGTCCAGTGCCACCGCCCGACGTCGCTGACCCAGGCCATCCAGTTGGCGGAGGACCACATGGTGGCGTGCACCGGGGTCGGCGAACCCCTACCTTCATCTTCTCTCTCTCTCTCTCTCTCTCGCCCTGCTGCTGTCTCTGTCCCTCCTCTCCCCAAACCTGTTCCCCTTCCCAGGTCGCGGGGGGTGTGGCCACCCAGGCCAGCCCCACGGTGGAGAATGGGCGGGGCCACTGAACCGCCAGCCCATCCCCGTCCGGTCCAGAGGGGAGCGGCGGCCAGCCAGGATCCCTATCCCTCCTCCCCCTTCCCAGTGCTCTCTCCACGCCAATCGCCAGACCTACTTCCGGCCACTAGGGCGGCGGGGAAGTCTGGGCCGGCTTGTTGGCGCTGCGGGGATCCGGGGCATTTCATCGACCGCTGCCCCGTCATGGAGGTCGGGACGCTGGTCCGGGTCCCCGACGCTCCACAAGCCGCCCCCGATCAAGCCGGATTGTACCTGGTTCCTGTGAGTATCAAGGGGGGTACTTATCAGGCTTTGGTGGACTCGGGTTGTAACCAGACCTCTATCCACCAAAGCCTGATTCACCCTGTGGCGTTGGGTACTGGCCGCACGGTTACGGTGAGGTGTGTGCACGGGGAAGTGGTGAATTATCCGTTGTTGCCCGTGGATATTCTATTTCGGGGTCAAAAGCATAATGTTGAGGTAGCAGTTAACCCGCACCTCAGGCATCCGCTAATTCTGGGGACCGATTGGCCAGCGTTTCGTGTGTTATTGGGGCATTTGTGCGCGGATGCTTCCTCGGGAAAACAGGCAAGCCGGAAAGAGATGGTTGCTCAGCTGGGGGAGGTGGATTCAGGACCCCTGGGAGCTCTTCCGGGGGAACGGAGCGGTCTGTTGTTGCCTTGTTTCACAGACCGCGATGATTTCCCCCTGGAACAGTCCCAGGATGAGTCGTTGAAAAACGCGTTTGGTCAGGTCCGGTCCATCGACGGACACCTCCTCCACCCTGACCAACCACTCTCTTATCCCTATTTTTGTATTTTAAAAGATAGGTTGTATCGGGTGACCCAGGACGCCCAGTCAAAGCAAGATACAACACAGTTGTTGGTGCCCAAAAGCCGTCGGGAAATGCTTTTCCAGGCGGCTCACTCTAATCCTATGGCCGGGCATTTAGGACATACGGCGACACTCAACCGTCTAATGGCCCGGTTCTTCTGGCCGGGCATTCACGAGAATGTACGCAGGTGGTGTGCGTCTTGTCGTGAATGTCAGTTGGTGAATCCACCGGCCACCCCAAAAGCACCATTGTGCCCGCTCCCATTAGTGCAGGTCCCCTTCGAGAGAATTGGTATGGACCTCATCGGGCCATTAGAGCGGTCAGCACGCGGGCATCGCTTTGCATTAGTTATGGTAGACTATGCAACGCGGTACCCGGAAGCAGTCCCGCTCCGCACAATTTCGGCGAAAAGTGTTGCGAGCGCACTGTTTTCATTAATCTCCCGGGTGGGGATCCCGAAAGAGATTCTCACCGATCAAGGCACGGCGTTCATGTCACGAACTATTCGCGAACTGTACGAATTATTGGGCGTTAAATCGGTTCGCACAAGCGTCTATCACCCACAAACGGATGGCTTGGTCGAACGGTTTAACCGCACGTTGAAATCCATGATTCGTAAGTTCGTTCACGAGGACGCCAAAAATTGGGATAAATGGCTAGAGCCTCTGATGTTTGCTGTCCGCGAGGTCCCGCAAGCCTCCACGGGGTTTTCCCCCTTCGAGCTTCTCTATGGGCGCCAGCCTCGGGGGGTGCTGGATGTCCTTAGGGAGACTTGGGAGGAGGGGCTTTCCGCGAGTAAAAACGAAATTCAGTATGTCCTCGACCTGAGAACAAAACTCCACACCCTGGGGCGGCTGTCAATGGAGAATTTGTTACAGGCCCAGGACAGACAAAGACAGCTATACAACAGAGGGGCTAGACTCCGTCAATTTGCACCGGGAGATAAAGTACTTGTATTGCTCCCTACTTCCAATTCTAAATTACTTGCAAAGTGGCAAGGACCCTTTGTGGTCACACGGCGAGTGGGGGAGCTCAACTATGAGGTGGTGCGCTCAGATAGGGAGGGAGCACGTCAAATTTACCACCTCAACCTCCTTAAAAAGTGGGTAGAGGCAGAGTCAGTGTTGCTCGCGACGGTCGTGACGGCGGAAGATGATCTCGGGCCAGAAGCGATACAAAAGCCGCAATCGCTCGCTCTGGCCCCGGGGGGGGATCATCTCTCGCCGTCGCAGCTCACTGACGTTAAAACGTTGCAGGCAGAATTTGCTGACGTGTTCTCGCCCCTTCCTGGTCGCACGGACCTCATTCAACACCATGTTGAGACGGAGCCGGGCGTGGTAGTTCGCAGCCGGCCGTACCGTTTACCTGAACACAAAAAAAAGGTGGTTCAGGCGGAGTTAGAGGCTATGTTGGATATGGGGGTGATAGAAGAGTCCAGCAGCGATTGGGCGAGCCCGATAGTTTTGGTACCAAAACCTGACGGCTCAGTGCGATTCTGTGTGGACTACAGAAAAGTGAACGCGGTGTCGAAGTTTGATGCGTACCCAATGCCCAGGGTGGACGAGTTGCTTGATCGGCTGGGGACCGCTCGCTTTTATTCGACGCTGGACTTAACGAAGGGTTATTGGCAGATCCCCTTGTCGCCAATGTCCAAAGAAAAGTCAGCTTTCACCACGCCGTTTGGGTTACACCAATTTGTCACCCTTCCTTTTGGGTTGTTCGGGGCTCCCGCGACCTTCCAGCGTCTCATGGACAGGATTCTCCGGCCGCATGCTGCATATGCTGCTGCGTACTTGGATGATATCATCATCTACAGTGCGGACTGGCAGCGGCATATGCAGCATCTGCGCGCTGTCCTAAAGTCGCTGAGGAGGGCGGGCCTCACGGCCAACCCAAAGAAGTGTGCGATTGGGCGGGTGGAAGTAAGATATCTGGGCTTCCACTTGGGTCATGGACAGGTGCGGCCCCAAATTGACAAAACTGCAGCTATTGCGACCTGCCCAAGGCCCAAGTCCAAAAAGGAGGTTAGACAGTTCCTGGGGCTAGCGGGATATTATAGAAGGTTTGTACCCAATTATTCGGACCTCGCTAGCCCGCTGACTGATCTGACTAAAAAGGAGGTGCCCGATACAGTTCAGTGGACGGAGCGGTGCCAGCAGGCTTTTACCCAAATAAAGGCTGCTCTGTGTGGTGGGCCGCTCTTACAAGCTCCTAATTTCTCTCTCCCTTTTTCCCTACAGACGGACGCCTCGGACAGGGGGCTGGGCGCAGTCCTCTCCCAGGAGGTGGAGGGGGAGGAACGGCCGGTGCTGTACATCAGTCGCAAGCTCTCTAAGAGAGAGACGATGTACAGCACCATAGAAAAAGAATGCCTGGCTATCAGGTGGGCCGTCCTCACCCTCCGCTACTACCTCCTGGGCCGGGAGTTCACCCTCTGTTCGGACCACGCCCCTTTGCAGTGGCTCCACCGCATGAAGGATACCAACGCCCGGATCACCCGTTGGTATCTAGCTTTACAGCCCTTTAAGTTCAAGGTGATCCACAGGCCGGGTGCACAGATGGCTGTGGCTGACTTCCTCTCCAGGAGGGGGGGGGGGGGGCTGCAGGCCGGATGGCTCCCCGGCCTGGTGCGGGCGGTGGGGGTATGTGGCGAGGGGGGCGTGGTTCTGCGAAGTCTGTAGCGGGAGAGAGAGACTGCGGAGACGAGCGGTGAGTAAGTAGGTCAAGTGCAGATCACTTACACCTGTCTCTCGTTCCAGTAATTGGCGTGGAGAGACCATAAAACCCGCAGTTGGACGAGAGGAGAGGAGAGAGAGTTTTGGACTGGGACTGTGCGCGTGCTGCTGAGACACGAGAGAGGAAACGGAGTGCCGATCGCGGACAGAGAAAAGAGATATTGAGTTTATGCGCCCACGTGCGCTGTGTTTTGTTTGAGAGAAACTGACTATTAAAGCGACAGTCCCAGTGAAAGCCGACCCCGTCTTCTTCCTTCCTTCACCCACACAAAACTTCGTTACAATATAAAATAAAAGAGTATCAAATCAGCATATTATAATGATTTTGTGATATAAAGTCGCAATTGCGAGTTATAAAATATCTCGCAATTCTGACTTCATATAACATGCAATTCTGTCTTTATTGTGAGATAAAAAGTCACAATTATCTTTTAAAATGTTTAATTCTGTGGAAACAAGCTTCCATAGAAAACAGCCATTTTAAATTGTTATATTATTTCACAATATTACTGTACTGTACACTATTTTGATCAAATAAATTGCATTGGTGAGTATGAGACGACTTCTTTCGAAAACAAATTATTCCAAACTTTTGACCGATAGTGTAACTGCACTTGACCACTAAAAAGGGTGTGAAGGGCAAAACGTGGCTTGAGAGAGAGGAGGGTGCTTGTGTATGCATGCA